>JAXIVH010000003.1:3977455-4162455 GCA_036785325.1 Urophycis tenuis | reverse complement strand
TGAAATGCAGAAATGCAGAATGAGGTGCAGAGTGCAAAATTGAAAAACATAAAAAGTGGCAGTAGTTATTAAAGTGACGGTAATTTACGGTAGTTATTAAAGTGACAGTAAACAGTGCAGGTGGAGGTAGTGATCGTTGAGGTAGTAATACTATAATAATAATATAATATAGGAGCCATGCACAGTGAAGTATAAAATAGCACTCATCAGGCCCTTTACATACATACATACATACATATACATACATACATACATACATACATACATACATACATACATACATACATACATACATACATACATACATACATACATACAGTACATACATACATACACAGTGTATGTATTGTATATTGTATATATTGTATATTGTATATGTGTGTGTGTTCACTTCTTTGAAATGTCCTCTCATCGCTAAATGTTTTGGTCCACTAATGGCCTCTTCATCAGCAATATGAAAAGCAGAACTCCAAACAACAAAAGTAGATATTTTGCCCTCTGGTGTCAAAACTTGAAACTAGCTTTCTGGCATTCCTCATTGAACACAATTAGGAGCAGTAAATCTTCAATTGTGTTTTTCATATTCAATCCGAACGATCATGAATGCAGTTGTGTTACAGTTGCTTTGTTGCTCTTTGCAGTTGGCCTCGTGCCTCAATCTCTTCTTCTTCAAATGTAAGTTCAATCATTTCATGAGTTGAATTCATCAGTACCGCGACAGTACAGTAAGCTCTGACCGTGTGCAGCACCATCCTGGTTCTGGTTGTTTGATTCACTGTCTAATGTGTCCTTCTTGTTCCCTAGGGAGGGGGACATTTATGATGACATTGACCACTTAAATGGTGCGTTTTATCTTATTTCTACACTGGAAGCCACTAGTGAAAATTTCTACATATATATATATATATATATATATATATATATATATATATATATATATATATATATATATAAGGACTGCATTCATTTCTGTAATATATCATATTATATTATTAAATAATATTATCATACTGCAACTAATATAACATAAAATAAATAACATTCATAGTAGCTGTCTATTTCACAGAATTTGTGTTTTTCTGTTCATAGATGTTTATGACAATGATACTCAATGAAGCCTAAACATCCATCAGCCACCGAGTCCGGTCTGTCTGGGGCCCCTTGGTTCTGGGAACTCAAACTAAACAGAGGGTTGTTCATTGATTAGACCACACACAGAAACTGAGAGGAAGCAACCTAAATAGACAGAGACAGACCAGGCAGACACACACACAGGCACATACACATGCACACACACACACACACACACATGGCAAAAACACAGCCCTATACTCACACTCACACATATGACGAAAACACAGTCCTATACTCACACACACACATATGACAAAAACACAGTCCTATACACACACACACACATATGACAAAAACACAGTCCTATACTCACACACATACATATGACAAAAACACAGTCCTATACACACACACACACACATATGACAAACACACAGTCCTATACTCACACACACACATATGACAAATACACAGTCCTATACTCACACACACACATATGACAAAAACACAGTCCTATACACACACACACACATATGACAAACACACAGTCCTATACTCACACACACACATATGACAAATACACAGTCCTATACTCACACACACACATATGACAAACACACAGTCCTATACTCACACACACACATGACAAACACACAGTCCTATACTCACACACACACATATGACAAACACACAGTCCTATACTCACACACACATATATGCACATCTGACCTTAACACAGCCCACAACATACCAACAAACTAAGAATAGTGACTGTACAGTTTTTGTATTTCTGCTTTTCTAAACAAATACACTATTTGCTTTGTTCATTGCTTGGTATCATGAAGATATATATGTGTGTGCGTAATTATTGTTTTTTTTTTTTATTCTTAATAAATACATTCTTGTAATTGGTTTTGCTGTCTTTATTTCGACAAAACATTACTTCTTAACTGATCAAAGCATCAACGTTGAAAAAAAAAAGTTTTTTATTCAAGGAAAGTTATTACATTTTTCCAAATGGCTTATTAAGTGTAAAAAGCGTTTTAATAACTATCACAATCACATGCAGACCTACAACTGTCTCGTAGTTCACACTCACTTGGGATTTCACCAGGAGTGCACTTGCACCTCCTGTTGACCGACCCCAAATCTGTGTAGACTGCTGAACTGTTGATCCCGATGAGTTGATATTATCTATTCTATATGATTTGGAAAGATAGTAGTAATTTTACGACAAATTTAATGACACATTTCAGTTAAATGGTTTGGATTTTAAATGGTCATAAAATCATTAAAATAGGTGGACTGTTTCGAGTCATCTCCATAATGCAAACCATCTAGTGAGTGCTACACTTTTAACTGTACGTTATTTCACGTGTTTCTAAAAATTTGACTCAATCCCAACATAAGCGTTTGACGTTTTTACGCTTTTTGGGCACTTCTTTACGCATGTGTTGTGAGCTGTTTGATTTATCATTGTGTGACTTTTACTGTCTGGTGTTGTCGAAATCAACTTCCGAGTCCCAAATCGGTGGGAGACGAACATAGCGGCGGCATGAGTTGCGTTGACTGAATACACACTTAACACAACTTGGAGACAGGTTGGGCTTGTTCTTCTGACTCGAGCTTATTTTGTAAACGGAGTCTAGCCCATCTGTAAGAAATGCAAGAGTCTCTGGAGTCACTGGTCGGTGTACTTGAATCCTACAGAGGCAGAGATAAAATTGTGAGTACCGGTATTTATCTTTATTGCACCTTGCTCCCACCAGTCATGCAGTGCTGTTGGAAGAATGTGAACTGTATCCACGGATATGCACAAATAAACAACGAGACTGCAAAAATATGGCATACAGTATGTCTGTGCAACTCCATTAAAAAGCTAAGCTGGTGAAACAATAATACAGTACTTGTGGTTTTGCGGACAGATCAGGACGATCTGCTATGGGTCCCAGCTGGTCGGCGGCGCATCGTCTTCTGATCTCGGCAAGAGTCTGCTGCTGTTCTCAGCTCAACTCAGTCACTGCAGGACGGTGTTGCGGCTCTTCGATGACCTGTCCATGCTGGCCTACTCCCGCAGCTATGGCTTCGGACCAGAGGTGAGTTTCAGACGAACCCTTACACTCTCGTCAATCATTGACATGTATGTTTTGACCAAAGCGTCTGTTGCATGAAAAAGTCAAAGGTTAAAAAGCACTTGTGTTTTCATACATGTGTGAACGAGATGTAAGCCCTGCTTGGCACTGCCTGGCTTTGGAAAAAGCCAGTGGCCTGCGTTTCCTTAACTTTAAATGATAATAAGTTAAAGAAAAAAGTAAAGCCACTAAAATGTGACGTCTGATGACATTTGTCACAACCTGTCAGGAGGCGGACGGTGGCTTGCGTTGGATCTCGGTTCTGAACAATGTGGCCGACCAGCTGTATTACCCCTGTGAACATGTAGCCTGGGCCGCGGACACCAAGCTCATCCAGGCCAAGTCGGAGCGCTGGTGGCTGCTCAGTACCATGCTCTGGGGAACCTCCCTGCTCCTGGGAACACTGAGGTAGGATGAGGGCTCGACTTGAGTCCTTCCTGATGTCCTGTTCTTTTAGTGCCCCTGTGTGTATCTGCAGCAAGCCTAGAAGCGTACACACAACACAAGCCAACATTGACATTGAGTGTTGACATTCACATTGAGTGTTTACTTGGGTTAGGGTTGATTTGCGTGTTGGTTCACACAAGGTAAGGGTTAGTGTGTCCAACACCAGTTCTTTCCCCCTTCACTCCCGGTGAAACAACACTGTTGTCTCTTCCAGGTCAATCAGACTTCTAGTGCTGCTGAAGCGGAAGCTGCAGAGCTTTGAGGGAGCTGGAGAGGGCAGCAGGTACGACACTGCTTCTCCTCGTTCGGATGCTCTCTGTTCACTTATGGGCTCTCAGCCGAGTGGTGCAGGGTTTGATCCCCAGTGTCCACAGCCCGGGCATCCTTGAGCAAGGTGCCCTTGCCCCTACCTGCTGCTTAACGACGTCTGACAGTGTTGGATTAGGCTAACGCACTAAAGTAGCAGTAAATGGTGGATTTAGTTTGTTGTTGTTGTTGTTGTTGTTGTTGTTATGATTGTACAGCAGAGACTTTTGGAGTGTGTGTCATTGTCTCTGTTCAACTCAACACAAACAACTCTCATATAACCCCAATGGGTTTGTTTCAACATAGTTTAGCACTGTTTGTCACACAAAGCTTTTGTAGAAATTTAGCAAACACCTTTTTATCCAAAATGGCTTCCAGTAAAGAAAAGGTAAGCTACATGTTGTCAAGGGGCGGGGTTATGTATCCTGCTCAGGTAAAGGGGAGGGGTTAGCTATCCTGCTCGGGTCAAGGGGTTATGTCTGTTGCTCATATTGAGGTTTAACCCCAGAATCTTTCAGCTGGGAGTCGAACACCTGAACCACGCAGCTGTCCTACCCCAGCTAAACTTGTTTTGTGTTTACAGTGAAGCCAGTCGATCCAGTCGATCACAACTCCTGAAGCAGATGAGAGGGGAGATGCTCACTATCATCAGCAGCATGGCTGACCTCAGTAATGCCATTCATTGGATGCCACCTGGTTTTCTGTGGGCGGGGCGATTTCCCAATTGGTTGGTGGGGCTGATGGGCACCATCTCGTCGCTGATTGGCTTGATCCAGATGAACTCCAACAATGGTGGCCAATAAGAGTGTTTTCCTTGTTTTGTATTATGAGTGATGCTTTGTCTGGAATGAATTGGATCAGTATTGATGAAAATGTTTCCATTGAGGATTTGTAACTGATCTTTATCTTGTTGAGGGTGAGAGAGAGACTCTGATTCTGCTCTTGAATTGAAATAGTATTATTATTATATAATAACTGTTCATAATAATATGAGTCGATATCTGTCTGCACAAGCAGCATCTGATTTTACCAATGCATGACTGGACTCTTGAATTTTCAATGATGTGAGTTGTTATTATATGTTTGTATGTAATTCAGACAGACAGACATAATGATCCCTGAGGGAAATTGCATAAATTCAGGGTTGTAAATTGTGAATCTCTTTTCTTGAATGTATCCTTCAGCAATCTTATTTTAGGTGTCATATCAGTCCATAAACTTAAATGTTTTTTCTTCTTTTCATATAAATTATTTAATTATGCTGATGAAATTATGTCAGCAATGAAATGCATTTAACCTGCTCACTCAACAGTAAGTTGAAGCGATTCTGAAGTAGCTCAAAATATACAGCCATATAAAAAAAACATTCAACGAATGAGGAAATATTTGATTTATGTCAACTCAATTAAAGTGAACACGAACTAAATTGACTCGGATCACGTTTTCGACATTCGATTGAGCTGGACGCGAATGGTCTTGTCGCGCATGCGTGTTCTGTTTACGTGGTCAGAGAGCAGTGAGTTGTGTTCGGCGGCTTCAGCAGCTGTGTCCCTGGATGGAGAGACGTTAATAAGTTTTAGGGACGCTAGAAAAGCACTGCAGTTATGTGATGATTGGAGTTGAGGTGGGAAATTGTAGCCTTGGTTGTTGTGAAACACACAGCCTTGTTTTAGACTAAACAACGTCGCCTTTGCAGATTCTGTAGGAGTTGACTCGTATATAAAAATACTAAGTCAGGCCAACAGTAAAAACACATAGCGACACATCTAATCGGTGAGTGAGCAAAGTATTTTCTGCCCATTTTTGGGATTCTTAACCCAAGATATTCAAGTTTGATGTGTTCAAACAAACAGACGGCCTTCAATTAAAGGAATAAATTGGCATTTAGCTCATTCATCCAGGAACGAGCTAATTGTAGCTAAGCAAGGCTAATTTATTTAGATAACGACATCACATAATTCCGCACTCATTATGATGCTCCACAGTAATTAGAATGAGTTGTCTAGCGTGTTAGATCAGTTGTTGAGGTTGTTTCGGATTGAACTTCTGGAGGTTGTGTTACATATTACAGCTTCCTGTGGCCTATCTTACATCTGTGATGCTTGATAAATGAACATGTGCACTTTGAGCCCAAAGCTCTGCTCTCTCAACTATCTGCTGTCAGACTCATACGTACATTGACGAGACTGACAGCAAAATGTGGTGATAAGGTTTGCACCCTTTTTAATGCCTCCATGCATTTCGCAAAATCCATGCAATCCATATAACCTATATATTTAATCTACGTTTTGTGGTTTCATAACAGCATCGCCGAATCTCTGGGAAACCTTTGACTTAAGAAGTGCGTCAAGTCCAAGGTGTCCAGAATATAATTGCGTCAAGTAACCCACATAGTCCGCCATTGATGCCTCTGTGCCTATGACAGACTTGTTAGCGAAATGGAAGCAGACAACTGCACTGCTGATCCGTCAGTGTGTCTAGCCCCAGGCAGACTGTGTACCAGCAGCGGGACCTCTGCAGTGCCTACGCCTGTCTGCCAGACCGCCGCGGTGGAGGACCTACTGGATGCTTTTCACCTAATAGAGCCCCCTCCTCTGGAGTGGAGGTCCGACACCTCCAGCGAAGCCGGTTCTGTGGAGGACCTCGATGAGGCTACCTTCTCGTCTCCCCTGAAGCTGGGGGTTACAGCAGAGGTGGAGGAGGGGCAGCTGGTTCAATTGGATCTGCCTTCAGATCTGAGTGAAGCGGCTACACCACAGATGGGTGTGCAGCAGGATGAAGAGATGGTGGAGAAACTGTGTCTGAGGGGAGAGAATGGGGAAGCTGAGGTCCATGGTAGACCCACTACAGAAGAGGAGGTCGTTGAAGAGGAAACCCTTAAGGAGTTAGTTGACAATGAAGGGGAGGTACATTGTGGTGAAGAGGATATAGCCCAGGATGAGGCCGGCTATGTCCTGGACAGGCCACCGGGAGACGAAGACCACACCCACATCCACGCCCTCCTCAACCGGCTCCAGCGAATGGGGGTGGAGCCCGGCCCTGACCACAAAGCCTCCACCTCTGACCCGGATCCCTACGCCCACACGCACCACCGGCCCGCTGGGCCTCAGGGGCCTTCGGGAGCCCGCCTCCTGCCCGACATGGCCCCCCCCGCCACCGAGACCACCGGGCTCCTGTTCTCCGAGAGCCACCAGAGGGACCTACTGGGCCTGCTGGAGGGTCCCGAGATGACAGCCACCCCTCCCCAGCAGCAGCAGCAGCAGCAGCACCACCACCACCACCATCACAGCCTGGCCTCCAGAGGGGACGTGGACGCGGTGGTGTCGGTGTCCTACACCCAAGATGAAGCCCAGGAGTTCTGGCGCCACTACAGGAACGACTGGCGGGTTCCGCGCAGGGAGGGCTCCTCTGTGGTCCCGGTGGCCGGCGACTCGCTCTCTGAGCCGGTGTGGATGAAGAGGGAGCCGGAGCCAGAGGAGGAGGAGGAGGAGGAGGAGGAGGCCACTGGAGCCCATGAGGAGGTGAGGATGGTCCTGTACAGTCTTCTTTCATTATGGTTTGTTTGGCCCTTTTAACACTTTCAACGTTTTAGTGATATGCATGTGTTGATTTTGAATGTGTTTTTATTCATTTGAATGCGTTGTATTGAGTTTAAGTATTGGTGATCGCTTCCTTGCCTATTCTCTTTTTCTATTAATTCCCATTTAAAACACTATGATTTTACTGGGGGGGGGGGGTTTCTAGGCATTCCCAGCTGACAATTATTTGTGCTGAAAGCCTTTTTAAGAAGCGTTTAATCACCATTAGGTCAGCAGTATGAGTGTGGTTTCGGAATTTGTTTTCAGTTGCAGCTTAAGTTCTCTATTCTCTACTCTATTCTCTCTGTCCTACTTATTATTTATTTGTGTTGCTGCTTTCTGTTTTGTTGATTTAAAGAGTGAGGATTACCGGCCTGCTTATAAAGATGGTAAGAAAAGACCAGAAATACCCAAATCAATGTTTTTTACTTTGTCTAATCCAGTCAAAGGTGGGTTGATCAAATGTGTGTGTGTGTGTGTGTTTTCCTTGTTTTTTTTTTTTCTTAAAGTCCCGGGTCCATGTGACCCAGAGGACCTGATCGACGGGATCATATTCGGGGCCAAGTACCTGGGCTCCACCCAGATCCGCTCGGACAAGAACCTGTCCACCAACGCCCGCATGACCCAGGCCCAGGAGGCTGTGGACCGCATCAAGGTAAGCAGAACCACCACAACACACACACACACACACACACACACACACACACACTTATGCTGGGTGTCCTGATGGGAACACTGTGTAGCCAAGGGGTCTGGTAAGGTTATGGGTCACAGAAGGACAGGCTGGTCTCCAGGCTGAGGGTTTTGGGTTTGAACCCCTATATCTGCCTGTAGATATCATTGAGCAAGATGTCCCAACCCCGACCTGCTCCTGAAGGAAATGGATCTCAAACATCTTCCTGCAGCTCGCCAGGGCCATTTGAAAAACAGGGCAGGAAGTTGTTCTCTCTTATATTTTTATTTGGAAGTAAGGCAGTCCCTGAGCCACACACAGCTGTAGCATAGTATTCAGAGAGTGGCATACGGTCTGCGGTCAGATCTCCAGTTAGAATTGATGACAGCTGTAGCCGTGTCTTCCTACAGGCTCCGGAGGGCGAGTCTCAGCCAATGGTAGAGGTGGACCTCTTCATCTCCACCCAGAGGATCAAGGTGCTGGACGCTGACACCCAGGTATGGCCCACAGCTCACCTGAAGGGCGGCAGAAGACCAAATGAAGTGTTTTGTATTCAAATGTGTCTTCATTTTAAATGTGCTTCATTTGACATTTTAATGCTTTCATGTGACCCAATTGTCGTTCATTGTTTTGAATTCCTCCACCTGCTAAATGGAGCAGGACTGTGTGACAGTTTTCATTTGATGGCTATAGTTAGAATTTTTAGGAATATAAAGCAGAGGTACTAAATGACGGTTCCACTGGGGTCTCCTGTCTGAGCCTCACTAATGTGGAGAGAGTGGAAGTAGGTCAGCTGCTCTCTGTGGCTCTGTGTTGAGGAGGCGGGGTCCTGGTGGGCTGACCCACTGGATCGGCCCACTGGGACATACGCTGAGTCAGGATGATTCACCCGGATCAGTAGATGGTATCTCCCGGCTGTGTATCTCCAGGTTCTTCATGTTGAATCCTTGTCATTCATTATCATGAGTCATTAAGTCCTTTATTAAGTTCCTCAGATCTCCTCTGTGGTTGCTCTCCTCTATGGCCCATATCAATTATTATAATTATTAGTATCATTTATTTAAGTTTTTACAGTTTCAGAAGGATTAGATAAGAGAGAGAGTGGTGGTGACCACACACTCACACACACCTTTATTATACACTCCCCTCCAAAAGGATTGGAACAGTGAGGCCAATTCCTTTATTTTTGCTGTAGACTGAAAATATTTGTGCTTGACATCAAAATATGAATATGAGACAAGAGATCAGCATTTCAGCTTTTATTTGCAGGTATTTACATCTGGATCTGATACATAACTTGGAAGATGGCATTATTTGTAACGGAACACCACATTTTCAGTTGAGCAAAAGTATTGGAACAGATAGACATGAAATAGATGAAAGTGAATAAGACTTGATATTGAGTTGCATCAAGCCCATTGACATCACCAAACATTTGCATTTTTCTTGTGATGCTTTTCCAGGCTTTCACTGCAGCCTCTTTGAGTTGTTCTTTGTTTTGGGGGGTTACTCCCTTCAGTCTCCTTTTCAGCATGTTAAAATGCATGCTATATAGGGCTTAAGTCTGGAGATCGACAGGGCCAGTCTAAAATCTTCCACTCCTTTGTTGTTTTTGCTGTGTGTTTTGGGTCATCAGTTTGGTTGCATCTTTCTTGGTTGACAAAGTTGACAGACAAATATTTCTGTAGACCTCAGAGTTCATTTTGCTGCTGCCATCATGTGTTACATCATCAATGAAGATCAATGAGCCCGTCCCAGAAGAAGCCATGCAAGCCCACGCCATGACATTACCTCCACCGTGTTTCACAGATGAGCTTGTATGTTTGGGATCATGAGCAGATCCTTTTTTTCTCCAAACGTTAGCCTTTCCATCACTTTGGTGAAGGTTCATCTTTGTCTCGTCAGTCCATAAAACCTTGTGCCAGAATTTTTGAGGCTCATCTTTTGGCAAATTCCAGCCTGGCCTTCCTATTCTTCTTGCCAATGAGTGGTTTGCATCTTCTGGTGTAGCCTCTGTACTTTTGTTCATGAAGTCTTCTGCGAACAGTAGATGCTGATACCTTCACTCCTGCCCTCTGGAGGATGTTGCTGATGTCACTAACAGTTGTGTTAGGGTAATTCTTTAAAGCTCTCACAATGTTTCTGTCGTCAACTGCTGCTGTGTTCCCTGGTCTACAGGGCTTGAAAACAAAATTATTTTTCAAACGTTCCGCTCCGAACGGAACCGGTATATTTAACGTTTTCGTTCTTGCGTTCCGCCACCAACATATCGTTCCTGAAAAATAACGTAAAAAACGTAAGATAACGTTCGTTCTTAACGTTCCGGCATTGTTATTGGGCCTAGTCTATATTTGTGGTCGATATCTTAAAATAAACCTACTTATTGGTATTTGCCCTTAATTTACACAGTAGGTAGTCTAAATGCGCAAAAATCATAAATCACAGGCAGCATCCAAAAACATTTGCGATATCCATCTCACATACCAGGCAGACTGCTGCTGACTGTAGCCTATATTCTATGATAAATATAATTTCGTATCAAAATCATTTCTGGACAAGTGGGCTAGAAACTCCTTACCTGGTTGTAAGTTTTATCCATATTCCATGGAGATCTTCAGATATAGAGGCTCGCTCGATAATTTCTAACCCCGCCATAAGCGAATATGTTGTATTCTCTATGTTGTTGACAAATACCCAAGTCTCTCCAACAACTTCCAATTTAACTACATTTCAATCGCCTCTCGCCAGGGTGGTGGTGGGAATTTGTGACAGCTGAGCTTAGCGGGCGGCAAAGTGAACGCGGCAACCGGAAATAGTTTTTTTTTTTTTTTTTTTCATGAAATAGGCTATGCTTTTGTGAAATTGTATAGGCTATATAGAGAATGAAAAAAACGTAATTAACCGGTTTTGGGGATTTCAGAATAACGTTTCTGTTCTGGAACAGTTGAAGACCATTTGGTTTAGTTTCCGTTTCCGTTCCTCGTAAAATTCCGTTTGTTTTCGGTTTTCGTTTTCGTTCCTTGAACCGGTTCAGAGCCCTGCTGGTCTACCCGTTCAACGTCTGTTACTGAGAACACCAGTGGTTTCTTTCTTCTTCAGGACATTCCGAATGGTTGCATTGGCTATGGACAATGTTTGGGCCAATGTCTGATTGATTTTCCATCTTCTCTCAGCTTCACACTTTTTTTTCACTTTTTTCACTTTTCACTTTTTTCACCCATAGACAGCTCTCTGGTTTTCATGTTGGTTACACCTCTCCCTATAAATGCAGTCTGCACTGGCAAAACCCAAATCTGAAACTGAGCGTGGACGTTCAGCGCTATTTATTTGACTAATTAATGTAATAGGACACACCTAAACAACAAACACACCCGTCAGTCACATGTTCCAATACTATTGGAGGGGAGTGTATGGATTATATACGCACATTTATTTATCCTCGTTGATTATATAACAGATACTCTGCATGTGTACTCCATGGCTGTACATAAAGCACAGCTATGTACTGTATGTATTGTATGTATTGTATGTATGTACTGTCCCGTTGGCCTGTAATGGAAAGGGAAGGCAGATGTGGTCACAAATGAAAGGTCTTCTCTGACCTGCTGGGGTCTCCAGGAGGCCATGATGGACCACTCCCTCCAGATGATCTCCTACATCGCCGACATCAACAACATCGTGGTGCTGATGGCTCGCAGGAAGCCCCCGGGCTCCAAAGGTTCAGCTGACGCCCCTTCCTCCTCCTCCTCCTCCTCCACCCCCTCGTCTTCCTCGGCGCCACCGAAGAAGTGTTCCATGGTCTGCCACGTCTTCTCCTCTGAAGATGTAAGTACGGCCTCCGGGCGGCGTCTGACGGCTACATTTCAAAACCTTGTGTTCCTTCTTGATGTTCAGTAAACCACACACCATTTGAGACACGGAGTGGGTCTGGAAACAGAACCACGTGTGAACACTTGCTGGTTGTTCTTTCCGCGAAAAAACAAAAAAGCTCCCAGTAGAAATTAAGCCTTCCTGAAACATTAGCCGGCACTTAGTGCAGAGGTAATCCCTTTTTCCTTACAGAGTATTTGAGCATTAGACGGTTTGAACCCAGCTGCTGCTGCTGGGCCCTTCAGAGCAGCTCCACCACACGCTGGGAGCTGCTGGGGCCTTCAGAGCAGCTCCACCACACGCTGGCCGCCGCTTCTGCTTCAGGGGGGAACCCAGGCGGCCATCTTAGTTTTCTGCCCCCCCCCCATCCAGCTGAGCTCAAAAGCAAAACGCTTCTTTTTCAGAAACCAATTAGCCCAAAGAAACAGTGGTGCTTCCGGGCGGGCCGGGCCCTGGGTGCTGCTCAGTGCGCTGGCTTCACTTTGCCGAGCGTCTCTGTGCTGAGCAGGGGGCTTCAGTTGGGGAAACAAACAAGACCTCTCACTGGGGGAGGAAGTGGGGGGGGGGGGGGGGGGGGGGCTATATTCACAGGATTGTTGGGTGGGAATCAATACTGCCTAGATGCAACGCTAATCAATATTAAAGAGGAATCGAAAGAGAGGTTCAAAATAAAGCATTGGAATAAGTTAGAAAAAGTGGGTGAAATAAATCAATTTGTATTCAAAAAGCGAATAGAAAAACGTCAAATAAGCGACAAGTGAAGGATTATTATATCATCGTTGTTATTATTAGTATATTATTTATGAACGTGAAAACAAACGCAGCAGACAGAAAGGCGGAAACATCCAGAGCGTGTCCCAGCGTGGTCATCTCGGCGCCTCTCTCCCCAGGCCCAGACCATAGCCCAGGCCATCGGCCAGGCCTTCGGCGTGGCCTACCAGCAGTTCCTCCAGGCCAACGGCATCAAGGCCAGCCAGCTGAAGCCCGGGGACTACAGCGACTTCCTGGGAACCCAGGAACTCTACAACGGAGACCTGGCGCACTTCTCGGACTCGCAGAACATCAGAGACGTAATGCACTCAGTTCTAATGTTCTATTGTTATCCATTGATGCTGTGGATGCTGGCCATTGTAATGATTTCGCGTTTAAAGGGAATACTTGAATCAAACGCAAGCAATGTTGAAGATTGAATTGATAAATGACATTGCTGTGTTGGTTCTCTATTTAGTTAGTATTTGGGGATTGGCATTGTTGATTTAATTTTTCTTCTTTCAAAATCTATTTCATCTGTGAAGAAAAAGGCAAGTAGAACTTCAGCTTGAACAAAAGGAACGTGTGTGAAAAGTTTAAAACAACAGAAGTGAATTCACTTCATAAACTTAACTCTTGAAATCATTTAAAACAATTCAGAGCTTTGACTGTCAGAAAAACCTTCCGCTGAGACGACGAGTCTCTCGGTAGCAAAACAATAACAAGGCGCCGCCCCGCCTCCCCCCCTACCAGGTGCTGATCTCCAAGGGCCCGGGGGAGATCCTGGGTCTGGCCATGGTGGAGTCCGGCTGGGGCTCCATCCTGCCCACGGTGGTGGTGGCCAACATGCTGCACGGGGGTCCGGCCGAGCGCAGCGGGGTCCTCAGCATCGGGGACCGCGTCATGTCCGTCAACGGCACCAGCCTGGTGGGCCTGCCCATCGCCTCCTGCCAGAACATCGTGCGGGTGAGACGACGGCCCGTGGACGTCTTGTAGACGGCCTGTAGGTCTGGGGTTCCCTGCAGCAGAACCTCTGGGGCAGATGAAGGTTTAGGGAGTGGATTTGAATCAAAGAGCAATGTGATTGTTATTATAATAGTATTAATGTTATGATAATAGTAATATTTTTACTATTATGAAGAGAACGATTGTTATTACAATATTAACAATATTATTACTATCATACCATTATATGACACTATTATATTGCCAGTAATACCATCCTATATTATTACTATTATGAAGAGAACGATTGGTATTATAATAGTAACAATATTATTACTATTATATATACTTTCATACCATTATATGACACTATTGTATTGCCAGTAATACCATCCTATATTATTACTATTATGAAGAGAAAGTGAAACGCATCCTCCACACAAAGCAGCTTGGTTCTGCGTATACAGACATTCAAAACTAAAGATGGTGGACATCATCAGGGTGAGTGGAGGACAAGTAGGACTGGTTCCAGCACGGTCCATATAGAGTGGATGAGAACCAGGACTGGTTCCAGCACGGTCCATATAGAGTGGAGGTGTTTCAGTCCCAGTCGAAAGGTTCTACGTCTTGTCTGGGAAGATTGTTGTGTTTCTGTCTTCATTTGTTTGATGGATTTGAGTATGGAAATATGTGAGGCAGCAGTAGCTCAGTAGGTAGAACGGGTGGACAGAGCGGTTCGATCCCCTTGATCCCCCTCCTCCTCCAACGGTCCACATGTCGAACTCCACAAATGTACTGTTTGTAAGTCGCTTTGGACGAAAGCGTCTGCTAAATGCCCCTTTACCCTTATGTTGCAAGTGGAGGAGAAAACCTAATCCTAACCCGAACCCGAACCCTAACACCTTGTTGGAGTCATGGATGTCACAGGATTGTTGACTGCTTTTCAGTGTGTGATTTAAGGCTTTTGGTCCACATGGCTTTAAGAAAGAAGCAGAACAGAAAGGCTGAAGGTGCAAAGGTTCCTGCTGTGGGATGCTGTGCTGTTCGGTCTAGCACTCATGAGTGTGACGGCCACTAGACTGCGGAAAGGAAAACACAAAGGAAACGCATTTACCATCACGGATGGTTCTAGAATAAATGTAGGTCACAACGTAGTAGTGACCCAGGAGTGGGCCATGGTCACCATTTAGTAGCCGATCAAATAACCAACTGTCATCCCGGTCATTTTACATTGGTCCTGATCTCCACTGCAGGAACTAAAGAACCAGACCATCGTGAAGCTGAGCATCGTCCACTGCCCCCCGGTCACCATGGCGATCATCAAGAGGCCCGATCCCAAGTTCCAACTGGGCTTCAGCGTGGAGGACGGCATCGTGAGTACATGTGTACACGCATGGCTTCACTTCAGTTCACCTGTGCTTTAAAGTCCTTCTATTGTCATCTGTGTCTCTGCAGCTTGATAATAATATTAATAATAATAATAATAATAATAGCACGTTTCTGCCTCCAGATGAACTGATCTTTCTTTGTTCTGTGCTTTTGAGTGGGAGATGTGTGTAAGTAGATGTTCGGAACTTCTGGACTGGATGTATTTCAATACAATCATAATCTTGGCTATGAAAAAATACACTCAACCCAGACAGACCTCACAGACCCAAGTTAAGTTAAGTTATAGGATTTGATTGTATTGTTGTCATTTAGCAGAGGCTTGAATCCAAAGCCATTTCAGACTTGCAGAGACTCCTTGAGGAGCGGGTGGGGGTGGGGCTCTAGCTGAGGAGGGCTACAGGTAGGCTGTGGGTTCAACCACTAGTTGGGCAGCCTGGCCAGGTAGGCTGTGGGTTCAACCACTAGTTGGGCAGCCTGGCCAGGTAGGCTGTGGGTTCAACCACTAGTTGGGCAGCCCGGCCAGGTAGGCTGTGGGTCCAACCACTAGTTGGGCAGCCCGGCCAGGTAGGCTGTGGGTTCAACCACTAGTTGGGCAGCCCGGCCAAGCAGGCTGTGGGTTCAACCACTAGTTGGGCAGCCCGGCCAGGTAGGCTGTGGGTTCAACCACTAGTTGGGCAGCCTGGCCAGGTAGGCTGTGGGTTCAACCACTAGTTGGGCAGCCCGGCCAGGTAGGCTGTGGGTTCAACCACTAGTTGGGCCGCCTGGCCAGGTAGGCTGTGGGTTCAACCACTAGTTGGGCAGCCCGGCCCTTGACCCTCCACCCCCACGGCTCTGGAACTCGGGTGCTCGGTCCATGGTGCAGGGTGCGACATGGTCTTTCTCTCCCCCCCCAGATCTGCAGCCTCATGCGGGGGGGCATCGCGGAGCGGGGGGGCATCCGCGTGGGCCACCGCATCATCGAGATCAACGGGCAGAGCGTGGTGGCCACGCCCCACCAGAAGATCATCAGCATCCTGACCAACGCCATCGGAGAGGTGGGAGTGGGCGTGTTGTCTCCGAGAGAAGCCCCGCGGAGTCACGGTTACATTGAGGGCAATTAGCAGACGTCTTTATTGACATTTACATTGAGGGCAATTAGTAGACGCTTTTATTTACATTTAGGGCAATTAGGAGACGATTTTATTTACATTTACATTTAGGGCAATTAGCAGACACATTATTTACATTTAGCAGCATGCTAAATGCAGATGCTTTTATTTACATTGCGACTTACACTAAGTACATTTGTCACAAGTTCAGAGGCCACTGGTTCTACTGCATGTTGCTCTGCTTCTCTATACCCTACGCTTAGAGACAGTGTAGATGCAAAAGTGAATGTAGGAAGACCAACCCCTGATCCCCTCAGCTGGGAGTCTTGCCACAATGTCCTACTCAGCACATCGACCGCAGTTAATTTTTATTCTTATCGTTGTACATCTCATTTGGCAGATTCACCTGAAGACCATGCCGGCCTCCACATACCGACTGTTAACTGGACAAGAACAACCCCTGTTTCTCTGAGAACCAATCACAGAGCTCTTCCTGGGGGGCTGGTCCAAATCCTCATACAACATTGGATTTAGATTATGTGTTGCCGCCCACAGCCAACTTATGCATTGTTGTTGTTGTCATATCATGGTTGTCATTTTACTCAGCGCCAGCGGCTTGTCTAGCTATATATTTTTTAGCACTGTACAGTAAGATGGAATATTGTGATAATGGATTTTAAAACGGGCCTAAATATAGTACTTCGTGTATATTTATCAAGATATTTAA
This sequence comes from Urophycis tenuis, assembly GCA_036785325.1. Lineage (NCBI taxonomy): Eukaryota > Metazoa > Chordata > Actinopteri > Gadiformes > Phycidae > Urophycis > Urophycis tenuis. The sequence goes on along the minus strand of JAXIVH010000003.1, from coordinate 4,145,476 downwards.
CAAACAAAAAGGGGCTGTACACGCTATGCAAAATACTCCAGTATGATTTGTACACCGCACGTGGACGGTGTATGTTATTGGTGTTGAACGCTCTTCCTGTGTGCGCTGTTACCGACGTGCCTGAGACGTGTGACTGCAGAGGGCAATACTTTCGCTAGGGGGCGCATGTTTCATAATCATGACGGTCTTCCTTATAGCCTCGCTCACTGTTGGCTGTTCATCCCGGTGTCTTAAATACTGGCATAGCTTTGTTTTTCCACAATGTTTTACACCTTTTGTGCAGAATTGAGGGCATCCGCTGCCTTATTTGATAGAGGGAAAGTTGTATTTTAGGAATTACTATTTTGGATGGTTATTAAAATGATCATTAAGGTTGTCTTCTTGTCTCAATGTTTTATTTTTATGATGACACCGTGATGATACTTTTGTGATGAATGTGATGAATCATTCAGTGATCACAAGGAGAAATTATATACAAATTCATAGGATATGGTATGCTTATGAATTTGCCGCTGTAGCCCCACTGTATACAGTCTGTCTATGCTGTTATTTAATTTGTGATGTTCTATAACCCTGCGCGGTCAATGGCTGTCCAATCGGATGCGTCTTATTCCAAAACAGACAGAGCAGACATATACCCGAGCCAATCAAATGCTGTACCGGCTTCTGTAACCCTACCCCTTTTTTTTACTCTCAGCCAATCGCCTCGGTGTGGATTACATGTACGGGTCGGACACTACTGAAATAATTGAGTGAGCGTCAATGACAGACTGCGGAATCGTAGCTGGGTCAACAAACTCAAGTAAAAACGATACACAACTGTGATCGATACTCAAGGTAGTGTATATTACATTTGAATGAGTCGAGTGAGTTCAGGTTGTTTCGTTTAGTGTTTCACTGTAATGTCGGCGAATGAAATAACATCACTCGTTGCGACGCTTGGTTTTTAGAGATACGCCGTGAGACCGGGTTTCTAGTTTACTCTGTTTGATTCACGATCAGGTGGAACATCACACACATATCCTATTACCTGCGTGGTGTAGCATATGGCTTTATGTGACGTGCGCTTTATGTAAAGCAGGTGTGTGTACACTATTAACATGTGTTAGTCCTGCATCCTGTGTTTGGCTGAGAGGGCAGTGAGTATTGTTAATGTTTTTTTTTTTTTGGGGGGGGGGGGGGGGGGGGGAGGCACTACAGTACGGTGGGCTGTGGAAATAGGCATCTGTACTTGTAACAAAACACAATTTCTACAGCGGCATCATTAGACTTCTTCATGATAATGTGCAGACTACTTCCTCATATGATGATCAGCGCCCTAGGCCTGTTATTTACATCCGCAAACAGAAGGAACAACAAATCATGGTTGTTGTCATTAATATTTTAAAGTAGCGATAGGCTACTCCATTCATATAATATGCCTTGAGGTGTACCATGTAGTACACATTATGTAGTGAAATTATCCACTGCATTCTGCGAGTGACTTAGTTAAACATGGCGTTGAACTCACAGTAATTATTTGCGGTCGTTTGCACCATACAAACCCCTCAAGCCATACTCAGGACCCAATTCAGCAAAAGTTAACGATGATGTCCGAAAGTCGCAAAGTTAAACCAATTACAGCAAATGCGGATCAAGGGGATGAGGGCCGAGTGGTCAGGGTCAGGGTCAGCCTCGACTGAGCAGTTTACAGTAACACTGACCATACTGCCACACCAATTGTCTCGTCTCAAAACCCAGTTAGATATCTTCTCTATGTATGTCTTGATCTGAAATGTTATAGTAATTAATAATATTAATTACACGTTGTTATGATGATGACCGTCTTCATCATCATCATCATCATCATCATCATCATCATCACCATTTTCTATTACTCTCATAATTTTACAAATTATGTAGCATTCAATCATTAATTAAATCAGTCGCAATGAGTCAATATTTTTTTGCATTTTTTGTGTGTTTTATGTTTTTAGCATTTTCCAAATAGTTTGTAATGTAATATTTGATATATATCTCTTTCATGTGTGTGTGTGTGTGTGTGTGTGTGTGTGTGTGTTCCAGCGGACCATGGCAGCATAGCTTGTGTGTTCTCCTCAAAGATGGGAGTTACCAGGCAGGTCGGGCTCCTGCTCTGGAAGAACATCACCTACCGCAGGAGGAACAAGGTGACGCTTCAGAATCAATCCATCAAACCATCGACGCCTGACGTTCAGCCTGACGTTCAGCCTTACGTTCAGCCTTACGTTCAGCCTTACGTTCAGCCTTACGTTCAGCCTTACGTTCACACACGCACTGCACTGTGAAGGCGTGTGGCCACTTTGTGTCTTGCCCAAGGACACCAAGACATCTCCTGGTCCACAGAGCCTGGGGATTGAGCCGGCGAGTCTGTCTCGAGATGAATAACAAACCGGGGCAATAAATTGAACACAAATGATTGTGGCTTCCAGATAACGTCACAGTTGAACTATCGACAACCATAGAGGTCCAACCGATGGGACCTCATCAACATGTGTAACCCTTACACCAGCTCCTCTCCGTCTCAGATCCAGCTGTTCATCAACATGTGTAACCCTTACAGCAGCTCCTCTCCGTCTCAGATCCAGCTGTTCATCAACATGTGTAACCCTGACAGCAGCTCCTCTCCGTCTCAGATCCAGCTGTTCATCAACATGTGTAACCCTTACAGCAGCTCCTCTCCATCTCAGATCCAGCTGTTCATCAACATGTGTAACCCTTACAGCAGCTCCTCTCCGTCTCAGATCCAGCTGTTCATCAAAATGTGTAACCCTTACAGCAGCTCCTCTCCGTCTCAGATCCAGCTGTTCATCAACATGTGTAACCCTTACAGCAGCTCCTCTCCATCTCAGATCCAGCTGTTCATCAACATGTGTAACCCTGACAGCAGCTCCTCTCCATCTCTGATCCAGCTGTTCATCAACATGTGTAACCCTGACAGCAGCTCCTCTCCATCTCAGATCCAGCTGTTCATCAACACGTGTAACCCTTACAGCAGCTCCTCTCCATCTCAGATCCAGCTGTTCATCAACATGTGTAACCCTGACAGCAGCTCCTCTCCATCTCAGATCCAGTTGTTCATCAACATGTGTAACCCTGACAACAGCTCCTCTCCATCTCAGATCCAGCTGTTCATCAACATGTGTAACCCTGACAGCAGCTCCTCTCCATTTCAGATCCAGCTGATCATCGAGCTCCTCTGGCCACTCTTCCTCTTCCTCATCCTCATCGCTGTGCGCCGCTCCCACCCGCCCTACAAGCAAAGCCAATGTAGGTGTTTAACTACATATCATGTTGTTATCATATCATAACTATATGCAACTATATACAACAGTTTTACTAAACCACTAATCTCTTGATCTTATAGCTAGCTACTCTGTGTCAATGTAGATGTATAACAACTGTTTTGCTGAAACACAAATCTCTTGATCTTAGGGCTACTCTGTGTCAATGTAGGTGTATAACAACTGTTTGGCTGCATTGGTTGGGTGCTTTGATTGATCTTTTTTGAAATACCCTAAATGTAAAATACAGCATTTCTGACAGCTTGTAGTGACTAGGTACATGAGTGATAGGTGATAGGGCCAGGATAGTGTTGTGGTCGGCGTGTACAACTCCCAGCCAGAAGGTGCTGGGTTTGAACCCCAGTGTCTGCTACCTACCTGTTTGTATCCTTGAGCTGAGATGCTCCGCCTACCTGAAGTTCTCCTCGCTGAGCCGCCGGTTGAGCTCATCCGGTGCTTCGTGGGGCAGTGATCGATTGCTTTTGCTTTCCCCAGTTCCTCTCTCTCTCAGTGGGCCGCAAAACAGCTGCCATCATGTTACGTGTTGTCAGCCAGGGTGCTTACATGCATGCACACATTCTTAGCATGGGGGGGGGGGGGGGGGTCCCGGTGAGAATGGGAACGACCTGCCTGCAGCAGCCTGTTTCTACCACTCAGACGTGTCCCTTCCCCGGCACCACGTAAACAACTTCCAGGTGGCTCAGCTGTCTAGTGTGTTTATTTGGTTAGTTGTTTGTTTATAAAGAGTCAAAGCGCGCTCAGTTTTACCCCGTCTTTGTTTTAAAGGGGATTGGAAACATGGCGTTTGTTTCACTCGGTCGGCTCACTTCTTGTAAAACAGGGTGTGTCATCAAATCAGACTGGATAGGCTCGGCGGTCAACAATCAAAATGAATTCTAATGCATGATACATTTATAACCACTGAGTCCTCAGTCGAGTGACTTCAAAAATCATCTTCACAAATCTTGGTGAATCTCGTAATTTCGTCCTGATCGCATCCCCCCCTAATGACTGTTTTTGTTATTATTATGGTGATGATTCTACTCCATGGGAAATGTGTCATGCCATTTAGCTATTGTAGCCTCCATTATGAACAAGTGATTCTGTGTTTATGTTCCATTGAGGAATGTGATTGGGTTAGGGTTAGGTTAAGGGTTAAGGTTAGGGTTAGGTTAGGGTTAGGTTACGTTAGGTTAGGGTTAGGGTTAGGCTAGGTTAGGGTTAGGTTAGGGTTAGGGTTAGGATTGCCGTGGGATTTCTTTCCTCCACCAACAGTTTGAAACAACGCGAGTCAACCTGCAGATGAACAGTGTTCCTGTTCTTAAAGCCGGTCAGTGGTGTTGGTGTCCATGGCCTACTGGACCATGGCCTACTGTACCTCTAGGGTCCATGGCCTACTGGACCCTGGCCTACTGTACCTCTAGGGTCCATGGCCTACTGGACCATGGCCTACTGTACCTCTACGGTCCATGATCTACTGGACCCTGGCCTACTGTACGTCTAGGGTCCATGGCCTACTGGACCCTGGCCTACTGTACCTCTAGGGTCCATGGTCTACTGGACCCTGGCCTACTGTACCTCTAGGGTCCATGGCCTACTGGACCCTGGCCTCCTGTATCTCTAGGGTCCATGGCCTACTGGACCCTGGCCTACTGTACCTCTAGGGTCCATGGCCTACTGGACCATGGCCTACTGTACCTCTAGGGTCCATGGCCTACCGTACCTCTAGGGTTCATGGGAATTCATGCCACTAATCTGGCTCAACCTCACAGTGGTGTCATTGTTGGATGCTGATGTTGAAACTTTTGGTTAAACCCTCAACCCCTCGACCTTTGACCCTTGTCCTTTCCTTTGCAGGCCACTTTCCAAACAAAGCCCTCCCCTCAGCGGGCACCCTGCCCTGGTTCCAGGGCATCGTGTGCAACATCAACAACCCCTGCTTCCACAGCCCCACCCCAGGGGAGACCCCGGGACAAGTGGGCAACTTTGACAACTCAATGTGGGTACATGAGTGCCCTCATAGGGGTACATGAGGGAACTCAGGGGTAGATAAGGGAACAAAAAGGGTTACATGTGCCTAGATGTTTGTAAATTTAGCCAAGCTATGTTTTCATGTGGGGCGGCACGGTGGTGCAGTGGTTAGCACTGTCGCCTCACAGCAAGAGGGTTCTGGGTTCGAATCCACCTGGGACCCGGGACCTTTCTGTGTGGAGTTTGCATGTTCTCTCCGGGTACTCCGGCTTCCTCCCACAGACCAAAAACCATGCAGGTTGGGGATTAGGTTAATTGGTGTCTCTAAATTGACCATAGGTGTGTATGTGAGTGTGAATGGTTGTTTGTCTATGTATGTTAGCCCTGTGATAGGCTGGCGACCTGTCCAGGGTGTACCCCGCCTCTCGCCCGTTGCAGCTGGGATTGGCTCCAGCCCCCCTGCGACCCTCGTAGAGGATAAGCGGTCACGCTAATGGATGGATGGATGTTTTCATGTCATCTCTGTCTATGTAGAGTCCTCTCACTCCTCTTATCTCTCCTCGCCCCAGTCTGTCCCGTGTGTTCGCCGACGCCCAGACCATGCTGTCCTATGGAGGGAACAACAGCCTCGGGGGCTTCCAGAGCCTGCAGGAGAGTCTGGAGAGGCTGGCAGAGAGACCCGGGGCCTGGCCAAGTAGGAGCAGCACACAGACACACAGCATCCTACAGATGGCAGGGTTATGATAGGGTGACTACAAGGGTTAGAACAGGGCGGGGGGACTTCAAGCACAGCTGTTTTCTAATATTAATAATCGAGTATGATATAATAGAGTGCTGCTTCACATGCAACAGCAACTCTGTTTCCTGAGAAAAACTACTTTCAGTTCTTCTCAGGAACTTTGCCTTTTAGCCTGTGTGGAGCTTAAAGCGAAGGTGATGATTCGCTATGAGAGATCCTTCATCTGATGACGATGGCGAGGGACGAGCAGTTTCTCTGTTCATTTGCACAAACTTGATATGTGGTTGAAAATCAAGAGCCAGGATCAAAAATAAGCGAGGACGACTTAAGACTGAAAAGGAACGAGATGAAAGGAGGAGATCATCGATGCTATTGTGTCGCCTGTTAATGGAAGGTCCCCAGGCACAGTGATCTCAATGTAGAGCTCCTCAAAGCAGATCCAGAACTAGCTACAAAAGTTACCAAAAAACGGCACACTGTCTGACCATAACAACTGGAAGGGCATTAGACTTTTATCTGTTCCCAGCAAGACTCATTCTGCCTAATCGTCGCACTCCAGATGACATCTGTTGGTGAAGGGCCACGATGACACTCCATGGACCTCATTGACTTCTGGGTTTTTTGACAGCATCTCTTGTAACAGTCAGGAGCCCCCTTCACATTGTGAACATCCAACAGTTCTGCTACAATTCCTCCTGAGGTTCATTAACAGGACATGGAAACCTACCAAAATATCACCTACATAGGAAGCACCACTCACCACGATGGGGGTAGGAGACTCTAAAAAAGGATTAATAAAGCATGTACAACCTTGACAAATACGGAACTCAAAGCAATACAGCACCAAGACCAAACTCATGCCTCCGAAAAATCATGCAGATCTTTTGGCCAAACACATCTCTCAGAAAAACCCCTCAACTGGAAATGCACGTGACAGAGCAGAGCTGGGGGAGTGTGGAGAAGATGAGAGACAGACAGAGGTGTGCTACAACCAACCAGACAAGTTGTCAAATGAATGCACATCTAACAATAGCCTTCATTTTCAAAGAGGTAATGCCCCCTTAAAGCAGAGCAAAGGTGAAAATACTGTGGCTTGAACAATGGACATATTTATTTTCTATGTGGGAGATTACTACAAGCTAAGCAATAGCCTAGAAGATATTAATCACACTGAGAACAGGGCACAGGTTGAATGGCCACACTGTATTGTGATGGATGAATGCTGATAACTGAATAGTGATTGTTCAGGATGTGTTGGATTTACGTCATATTAAGTCATATTCAGAGGTATGGCCATTCCAGGACTAAATTACTGGTTCACACACACACACACACACACACACACACACACACACACACACACACAGACACACACACACGTCACACACACACACACACACACACACACACGTATAACACACACACACACACACATGCACGTCTCACAACACACACACACACACGTCTCACACACACACACACGTGTCACACACACACACACACACACACACACATGCACGTCTCACTCACAACACACACACACACACACACGTCTCACACACACACACACACACACACACACACACACATGCACGTCTCACACACAACACCCAATACAAACAAGCACACAACAACACACATACACAAAACGTGAACATCGAAGCAAACAAACAAACACACCTCACAGCTGATCTCTCATCCAGGACAGGGTCCGTGTTGTGTCAGTTGATTGTTGTCCTCGATGGGCTTCAAACAGAAGGACGTGTTTCAGTGGTGTAGAGTGACCCCTCGATGAGCTCATTGAGCAGGGTTGCCGGGGCAACACAGAGGCCACTCTGTGTTGCCCCGGCAGGTCCTTTGGTTACCAGACGACCAGTAATGGATATGATAACGGCTGTCTCTCTGCCGACTCTTCAGTGAAGGCGTACAGATGATCTGAGCCCCCTGAGTTCCTGGGGGGTCCCCCGGGGGAAGGACAGAGGATCAGTCTAAACGTCCCCCCCAAAAAATACAACACAGAGTTGGATTTTGATTCTACAAATTGTTGTACAGTTGAAGATATAAAGTAAAAATTATTATGTTGTGTCCCCTAATGTGACCATTGTCATTATTAGTGACCAGTTGTGAATGTATTTTTTGGTGAATCTCAAGCACATTTACATTTACATTTAGGGCATTTAGCAGACGCTTTTATCCAAAGCGTCTTCCAAGAAGTACATTTGTCATAAGAAGGTGAAACATTTCATTGCTGCTCATACAGCAAGAGAGAACCAGAACTAGTTTCAAGCATTTCAATTGCATGTGTTTTCCTCTTGTAGATCTTCTGGTCGGTGAATACCTGAAAGCCAATGAGACCTTCTCTACCTTTCTCATGACCAATGGCAATCTGTCCTCTGCTACTGTGGAGCAGCTGTTGAATGCCCGCCTTAATTTGCAGGTAATCAGTCAATCTCTAAACTCTATCTCAGGTAAACAAGTAATTCTGATGCAGCCATTGCCCGACTCATGGTGAAAGAGGGGGCGTGGCCAGGTATTTAACAGCCACCTGTACTCTGCAGGTGACCTTAGCCGCAGCAAGCATTCCCCTGAGCAGCTTGGTGTGCAATGCCAGCCTGCTGGGCCGGTTCCTGAGCGTGGAGGGAGGAGACATGTCTGACCTCCAGCAGCAGCTGTGTGGCCTCCAGCCCCACATCCTGAAGCAGGCCGAGCGCCTCTTCCTCTCCCAGCTCGACTTCTCCAGGGTCTTCACGGTAGGGTGAAGGGTGAGACGGAGACCACCAGGGGTCCTAGGGTGGTTGTCAATGGGGTGAGCCCCAGATTTAGAGAGGTAGGGGAGGACATGCTGCTTTGCTGTACCTACATTGTCCAAGACCTGTTACATTTGTTACAGTATAGATGGAAGTCTCCATAAATATTACATGTGTTACAGTATAGATGAAAGCCCCCATAAATATGACATGTGTTACAGTATAGATGGAAGTCCCCATAAATACTACATATGTTACAGTATAGATGGAAGTCCCCCTAAATACTACATGTGTTACAGTATAGATGGAAGCCCCCATAAATATGACATGTGTTACAGTATACTGTTGATGGAAGCCCCCATAAACATTACATGTGTTACAGTATAGATGAAAGCACACCATAAATATTACATATGTTACAGTATAGATGGAAGCCCACCATAAATATTGCTTTTAATCTCTCTCCCCTCCCCCCCCCCCCCCCCCCCCCCTCTCTCTCTCTCTCTCTCTCTCTCTCTCTCTTTCTCTCTCTCTCTCTCTCTCTCTCTCTCTCTCTCTCTCTCTCTCTCTCTCTCTTTCTCTCTCTCAGAGGGGGCAGCTCCTGGCTAACGCTGGAGATCTGAGGGCCATCAGCCGGGCAGCCACTGCTGTGTCTCAGGAGCTGGCTGTTCTTCTGGACAATGTGAGGGATTTTATTTAGTTCATGAGATATTAAAACCCTGTTCTGGTTAGAAGTGCAGTAATATTACTAATATTACTAATTCTATGATGCCATCAAAGTCATCAAGAGCATCATATAGAAATGCCCTCTTGAAAGTTTAAGTTGATGTGGTTAGGCAATGTTGTTTATCTACAATTACAGCCAAGGCACTAATACGCAAACAACAACAACAACAACAACATAATCTTTTTTCCTCTTTCCTCTCCACTGCTCCTCCTGCTCCTGCTCCCCCTCCTGCTCCTCCTCCTGCTCCTGCTGCTCCTCCTGTTCCTGCTGCTCCTCCTCCTGCACCTCCTCCTTCTGCTCCTCCTACTCCTCTTCCTCCAGTTCTCCTCCCTCTCCAGCTTCACAGACCTCAGCTCCGAGCTGCGCCTCCTCCTCCCAGGGGAGGGGGGCTCGGGCCCGGGGCCCAGGGAGCGTTTCGGGGCCTTCTCCCGGGTGGTATGTGGGTCCCCAGAGGTCGGGGGTCAGCGTGTCCCCTCACTCAACTGGTACGAGGACAACGACATCAAGTCCTTCCTGGGGAATGACGGCACCGAAGACCTGGACCTGGACGGAGACAACCACACCAGTAATGGATGGAGGGGTTTTGGGGGTGCTTCTCACCCCAGAGGGTTGGTGTTTTTGGGGTGCTTTTCATCTCAGAGGGTTAGTGTTTTTGGGGTGCCTTTTACCCCAGGGGGTTAGTGTTTTTGTTGTGCTGTTCACCCCAGAGGGTTGGTGTTTTTGGGGTGCCTTTCACCCCAGGGGGTTGGTGTTTTCGGGTGCCCTTCACCCCAGGGGGTTGGTGTTTTTGGGGTGCTTTTCATCTCAGAGGGTTGGTGTTTTTGGGGTGCCTTTCACCCCAGGGGGTTAGTGTTTTTGGGGTGCCTTTCACCCCAGGGGGTTAGTGTTTTTGGGGTGCCTTTCACCCCAGGGGGTTAGTGTTTTTGGGGTGCTGTTCACCCCAGAGGGTTGGTGTGTTTTGGTCAGGGATGGGTTGGTTGTTGTAATTGTTTGGGAGTTTGATGTTTGCTTTGATGATTGGTGATACACGGTATCTCCTTATTGCATTTCATTGTCAACTCTAATTCAATTGGTAGAGCAAGGTGTTGCTCTACCAAATGACATTGGGTCTCAGGGTTCGATTCCCACTGGTGGCCACCAATGCTAAAAGTGTATACACTCATTTACTGTAAGATGCTACAGATTAAAGTATTTATCAAATGGAATGTGCGGTATATTATATATAATACAGTATATACAGTATATGCAGTAGTGTACAGTATATCAGATACTATGAGTGGATTCTGAGTCAGACACCCTCTCACATTGGGTTTTCGTCTTGGCGCTTCGTTTAATTTGTGTGGGTGTTCTGGGTGCTGCTGGGTCCCGGCGGGCCGAGCTAGACCGTCTCTGCTGACCCTCTCCCTGTGTGTGCCGTGTGACCCTCAGCCCCGTTCTGCAGGGGCCTGATCCACACGCTGGAGTCCAACCCGCTGTCCCGCATCGTGTGGCAGGGGATCAAGCCGCTGTTCATCGGGAAGCTGCTGTACACGCCGGACACGCCCGCCGTCCAGCATGTCATGAAGCAGGCAAGGACACGGGCCCCGGGGCTGACCCAGGCCGCGAGGCTGACCCGGGCCGCGAGGCTGACCTGGGCCGTGGGGCTGACCCGGGCCGTGGGGCTGACCGGGCTGTGGGGCTGACCCGGGCTGTGGGGCTGACCGGGCTGTGGGACTGACCCGGGCCGCGGGGTTGACCGGGTTGTAGGGCTGACCCGGGCCGCGAGGCTGACCCGGGCCGTGGGGCTGACCCGGGCCTGGCCGCCAGGCAGCTCCACAGGCTGTTTTGGTTACAAGGGAGGCTTTCAATATCAGGCTGAGGGAGGGGTTCTGGATGCTGTACAAGTGTCTGTTTTACATATCAGAATAATAATAGCGAGGGGCCAGGAGTCAAATGTCGTGAAACAACATTAACATTCATGAGGTCTGTCTGTAGGTGAACAAGACCTTCCAGGACCTGGGGTTCCTCCAGGACCTGAACGAGGCCTGGATGGAGGTTGGACCGGCCATCAAAGACTACATGGAGACCGGAGTGCAGGTCCGACTGCTGCAGGTCTGAAACCGCGTCTACAAATCCTTCACACCTTAGTTTGTTTGGACTGTTTCATGTTTAGGGATAGTGTTAGTGGCTGGGCTAATTGGACTCCCAGGCCAAAAGGTTCTGTCTCGATCATGAAATGGACCTGACCTTTACCTGCTCCCTGGGATGGGTAGCGACTCTGCGTTGCTTTGGAATTTGGACATTGCAGAGTCACTGTGTACTTTGTATTGTACCACTGGTCAAGTTCACTAAAGCTACATCAAACCCAAACCTTGAAGTAATAAAATGGAACTGCTCAGATGTTTGGATGTAACTTCATGTGATTGTGTGTGTTTGTTTGTTGGTTTAATTCATGTGATAGTATTGCAACTTTGTGTGTGTTTGTGTGTGTTTATGTGTGTGTGTGTTTATGTGTGTGTGTGTTTGTGTGTGTGTGTGTGTGTGTGTGTGTGTGTGTGTGTGTGTGTGTGTGTGTGTGTGTGTGTGGCTGGGCCAACCTGACCAGAACCTACTGAAGCGACCCCAGGTGGCCGTGCTGGTGAACCTCAATCTGGAGAAAACCAGCTGGACCGCATCGCGCATCGCCCACTTCCTGTCCACGCCCGCGGCCGACAGCCCCCGGACCCCTGGGGCGCCCCCTACCTGGCTGGATGTGTACAACGACTTCAATCACACCCTCAGCACCCTGGCGCAAGTCACGCAGGTCCTACCCTGAGCATTCACACACGGCTCCACTTGGAAATAGTTCTGTCGTTTTAAAACGTTTCTTTGAGTAATCAGGGTTAGGGTTAGATTTACATACAAATAGTCTTGCTTTTGTAAAACACTTTTGTTAAAACACTTTTTATAAACTGACAAAATACTAGACATGATTATAACACAAACAAAACATTGCATTTTGTCATTCAGGTGTCTGGTGGAGGTGCCATCGCATCCAACATCATGATGCACCTGAATAATATCAGAACTCAGAATGATACTGATCCTTTTGTTTAACATCTCCTTCATGCTCATGATTCTCATCTGCCCACCCGCTTCTTCCAGTGTTTCTCGCTCGACAAACTGGAGGGGGTGGAGACTGAGGGCAAGATGGTGGACAGGGCTCTGGAGCTAATCGAGAACAGGCAGTTCTGGGCGGGCGTGGTCTTCCTGATGCCCAACTCCTCCTCCTCCTCCTCCAGTGACAGCCTGCCGCAGCACGTCACTTACAAGATCCGCATGGACATCGACGATGTAGCCCGCACCAACAAGATCAAAGACAGGTACCGCTGAGGAACCATGAGAGTTGTTTCAACCCTATTACCAAGATAAGATAAGACAAGATAAGAAGATACTATGATGTAGTATGCCTTGAATGGGAGGCATTGACAGTGGCTAGAAGGAGCGGGCCTCCTTCAGCTGGAGATGGGGTTGAGGAGGTTGAGGAGGTTCTGTGTGTTTGTATCCAGATGCTTGCATTCTGTTGAAGCCTGATGTCGAAGGATGCCAAATGATAAGTTGATGATTGAGTCAATAAACTGATTTCACATTCCAGGTTCTGGGACCCGGGCCCGGCGGCAGACCCGTTCAACGACATGCGCTACATCTGGGGTGGTTTTGTGTACGTGCAGGACCTGGTGGAGAGAGCCCTGACCCAGGTGCTGAGCGGGGTGGAGCAGACCACCGGCATCTACGTCCAGCAGATGCCCTACCCCTGCTACGTGGATGACGTGTGAGTGTTACTGCCCGGTCGACCGGAGACTGGAACCTGAGGCGCCGTGCGTCAGCCGAGATCCCTCTTCACGATGAATGCACTTCTTTAAGCAGCCTGTAAGGCATAAGGGCATCTGCCACAAGGCATTGGGTTTCCTGAAGCTCCTTGACTGCCCTGCACTCTCTCCTCCATGTCCCTCCCTCACCTCCTCTCGCTCTTCCTTCCTTCATGCCCCTCCCTCCCTTACGTTGCTCCTCCCCCTCCACGCCCCTCCCCCCCCCCAGCTTCCTGCGTGTGCTGAACCGCTCGCTGCCGCTCTTCATGACGCTGGCGTGGATCTACTCGGTGGCCATGATCATCAAGGGGGTGGTGTACGAGAAGGAGGCGCGGCTCAAGGAGACCATGAGGATCATGGGCTTGGGCACCGGCACGCTTTGGGTCAGCTGGTTCATCAGCAGCCTGGTGCCCTTCCTGGTCTCCGCCCTGATGCTCATAGCCCTGCTGAAGGCAAGGAGACGACGTGCACACATAGACACACGCACACATGCACACACACACACGTATGCACGCACATACTATACATCATGGGCGAGCGGCCATAATAAGCTATAAATGCAGTGCATGCCCAAGCCCTTCAATAAAAATTATTGAAAATATTAATCTGACAGTGTGTTCAATTATACAATACCTTAGTTCTACTGTTTTAGTCCTAAATCCGTGACTAATCTGTCCCGCTTTGCTTGCGAAAAGCTGGAAAGCTGACAGCTTGTTTTGCGCATGCGCACTGTGACACCGAGTAGTACAGTTACTGCTAGAAGCTGTGTTTACTGTAGATGAGCATTTTGAATGGCAAAAAAGCTGTCAATGAATCAGCTTATCTGCCAACGCGCATGCGCAAAACTGACTTGTTTGAACTTGTTTGAGACTTGTCATTTGATTGACCACGCTGGTTACATTGTGTGGGCGCATCAAGCGTCATGTCAGTGCTGAATATTTCTGCTTTCATTTAGCCTACAAATACTACAAATTCCAACACATTGTTGTTGCTAACATGGGGCAAGTGTGAGTGTGAGAGTGTCAAATCGAGTTGATATAGTAGTTAAAAACCATATTATATTTTTTATTAATAAATAAATACCCCCCTTACGGGCGCGGCATGGTATTGACACTTCAGCATGACCACGGTAAAAGGTCACCGCTCGCCACTGCTGTACATGCACGCACACACTCGTCTCCCCCTCCTCGTTCTCCTCACCTTCCACTCTGTTGTCCTCCCTCCTCTCCTCCCCAGTTGGGGGACATCCTGCCGTACAGCGACCCCTCTGTGGTCCTGTTCTTCCTCACGGCCTTCGCCACGGCGACCATCATGCAGTGCTTCCTCATCAGCAGCTTCTTCTCCAGAGCCAACCTGGCGGCGGCGTGCGGTGGGCTGCTGTACTTCAGCCTCTACCTGCCCTACGTGCTCTGTGTGGCCTGGAGGGACCACCTCAACACCAGCCACAGGGTCCTGGCCGTGAGTCCCACCACCGCTAGCGGTAGCGCTAGTTGACGCTAGCGGCGACATTAGTGCTAGTGCTACTGTTGCTATTGCTACAGTATGTACTATAACTATTGCTGTTTACGATTGCTATTCACTTTTGCTTCAATGTACATTTCATTTTATTTGGTGTTGTTTTAATGTACGGTGTTGCATTTGGGTGTACAAAATGTAATAAATGTAATAAATATGAAGGGACTTACGGTTTAGTGCCATTGTTATACATGGAGGCTGGAGCCCAGTCACACATGGTTACATAGACAAGTATGGGCGTTAAGGTCCAGTCGACCTGTCAAGACTGTGCTAACAACGTGCCAACATGCTAACAAGCTCATTTCCAATGTCTCTGCAGAGCTTCCTGTCCCCCGTGGCCTTCGGGTTTGGGTGTGAGTACTTCTCTCAGTATGAGGAGCAGGGCGTGGGAATCCAGTGGAACAACCTCCACTCCAGTCCCAGTGAGGGAGACACCTACAACTTCAGTACCGCCATCGGCATGCTGTATGTGGACGCCCTTATTTATGCCATAGCCACATGGTACATCGAGGCTGTGTTCCCCGGTAGGACTTCAGACTGCGTAGTCTGACTTTTCATTTGTCTACAACCAGTATTTACTCTCTAAGATGAACCATAAGCACTAAAATCAAACAACTGGGAAAGCCACAGTCACATTTCTCACCAGGCTACAGTAGCGGCAGCCTCTGTTTGACCGTGAGCTGATGCAGAGGTTTACATTGAACCGTCTCCACCTGTTTGATGTGTGATGTGTTTAGGTCAGTATGGTGTCCCCAAACCTTGGAACTTCATCTTCCAGTGGAACTACTGGGGAGGGGTACCCCTGGAGGTGGGCATGCCCCTCCCTCCTGCTCCCACAGAGCAACACCAGGGTGAGTTAGCTAGTTAGCTGGTTAGTAAGCTATTAGCTATTTAGTTGTTTGGTTGGTTGATTTGCTGGTGTCATTCAGTTTGTCGGTTAGGTAGTTCATTTGTTGGTTAGCTATTTGGTCAGTTAGTTAGCTAGTTGGTTGCTTGGTAAGTTGTTATTTATTTTGTTGGATATGGTTAGCTAGTTGTTGACAGCTGGGCATTTAGCCATTTAATCAGTGAGAGAAACGTCTCCATCCACCATTGTAACATAAGCTTGTCCCTTTTCCAACCTAAACCAGATTGCATCGAACAGGAGCCCTCCAACCTGGAGCTGGGCGTGTCCATCCACAACCTGGTGAAGATCTACCAGCAGGGGGCCAAGCTGGCCGTCAACCACCTCAACCTCAAGTTCTATGAGGGACAGATCACCTCCTTCCTGGGGCACAACGGAGCGGGGAAAACCACCACCATGTAAGGAGGGGAATGATCTTTCCATGTTTTCAGAGACCAATGTTATGTTCAGACGATAAGGTTATCAGTATTCTCAAGCTACTCGCTGCCTAGCGTATTGGTTTTACCTGAGATAATAGTTGTAATATTAGCTCCAAATACTTCCAGGATAAGTCAAATCAATATTTGCAGATCATCATGATTGAGCCATGATTTAAATATTGATACACTTCTTCACCTTCCTGATATCCACTCGTGGAACAATGGTGGAGGTACTTCAACGTTCAACCTTCTAATAACCTTCAAACAAACACTATGTCAATGTTCCTATTGTTATACCTCAAACAAACCAAGACACCAGAGTATAATGCACAGAAAACATTCAACGCTTACTCCAACTGCCCATTTTAAATACTTCACGAAAAGAAAACAGAACATGAAAGCTTTGTGAGAGGAAGGCAGGAAAGAGTCCAGCCTGCAGGACCCTCTTTGGGCTGGAGTGCTTGACCCTCAGCTGAAAGGTTTGTGCGTTTGAACCCCAATGTACATACAGCCTTCCTGAAAGCATCCTCGAGGGAGATGGCTCCTCCCTACCTGTTCCTGAGTGACATGACGTTCTTCTCATCCGGTTCTCATTATCGGTTCACGTCCATAGGGCAGCCGCCGCCTACTGGTTAGGGCTTCGGACTTGTAACCGGAGGGTTGCCGGTTTGAACCCCGACCAGTACGAACGGCTTAAATGCCTGTGAGCAAGGCACCTAACCCCTCACTGCTCCCTGAGCACCGCTGTTGGCAGCTCACTGCCTCGGGATTAGTGTGCTTCACCTCACTGTGTGCCTCAACATCACTGTGTGCTGAGTGTATTTCCACTAATTCACGATTGGGTTAAATGCAGAGACCAAATTTCCCTTACGGGATCAAAAGAGTAATTCTTCTTCTTCTTCTGATGTTTCTGGTGCTCCTGCTCTCCTGTTGCTTCAGGTCCATCCTGACAGGCCTGTTCCCGCCCACCTCTGGGACGGTGTATATAAAGGGGATGGACATCCGCAACGACATGGACTTCATTCGGAGGACGCTGGGCGTCTGTCCACAGCACAACGTCCTGTTTGACACGTAGGGCCGCCTGTCACCCACACCAGTGATGGTTACATTGTTCTGTGATCAATCAGTTTGTGATCTAGTTTCTACACTGTAGAGATCACAGTACAGTCCATATGAACCATCTCTCTTTCCGCTGCATAACGGGTTATTCATACTGCATGACTGGTCATCTCACTGCATAACTGGTCATTTATACCACTGCCAAATCCGACATGCTACATTTTTGTGTATGCTATAACCTCTATAGTGTATGCCTGGATGTATATACATTTATGTATATTTTTATATTTCTTTATAGGCCGATATATTTTTTGTTTATTGTTTACATAGGTTTATATTATATATTTATATATTCACTCTACTATACGTAGAGTGTCTGTCTCTTCCTTTTTCACTGGAGTATTGCGATGAATGCAATTTCCCTCAGGGATCATTAAAGTATTTCTGTCTGTCTGTCTGTCTGTCTGTCTGTCTGTCTGTCTGTCTGTCTGTCTGTCTCTCTCTCTCTCTCTCTCTCTCTCTCTCTCTCTCTCTCTCTCTCTCTCTCTCTCTCTCTCTCTCTCTCTCTCTCTCTCTCTCTCTCTCTCTCTCTCTCTCTCTCTCTCTCTCTCTCTCTCTCTCTCTCTCTCTCTCTCTCTCTCTCTCTCTCTCTCTCTCTCTCTCCAGTCTGACAGTAGAGGAGCATGTGTGGTTCTACGGGCGTCTGAAGGGGCTCACTGCTGAGGAGGTGAGGGGGGAGATGGACACTCTGCTGGCGGACGTGGACCTGCTGCCCAAACGCCACGAGCAGACCAAGAACCTCTCTGGTGTGTGAGTGTGTGTGTGAATGAATGAGTGAGTCAGTACGTTTACATGCAGCAAGAAAATCGAATTCCGAATCGTATAAGACCTCGTTCGGACTTTTTAAGTGCATGTAAACACCTTAATCCGACCTACTTCGGACCTACTTTGGACATCTCAAAATCCGATAACAACACCTGGATAATTCGTTCATAGTCTGACTTTTAACTGCATGTATACTCAGCAATCGGATCTGAATCGGATTTTGCATTCTGCGCATGCGCAGTGCCATTCTGCACATGCGCAGCGCCACATAGCGTCCAGAGTCAGCCCATGCTCCGGCTGTTAATCCGATTCTCTGAATGGCATGTATACTCGGACAAGTGATCCGGTCTTACGCATGTCATTATCTGATCCGATCAGAAATTCGAATTTCTTGCTGCATGTAAACGTACTGACTGAGTAAGTGAGTGAGTGTGCGGTAAATGCCATTATTAGTGAAGTACAGTGAGGACACTTCTACTGTGTGATCTAGGACAGCACATATTTGTACTCAGATGAATAAATAATATGCCTTCCTTTCTCTCTCTCTCTCTCTGTCATTCTTCTGTCTATATCGTTCTCTCTCTCTCTCTCTCTCTCTCTCCCCCCCCCACCCCATCCATCAGGTGGGATGCAGAGGAAGCTGTCGGTTGCCATAGCTTTCGTGGGCAACTCCAAGGTGGTGGTCCTGGACGAGCCCACGGCCGGAGTGGACCCCTACTCCCGCCGGGGCATCTGGGACCTGCTGCTCAAATACCGCAAAGGTGCGGACCCCTGAGTGTGTTTCTGTTGACTGGCTTTAGCTTTTACCGCCATGTCAGATATTAGGTGGAATACGGCTTTAGTTATGTGTTAGGTCATGGGTTACCACTTTGTCAGATATTAGGTGGAATATGGCTTTAGTTATGTGTTAGGTCATGGGTTACCAGCATGTCAGATATTAGGTGGAATATGGCTTTAGTTATGTGTGAGGTCATGGATTACCCACATGTTAGATGTTAGGTGGAATATAGCTTTAGTTATGTGTTAGGTCATGGGTTACCTCCATGTCAGATATTAGGTGGAATACGGCTTTAGTTATGTGTTAGGTCATGGGTTACCACCACGTCAGATATTAGGTTGAATACGGCTTTAGTTATGTGTTAGGTCATGGGTTACCACCATGTCAGCTATTAGGTGGAATATGGCTTTAGTTATGTGTTGCCAGATATTCAGTGGAATATGAGTCAGTTTTACTGAACTTGACACTGGCAAGTCATCCCTTCCTCCGCCTCCCTCTGCCCCCCCATCAGACAGGACCATCATCCTGTCCACCCACTACATGGACGAGGCAGACCTGCTGGGCGACCGCATCGCCATCATCTCCCAGGGCCGGCTGTGCTGCTGCGGCTCCCCGCTCTTCCTCAAGGCCCGCCTGGGTACCGGGTACTACCTGACCGTGGTGCGGAGGCCCGGGGCCCCGGACCCCGGCAGCGGCACCCCCGTCAGCGCCAGCACCCGCTCCAGCACCAGCACCAGCATCAGGACCGCCTGCAGCACCCGGAGTGGCAGGCTGCCTGCCCACGCCAAGGTAGGCCCCGCGGGGACGCTAGCTGTTAGCATTAGCTTTTCTTTCATCAAGATTTAGGTACACAGAGGAGACATTTCCGAGCGTTTAAATCGATATTTGGTGAAAGAAAAATGGATCGTCTGTTCAATTCGAGCGGCCACGCTCACCGTGAAGTCTATGAGGAAACAAAGATTTCTTCTGCCCAAATAATACATTAATTAACTGCTATTTCTCCACCTTTCCACATTGTTTATCTGTTGGCCAGGGTGTTGCATGATAGATATCCACTATGATTTTTATTCAAGGCACGGGTTGCACTCCCCTTCAACTCCAAGTTACCTAGTGTCAGTGACCCCCAAGTGACCATTTGCTACCCCTACCCCTTTGCTACCCCTTGTTATTTGGGTAAATGCTCCCCTCATTGTGCCAACCCGGTGTGTGTGTGCATGTGTTCGTGTGCGTGCGTGTGTGTTTCAAGTTTCAAGTCCTTTATTGTCAAATGTGCAGCATCACTTACAGTCATACTGTACAATGAAATGTATTGGACGAGGCCCGTTCAACATGGATGGAAAATCAAAGAAATCAGTTAAATAAAATACAATACAATATGACAGTAAAATCAGGGCATCACAGATCTAGGAAGAGCAGCAATGGAGAATGAAAGATTAAGAATTAAAATAAAGCAGCAATGGAGAATGATATGAAGGTGTGTGTGTGTGTGTGTGTGTGTGTGTGTGTGTGTGTGCGCGCGTGTGTGTTTGCTCTCCAGGACAGCGACTCTTCCCTGAGCGAGGACACGGGCCTGGGAAGCGACGACAGTGGATCAGGTGGGTCCACTCCTCCTACGGGCTGGTTCTGGTTCTGGTTCTGGTTCAGGTTCAATCCATGAAACACAAAAAGACTGCCACGTCTAAGACATGGGTCTCTTAATGTCCCCTCTTACCCTCTCTCACTCTCTTTCTCTCTCTCTCTCTCTCTCTCTCTCTCTCTCTCTCTCTCTCTCTCTCTCTCTCTCTCTCTCTCTCTCTCTCTTTCTTTCTCTCTCTCTCTCTCTCTCTCTCTCTCTCTCTCTCTCGCTCTCGCTCTCGCTCTCTCGCTCTCCCTCTCAGAACTGGCTGCTCTGCTGGCCCTGGCCCAGCGTCATGTCCCCGGGGCCCGGCTGGTGGAGGAGTCTGGGCAGGAGGCGGTGCTGAACCTGCCCCAGGCGGCGGCCCAGGACGGGGGTCTGGCCGTCTTCCTGGCTGAGCTGGACCACAAGCTGGGGGAGCTGGGCCTGGCCAGCTACGGCCTGTCAGACAGCACCCTGGAGGAGGTCAGAGGTCGTCGGCTGCACATTCACAAATGAAGTTGGACTTACTGACTGACTAACTTGTGTCTGTAACTTTGTGTGCCACTGAAGTGCGAAAGGAAGGAAGTGTGTGTGTGTGGTTTTGCATCAGTCTGTGGTTGTGTGTGTGTGTGTGTGTGGTCTTGCATCAGTGTGTGCATAACACCAGTAATCCAGTTCCTTCAATTGGAGGCAGATTGACCTTGAATCCCGGGTCTTAGAGGGAATCTGTTATTTGTGGAGTGGATACGATGTGTTAAACCAACCACAGTGTTGGCAGCCTACCTCCAGAACCCACAAAGCCTATTTGCGTGTGGGTTAGCGTGTGTGATAAAGGGCTAAATACAGCTCACTCTGGAGTTCAACTTCACTGTCTGTTGGAAAGCTCAGTCCTGATCAAGGCTTGGTAATCTGCAGCGCCCAAATCTTTCAGCCCTTTTTAACTGTTAACCAATAGCAGCAACTCGTAGTATCGTTATTACTGTTGATTACAAGTAAGATCATCCCATATTGATGATGTCATATGCGATATTTGAAATGTACGCACCGATTTAATGAGTTGACCTAGCTAGCCATGACTTAGCCATGAAACAACCACACGACTGTCCCCATAGTTATCGGGGACTAATATTGCATCATGTTTGTGCGCCGTCATGGTAGAATATGAACCACACTGTTGATATGTCATATGACATGTTGATGTATCATATGACATGTTGGTGTGTCATGTGACATGTTGGTGTGTCATGTGATATGTTGGTGTGTCATGTGATATGTTGGTGTGTCATGTGACATGTTGGTGTGTCATATGACATGTTGGTGTGTCATATATGTTGACATGTCATATGACATGTTGATGTATCATATGATATGTTGGTGTATCATATGACAGGTTTATGTGTCATACGACATGCTGATGTGCCATATGACACGTTGATATGTCTGTGTGTATTGTGTCGTGTGTCTCCAGATCTTCCTGCGCGTGGCCGAGGAGACCGGTGTGGACGCAGAGCCCGAGGAGGAGGTCGCGCCTCCCCAGCCGGAGCAGCTCCCGGCCGGGCAGCCATCGAAGAAAGCCCTGGGAGACACGCCAGAAGAACCAGAGAGCGGTACGCTGCGCTGAGACGTCACTCACACCCATACACCCCGTGTTGAGATACGCTTGGCTTCAGTTCTTTACATTTAGATCAGTACTCCTACAAAGTGTCCTACAAAGTGAAGGTGAGAACAATCAAAGCGTGCAATTCAGTTCAGCAACTACAATAATGTAAGCATTGAGTTGTTCAAAAGACACACACACACGCACTCTCTCTCTCTCTCTCTCTCTCTCCTCGTCTCTCTCTCTCTCTCTCTCTCTCTCTCTCTCTCTCTCTCTCTCTCTCTCTCTCTCTCTCTCTCTCTCTCTCTCTCTCTCTCTCTCTCTCTCTCTCTCTCTCTCTCTCTCTCTCTCTCTCTCTCTCTCTCTCTCTCTCTCTCTCTCTCTCTCTCTCTCTCTCTCTCTCTCTCTCTCTCTCTCTCTCTCTCCTCTGAGGGTCCAGGTGAGGTTGTTCATGTGCTTGACTGTGTTTCCCTACTCTTTGCTGCTTCAAGGAAGGAAAAGGCTTCGTAAGCAAGGTAGCCTTATAGCGTCACCTCCTGCGAACACAACTGAGTTCTCTCCTATAGCTACATCCTGCGCTCCCTCTTCCTCTCCCATGTTCCCTCCTAGAGTTACCCTGGCAAATCTCCCTAAAGCACCACCTATTGGTGAAACACAGTCGTTGCAATCTCTCGTCACAAACCTCTAGCCATACATAACTGTGCCCTAATTATGTTTGGCTACAGTTTTGTAATGAGAAGAAGAAAACTCTTTTCAAAGTTATACGAAAAATAAAACATATGAGGACTGGATCGCACTGTATTTCCAGTAGTGATTATTTGAAAGCATGATGTAGATCATTGGTTCCCAAATGGTGTGCCGTGAGGCATGTCCGGGTGTGCCGTGGGATGTTGTGACAACCAACCATTATTATTGCAATATACAACTTCCAAAAAATAAAAATAAAAGTATTTACTATGTCAGTACTTTGTATGCATTCATTTAATAATACAGAGTCAAACAATTCTTTAATTCTTTCCTCATTTTTAATGTTGTGACCTGTCTGGTTTAAATGGGTGTGTTGCTGCTTTGATGAAACCTAATTTGATAAAGTTTCAAATTAATTTTTGAATTATATAATAAATATTTCCTAAATAATATGAGTCTTTTGCACAATAGGTGTGCCTTGAGATTTTTACTTGTCCTTTGGTGTGCCTTGGGCACAAAAAGTTTGGGAACCACTGATCTAGATACCGTCTGGGATATACTTTCAAGTCATCCATGTATTATTAATGGATAACTTCAACGGCTATCCATCCCTAACTCTATAGTAACTGTACCACATCAGATCACCTGACATCAGATCACCTGACCACTATCTCTCCATGTTTCCCGGGGGCGGGGCGGTGTTGTCCTCCAGCAGACCCCCAGGAGACTGACCCTCTGAGCGGGATCGCCCAGGGCGGCGCGGCGCTGAGCGGCTGGTGGCTGACCTGGCAGCAGCTCCGGGCGCTGTTCCTCAAACGCTGGCTGTACGCCCGCCGCAGCCGGCGGGGCTTCTTGGCTCAGGTGGAGACCCCGGAGAAACCACAGCACTGCACCATGATGATGACGGCCCAAGGTCGGGCTTTGCGGTCGGGCTTTGCGTCCAGGAGTTTGTAAATCCGACTGTGTGTGTGATTGCAGATCGTGCTGCCGGCCGTGTTCGTCCTGGTGGCGCTCCTCTTCAGCCTGGTGGTGCCTCCCTTTGGGAAGTACCCGGCCCTCAAGCTCCAGCCCTGGATGTACGGAGAGCAGTACACCTTCTTCAGGTGACTCAGGCACAGCCCCCGCCCAGCCCTCAGGATGCAGTCAGCCAGCGCTTGGTTAACCATAGATAGTGTTGAAGAGCTTGGAGCTCTTCAACACATGGAGCTTCATGGAGCAACACATGGAGCTTCCATCACCAGTATTCCCCTCCTACATTTACCTTTGGGATACGTTGAGCAGACACCCTTATCTACAGTGACTTACAGGTGGCGCTGAGCACAATAAAAGCATACAATCAATATTGGCGCCAAGTGCCAAAATGTAAGTGTTGTTTGACCAAGTTTCTGGAGATACAGGAAGTAGCTTCACTCCTCTTCCTGGTGTTTTTTTTTGGGACCTTAGCAACGACGCCCCCGGCGACCCGGCCATCGAGAACCTTCTGGATGCCCTGCTGGGCCAGCCCGGCTTCGGGACCAGATGTCTGGAGATGGAAGAGAACAGCTCGTAAGACTCCCGCCCTTCTTCCGTGCCTTGATCATGTTGACCGGATCCTCGGTTAGGGCCGTGTGTTCTGAGTGTGGAGCTCTGTGGGCGGCAGGGCGGCGGACTGCGGGCCGGAGCAGGGCAGCCTCTTCGTGAGGCCCCAGGTGCCCTTCTCCTCCTGGGTGATGTTCCACCAGGGCAACTGGAGCCGCCAGCAGCCCAGCCCCACCTGCCAGTGTAGCACCGAGGAGGTCCGGCGCATGCTTCCAGACTGCCCCCTAGGGGCCGGAGGTCTGCCACCACCACAGGTAGCGTGGGATAAAACATGAATCTGTCATATGAGTGTAATCATGAATTAGAATAGGAAGGCAACTCTCTCCTGGAACTCGTATTTAGTTTAGCGTATGTGTGGGCTCATGAGTGAGCCGTGTGTCTACTGGGTCTAAGATGAATGAAGACTCTTCTCACCTTTTTAAGATGAAGAGGTTCACAGGAGACATCCTACAGAACCTGACCAGCCGGAATATCTCTGACTACCTGATCAAGACCTACCCGCAAATCCTCAAGAAAAGGTACGCAGCCATGTCCTTCTGACTTGTATACTGAGAGGTGGTGGTGAGCAGTCCATGTAAGCTGTGAATGTGGCATATGCCCAGGCAAAATTGTATTGAAATGAATGTCCAATATTATATTTTTCAATTGTCAAACAATGTTTATGTTAAATCACTACAACATATGTTGTTTTTTTCCTTTAATCTTAACTCATTTTTGAATGACAATGACTTCTGTAGTGTCTCTGGCTTGTGTCAAAGGTCACCACTGCTCCACTGCAGCACTCACACTAACCCTGGCGTTCTCTGCCAACGTTCTCTTTCATGTTCACAGTCTCAAGACCAAGAAGTGGGTGAACGAATTCAGGTAAGTTGTGGCTGGAAATTAATTGAGAAAATAGCTGCACTCTTTGCTTTCTGAAGGAACCCAAGCATGAACAGGACTAAGTGTACGCTAATAAATAAAGGAATAAACAGGATAGTGTAGATGATGTTTGAACCCTTATGTCCATACACCATGTTCTAACAAAGTGACTCTCAACTTGTTTTGAGGCGTGTCTGCTGTCCAGGGGCTGTTCCCCATCCGAGGTCCCCCTGGGATCATTTGGGGACCCTGGGGGCCTGAACAACCCTAACCCTAACCCCTAACCCCAACCCCTAACCCTAACCCTAGCCCCAAACCCCTAACCCCTCACCCTATCCCTAACCCTAATCCATTCCTGCTCCTTAAAGGACTATCACAATCGTTATCATCTAATATAACATTCACACGAATGTTGTGGAAAAAAAACATATGGTCTACAACATCAACCCAATTTCCGCTAAAATGACCATGGAAATGTTGTGACCGATGATGTCATTGGTCCGGGGTTTCCGTGGAGACGGGGGCGATGTTGCAGACCAGTTTTGCCAGCACGTGGATGAAGCAGTTCTCTCTTGAGATTGAAGAAAGCTGAGTGCGGCATTTTTCCTTCTGAATTCACTGTCGTGTTTAAAGGGGTTCAGTGAGGGTTAACCCTAACGACTGAATGGAGGTCGTGGTGGAACACTGGACATTGTGTTGCAGGTACGGGGGGTTCTCCCTAGGGGGCAGCTCTACCCGGACCCCCGACCAGACCGACCACCTCCAGGACTCGGTCAGCACCATCAGAACCCGCTACGGGGTCGTGCAGGTCTGGGTTCATAGCCTTTATCAGACAATGGAGGCCTTTACACGCGCACTCCACTGGTTGTCTTTTGCAAACATAGGAAGCCAAGAGCTTGTATGTCAAGAGCTTTCATGTTGACCCCATTGGATGTTCAGAACAGCTCCCTGGATCGCCTGCTCCAACGCCTGCCTGTCTTCCTCCAAGGGCTCAACAGCCAGAACAACGTCAAGGTGAGCCGTTCTTCGACGTCCCAGCTTCCCTTGTGTTTGTGTTTTGTGTGACATCATAGCATGGTTTCTGTTGGTTTATGATTCTTGGGCTTTTTAGTAATCTAAAATAAGTAATCTTATGTAGTAATCTTGTGCGGCATCACACGGCCGTTTTAAGGGTGTGGATTTGGCTTTGTAGTGATTTCCCAGAGTAGTTCCTCTGTCCTGCCCTTAACTCTGTTAAGTCTTTAACTCCCTTAACTCCTGCGCAGGTTTCAGTTTCTGGATACCCTCTTCAGAACCTAAAGCTAGAGGCTGAGAGGCTTGACCATGGCCAGCTCTGTGCTGATGTCTCTATTAAAGGATTTCATCACCCTCTTTACCAGTCAAATTCCTGCCTAATTGTCTTCTGTTCCGATGTCACCGTTGACTGGATCGGTCAGGGGCAAAACGCGTCTGTGGAGCAATGGCTTAGTTAGAGATGCAAACAGCAGCAGGAAGTATCTGGCTTTGGTTCACTGACGTCAGGACTGCCTCACAGTCGTCTACGTAGAGCTGAAACTCTCAAATAGTCTTTCATAACTTTTTTCTGAAAGAAAAGCACCTAAATAAGAAATACATCATTTGCTTTATATTATGAGGATGAAAGCTCATTTTGTCACGTTGACTCAGAATGGTGGCAGGTCCTTCAGCATCCAACCACGCAAAGCCCCTGAAGATGCAGCTTGAGGGAACTACAGGAACAAACTGGAACCGGTCGTCTTCGTCCTCCCATTTGAAACTGTCTCACTGCCTTCCTGTCTTCAGGTCTGGTACAACAACAAGGGCTGGCATGCCATGGTGTCCTTTGTGAATGTGATGAACAACGGGCTGCTGAGGGCCAGTCTGCCACCTGGAGCAGAGAGGAGGAGGGCGGGCATCACCGCCTACAACCACCCCCTGAACCTCACCAAGGAACAGCTCTCAGAGATGGCCATGTACGTTATGTTACTGTAACTCATAGTTCACCTTGGGTGAAGTGTGGAGCATTGGACCTGTTTATAGAACATCACCGTTTTACATACGTGTGTGTGTCCGTCCGTGTATGCGTGCGTGCGTGACGTTGGAGTCCTGTTCACCGCAGTGCCACTCTTAACTGCTCCTTAAGGATCTGTTTGCACTGTGGAAGTGGCTTTGGATGAAAGCCTCTACTAAATATAAAACATGCAACAGTAGTGGCTCACTAGAGCCAGAACCCGAACCCCCTTTCCTTCTCAGTGTTGACCGATATCTAAAACTCCCCATTCGAGTGTCCGCAGAAAGTGTACAAAGTTTACTTTTTGTGTATAAATGTGTGTATGTTAGTTTGTCTAATTTTATGCTCTGCCTCCTTCCAGTACATCTACATGTTTGTGTGTGTGTGTGTGTGTCCCTCAGTGTAACACATGTGTGTGTGTGTGTGTGTGTGTGTGTGTTTCAGGATGACCACCTCGGTGGACGTGCTGGTGTCCATCTGTGTGATGTACGCCATGTCCTTCGTCCCGGCCAGCTTCGTGCTCTTCCTCATCGAGGAGCGGGTCAGCAAGGCCAAGCACTTGCAGTTCGTCAGCGGGGTGAAGCCCGTCCTGTACTGGCTGGCCAACTACGCCTGGGACATGGTCAGTACCCCGGGGGGCCGCACCGAGGGCAGGCGCCTGGTCTCCTGGTAGATGATGAGGACCCAGGCAGGAGCGTGGTCTCCTGGTAGATGATGAGGACCCAGACAGGAGCGTGGTCTCCTGGTAGATGATGAGGACCCAGGCAGGAGTCTGGTCTCCTGGTAGATGATGAGGACCCAGGCAGGAGCGTGGTCTGTCTCCTGTTAGATGATGAGGACCCACGCAGGAGCCTGGTCTCCTCGTAGATGATGAGGACCTAGGCAGGAGCATGGTCTCCTGGTTGATGATGAGGACCCAGGCAGGGGCGTGGTGTGGCTAGGGGTCGGGACGACTCCATCAGAGGTTTTTTGCTTCCTATCATGTCTGATTAGATCCAAAATGCTGGAAACATTATTTGCTACAACTACTTCTGTTTTACTACAATGTAGTCATGTTGCAGTCCCCAACAAGGTAAATACAGAAACACAGATACAAAAGCTAGGCATCTCGTCTGATTGAATGAGATTATGTAGTAAGGTCTGCTGGTAGGCAGTGGACATTGTCCCACCTCGTTACTTTTCTGCTTGGAGTTGAGCAGCTATAACTGCTGCTACACTATCCTGCCCCCTATCGTCTAACAGGTTGGAAGATCTAATGCTGTGATATATAGGACAATATATCACAGCTTTAGATCTTCCTGTTTAATAGTTGTAGGAATACTGTAAACTATACATCTACATCAAACTTCATGCTTCCTCATATCTCCCCCTCTAGTTGAACTACAAACTCACCTGTTTCTCCCTGTTATCTCCCCCTCTAGTTGAACTACAAATTCACCCGTTTCTCCCTGTTATCTCCCCCTCTAGTTGAACTACAACCACTTGTTTCTCCCTGTTATCTCCCCCTCTAGTTTAACTACAAACACCTGTTTTCCCCTGTTATCTCCCCCTCTAGTTGAACTACAAACTCGCCTGTTTCTCCCTGTTATCTCCCCCTGTAGCTGAACTACAAACTCACCTGTTTCTCCCTGTTATCTCCCCCTCTAGTTGAACTACAAACTCACCCGTTGCTTCTCCCTGTTATCTCTCCCTCTAGTTGAACTACAAACTCACCCGTTGCTTCTCCCTGTTATCGCCCCCTCTAGTTGAACTACAAACTCACCCGTTGTTTCTCCCTGTCCCCAGGTTGAACTACAAACTCACCCATTGTTTCTCCCTGTCTCCCAGTTGAACTACAAACTCACCCGTTGCTTCTCCCTGTCTCCCAGGTGAACTACACAGTTCCTGCCACCATGGTGGTGCTGATCTTTATGGCCTTCCAGCAAAAGGCCTACGTCTCCGAAACCAACCTACCTGCCCTCATCCTCCTGCTGCTGCTCTATGGGTTACAAGCTCCGTCCTACCTGTCTGCACATGCCTCTCTCTCTCTCGAGTGCTTCACAAACACTTTGTTTTTAAAATACTGTTATTAGTGGAACCATTCTAATTCTGAGAACAGTGACAGTAGATCATATGTCAAAGTTACACCTCACCTCACTCACACTTCATATCAGTCACCAGTGTCCTTTTGCAGGCAGTTGCAGCTGCTCTCATTGTGGCTCATATGTCATCATCATCCTTCAATGTCACGTGGATGAAGTGAACCGTCTCCTCATGCATAGTTCAGCTCCCCCTGCATCCAACGCAGTAACCACGGCAACGTGAAGCTCATGTCATGTTTTCCTCCCCAGGTGGTCCATCACCCCGCTGATGTACCCTGCTTCCTTCCTGTTCTCCGTGCCCAGCACGGCCTACGTGGTGCTCACCTCCGTCAACCTCTTCATCGGCATCAATGGCAGTGTGGCCACCTTCGTCCTGGAGCTGTTTGTGGACGAGGTGCCGGCGACAGTTCAACATAAAGTTTTGAAGTGCTAGAAAGGCGACAGTACAGACTGCCGTCTTGAGGTTAAAACTAGAGAATGTATGGTTGGGAATCCTTTAAATGGGTTTATATATTTGGCAGTTGTGAAAGAGTTGTGGCATAGTATAGAGGTTTTTGTATCTAGTTATATTTTGGTGCTGTGAAAATTAACCAAAGCTGTTTTTACAATGATTGTGAAATCATAGTTTAACAGCTTGGAAAATGGTAAATTTGTAGAAAAGGCTAGCAGTGATTTCCTGTAACTCGCTCAGTTCTAGCAAAGCCAAACAAGATCGGAGAGTTTTTCGTCTGGGTACTTGATCTAACGTATGATATTATAATAGGATATATGATATTATCATATGACATTGATATAATAAGTGTGTTATTCTTACGCTTCTCTAGCATCTGAATGAGGTGAACCGGATCCTGAAGAAGGTGTTCCTCATCTTCCCTCACTTCTGCCTGGGCAGAGGACTCATCGACATGGCCAAGAACCAGGCCATGGCCGACGCCTTCCAGAGACTGGGTACGCTGGTCACCACTAGTTCCACTACTCACTGAGGTTGAGTGTACACCTGGAGCCCCAGGTGTATATTCAACCTCAGTGAAGTGGAACTTGTGCTTCTTGTGGAAAGGTCGTAAGAACAGAAAGGAACCGAAATTGCAGAGCGAGCGAACAACACAAATCTTGCCGAGCGTATTTTGTAGCATGCCAAAGTCTCCTCATCATGCAAACATTTTGTGTGATTAATCAGAAAATCAATTTGAGTGTGATTTATTTTGATTGATTTGAATCGGAATTCGGATTTCAGATTTCCCATCAGTGACAAAATCAAAACCACTTTGAGTGTCAAACACGCTGGTCTGCAAAGAACTACTTTGGTCTTGGCCAGCCAAAATTTTAAATTTTTAATCTTTAATCTAAAATTGAATTAGACTAGACATAGACTAAGACTATTTTGTCTAAATATTTTGATGTATGCTGCAGTTTAGCTGCCCATGCCAGTTACTCTCTTGGTAATTCAGCTGCTCTGCTTCAACAGCTAAAGTCAGGAGATGCTTGCATGCAAAGTGTCACAAATTTTAACTGTAATATATTTCTTCACAATTTCAAGTTATTTTATTATATTTTATATTACATATTTATATTGATAGGTAAGTAAGTACGTAAGATAATGATTCATCTCAGCATTATGGATTCAGAAGCAGGTCATTAGGGAGCAGGTCGTCGAGGTTGGACACTTGATGGACACTTGTCCACTAAAATGCCCATAGATGACAAACAGACCAGCTGACTCTGTCCCACAGGTACGAAGCAGAAGCTTTACCCCCTGGACTGGGACTTTGTGGGGAAGAACCTGTTCTTCATGGCTGCTGAGGGGGTAGTCTTCTTCCTCTTCACCGTTCTTCTGCAGTACAAGTTCTTCATCCGGTGCAGGTCAGCTCACACCTTGTAGAGCCTGAACAACCTGAACTACTTAACGAACGTTAACTTATCTTAACTTAAAATCCCTCGCAGAATTAAACTGACTTTTATTGACTGTCTTTATTCAACCATCATTGGCATTCTCAATAGAACCATCAAAAGATTCATGACGTGAAATATGAATGTCTATCATGACAATAGCTGTGAGATGTAACCAGATCAACAAATAAATCAAATATATGTCAATAAATACTCAATAGTTAAATGTGCAAAAAAAGTTGTAAATGTCATTATAAACAGACCACTCATTCAACTATTAGTTCAGTCAGCGTGAGTCTTCCTGTGTCTCCTCTTCCTCCCACCAGGCCGAAGTGGGCCGAGCCAGAGATGCCTCCTATTGGTGCAGAGGACGAGGATGTGGCCAGGGAGAGGAAGAGGGTGAAGGACGGGCGAGCACAAGGAGACATTCTCACCATGACAGACCTGAGCAAGGTAGATGACATGAGCTCTGTGTCCCAAGCAATCCTTTTTTGACTTTATTTGGTTTATATTATTTTTAATGATGACACTGTCATGATTGTGGTCATCACACCTATGAACCGTAAGTTATAAGCTGATATATTTATTAGGTGAAACAGCTTTGTGTTTGATTCCATTTTTTGTTGGTGTGTTGTGGGTTTTTGGCATGCCACACTTTGTATGAGACACGTGACAACATGCCACACTGACATTTTATCACGCTGATTCTACAAAACCAGCTCGTTTAAACATCTGTTAATTAAAACTTTGGCTACAAACATTACCTCAACCATTCACATGGAAAGCACTTTGGCTGCTGCGGGGGCTTGTTCCGGCTGTGCGGTTGCCAGTAGCAACAGGATCTGTGTGTGGTTCTCAGGTGTACAGCGTGGGCAGGCAGCCAGCGGTGAACCAGCTGTGCTTGGGGATCCCGCGTGGCGAGGTGAGAGCTTTAGTGGCTGACGCTGTCAGCCTTGTTTGTCATCTTTTCAAATGATCGTACATTTTGGAATCGATGGGAACATTCTGCAGAGTGACTGGGAGACTCATGTTACTGAGGAAACACTTCTCAGTGATGGCTGTCATAATATAGAGCTATTTAACAGTCATTTTACAGTTACATTTAGGGTTTTTACCAGATGCTTTTATCCAAAGCGACTTGTACTAGTACATTTGTCAGAAGAGAGATTTTAAATAATATTGTTCACAGCGCCTTTAAGCTAGAAATAATGTGAAAGCCACAAATTATGTGTGTCTATCCATAAACAGTTAACAGTGTTTATCACAGCATAGTGTAACAGTCATGTAAAGCCCTGCCTGCTCCTTGATCACATGCATGTGAATGTGGACTTGTATAAAGCGACTGATCGATGTCTGAAGGGTCCTTCTGTCTGTCCGTCAGTGTTTCGGGCTGCTCGGGGTGAACGGGGCGGGCAAGACGTCAACGTTTCGCATGCTGACCGGGGACACGTCCATCACCCACGGAGAAGCTTTCCTCCACCAGCACAGGTAGGAGAGCAAGCCCCGCCCCCTTGAAGCTTTTAAAGATGCATTCTGAATTTCAAAGTAAAAGTGGGGATATATGGGTCTATCCCCTGTGTTAATTTGTGATGAACTTAGAGGAAACACAACATTGGAAAAGAGCTGAGAAGGTATTTGGTTGTCATGGAATATAAAGAATGACTTCAGACCGAGAGTTAGCAGGTCTGTTAGCATACGTGATGACCACCCTGATGTTAAGATAGAATTCCAGACCCAAATAACATTCATGAAGTGATCATGTAGACATGGAGGTATGAAGGCTTTACACCATCTTGATAAGGCCACTTTACAATAATTACTGAATGATAAAAGCGTTTGCAGCATCTTATGAGAGTTGTGACCCCTTCTGTCCAGTGTTCTGACGGAGATGGAGAAAGTCCACCAGCTGATGGGATACTGTCCCCAGTTTGATGCCATCAGCGACCTGCTGACCGGACGGGAACACCTGGAGTTCTACGCCAGGCTGCGCGGGGTACCAGAGGATGCGGTTGCCAAGGTAATGTCAAAAGAGGAGAAAACTAAAACACAATTATGGTTATGTCTGGGGTTGCGTCATGTCATTCAATGTCAAGCCATTGAATTGTATAATGGAGGTTTCAAGGCCTATGTGATGGGTCAGGGGAAAAGCATTATACCCTTTGGAAAGGATAGGACGTTTTGTGTGTTGAGGTTAATTCATGTAGAATCGTGTGATTGTGACTCGGCTTCACAGTACAAGAGAGAACAGATCTTTAAAACTATATCAGATATCAGACTTTGAATTCCAAAAGTATTTCTCTAGGTTTTTGGACGTCATGGATTTGTTGGAACCTTCTAGGTTCACCTCAAACAAAAAACACAAGTCTGCATTTCTTACCTCATTCCCTGGTACCGAACATGAGCCACGGTTACGGCCGTGTGTCTCTGGTGGTCCGGTCTCTGAGAGGACCGACAGCCCACCTCCACCTTCCTTCCCCAGGTGGCTCAGTGGGGGGTGAGGAAGCTGGGGCTCAGCCAGTACGCTGAGAGAGAGGCGGGGGGCTACAGTGGAGGAAACAAGAGGAAGCTCTCCACCGCCATCTCCCTCATTGGTTCTCCGCCTGTCATCTTCCTGGTGAGGAGAATGTCCTGCTCCACCTTGCTTCTTATTTATTTAAATATATTGAACTTACTAACCCTTTACACATAACATACCCCATGGGTGGGGTGGCAGTAGCTCAGTGGGTAGAGCGGGTGGACAGAGCGGTTCCTCCACTAACCGTAGGGTCGGCGGTTCAATCCCCTTGATCCCCACTTCCAAAATACTGTCTGCATGTCGAACCCCAAATGTACTGATTGAAAGTCACTTTGGATAAAAGCGTCTGCTAAATGCCCCCTTTACCCTTTACATACAAACATTAATACAAGAACACATGTGTTTCAAATTGTAGTATATCATGGGAGTTGTTTTATAGAGTGAATCAAATGGTTTATTTTTGTGCTAAAGCAAAGGATTTGGATTGTATTTAACCTTTTGCAAAAACAAAACATCTCTTTACCACACGTGGTCAAATTGAGACATGGAAACCAGTAGCGCCCTGTTGACCATGGTCGGACCATGGAAAGTCTTTGTAAGCCACACACATCCACCCTTCCCTGTTGTGTTGTGGTCAGGACGAGCCCACCACTGGCATGGACCCCCGGGCCAAGCGCTTCCTGTGGAACTGCATCGTCAGCGTCACCAAAGAAGGCAGGGCTGTGGTACTCACCTCCCACAGGTAGGCGGCCATGTTGAGTACTCACCTCCCCCACAGGTAGGCGGCCATGTTGAGTACTCACCTCCCACAGGTAGGCGGCCATGTTGAGTACTCACCCTCACACAGGTAGGCGGCCATGTTGAGTACTCACCTCCCACAGGTAGGCGGCCATGTTGAGTACTCACCTCCCACAGGTAGGCGGCCATGTTGAGTACTCACCTCCCACAGGTAGGGGGCTTTACATAGTGTGAAAATAATCATTGCAATATATATATTGTTGCACAAAAGAATCATGGAATTGCACTCAGACTAAAGATATATCTGTTAATGCTAAAATCTGTTTGTGTGTGTGTGTGTGTGTGTGTGTGTGTGTGTGTGTGTGTGTGTGTGTGTGTGTGTGTGTGTGTGTGCATGCGTGTGTGTTCAGTATGGAGGAGTGCGAGGCGCTCTGCACCAGAATGGCCATCATGGTCAATGGAAGGTTCCAGTGCCTTGGATCTGTCCAGCACCTCAAGAACAGGTAAACATCACCTGTGGTTATGTTTCAGACTGGATATTTATAAACTGCTTCAACGTGGTTATTTCACACCTCATAAAAGATCTTCTATCTCCTCATAGACCATGATAGAAGATGACCCATTGAGAAAGAGGCACGTGATAAGAAGAATCAGTAATCAGTCTAATAACCATCAAACAATTATTCACAGAACATTCTCCTAAAATACATGATTGATGATGACCATCTCATTTCACCACCACGGTTAGGGATTCTAAGACTGTCGGGGTTAGGAGTTCTAAGACTGTTGAGGGTTAGGAGTTCTAAGACTGCTTGGGTTAGGAGTTCTAAGACTGTTGGGGTTAGGAGCTTTAAGACTGTTTGGGTTATGAGTTCTAAGAATGGGGGGTATGAAGTTCTAAGACTGTTGGGGTTAGGAGTTCTAAGACTGTTAGATTAGGTTAGGGGTTGAATGTAAGGGTTAGGTGTTCTAGGAACATTCTCTGAACCCATTTGAGACCCTTTGGCAGTGAGACACAAGTGTCCTTCATTGATATTCACATGGTTCGGTATGGTTCCCAGGTTCGGTGACGGCTACACCATTGTGCTCCGGCTGGCGGACACCAAGGAGGCCCAGGGCGAGTGTCCGGTGGACGGGTTCCTCCAGGACACCTTCCCCTCCATCCAGCTGAAGGAGAAGCACCAGAGCGTGCTGCAGTACCAGCTGCCCTCCCAGGCCTGCTGCCTGCCACGCGTCTTCGAGGTCCTGGCAAACAACTACGAGGAGCTGGGCGTGGCCGACTTCTCTGTCTCACAGACCACCCTGGACCAGGTATGGAGACCGCCTTCAAGGATTAATCGCTACAGAGTACCAAGCCACTCCACATACTGGAGACTGGAGACCAGCAGGAGCCATTGGGATACAACGAGTGACGGGATTTGAATCGTCAGGTTCCGTTTGGAAAGAGTGACGAGTTTCGTACAGTTCCCTTCAGTCATGAACGTAGACTTTTATCCACAGTGACTTCCAGAGGCCCGTCAGTAAGAAGCAGGGAGGGCTTTAGGCCATCTTGCTCAATTATGCTGCTAGATTGCTAGATTGTTGACCCTTTAAAATCAGAATGTCGGCCACTACAATATCCTGCCCCTATTCCATGCTATTAAATGATACTAAACTGTATGGAAACTAGAAAAACATGTGGGTACGCTTTTAGACGTAAACATCCTTCATTTTTCACTTCTCGCAGGTTTTCGTAAACTTCGCCAAGGAGCAGGGTGACGACGACAGACTTACGGGTGTCATCGTCAACACGGCTCCGACCCCGCCCACCACCCAGCCCAACGACCCGCCAATCAAACCCCCTCAGCCCGGCAAGGTCACGCCTTGTGACTCACGCACCCCCGACAGCGAATCAGAGCGGAGTAAACCTCAAACGACTTCTGACGAGGAACCCAGTGGCAGCCATTCTACAAAGAACCAAAGTAACGGCGGAGGCGCAGAGGGTTCCAGCATGGAGATGACCACCAGGCATCCAGTAGAGGACAGCGGCCCACCTCCAGTACAAGAGTCCTCAAGTAGACTTCCAACGCAGGAGTCAAGCAGCCCATCAGTAGAGGACAA
Source organism: Urophycis tenuis (assembly GCA_036785325.1). NCBI lineage: Eukaryota > Metazoa > Chordata > Actinopteri > Gadiformes > Phycidae > Urophycis > Urophycis tenuis. Next base: position 4,109,014 of record JAXIVH010000003.1, on the reverse strand, counting down.
GGCCCAGAAGGCCCAGAAGAACCCTACCGTAGGCCCGAGCTCCAGCGACGGGTCGAGCAGCAGCGACGGTGTGGAGGAACAGGTCCAGGAGAACTTGGTCAAGAGCTCCGGCAAACACTCCAGTAAGAACCCAGCATCGCTCTTCATAGTAGGCAGCACCACTCAGGACAGCAAGGTGTGAACCATGGACACATGCTGAGAACAAGAGCGCCCTGTGGCGCTAGGCCGGCGGCCCTGCCCCTGCTGCCGGAGGCCAGCGTCAAAACGAAAGCTAAAGGAATCCAAGTGGTTGTACGAGCTACTCGCTGGTAGGAACCCTTGGAGATACTGTACCTCAGTTGCCACTGTCTCAGTCATGGCTTATGGTGCCTTGTTCTTCATCCTTCACCCCAACCTATGGATACCAGATACCACGTACTGTCATGGTCCCACTGTTTTGTCCAAGTGTATTTATCCTTTTATCCATATCCAAGTATGTCGCCAGGATGTACCAAAAGATATCTCTCTGGTAAATGGATCTGTACTTGGCCAGGGGGATTCATGTGGTGTTTGAAGAGAGACCTGGGTTTGATTTACGTGTAGCCCTGTGAGGCATGATCTAAGAATGTAAAAAAAAAACATGTGTAGTGTGGTGCAAAACCAAAGTTGGTTCAATGTATTTATGACAGATTTAAGAAGCAAATGCTGCATGTGATTAAACTAGCGCAAATGTTACTATATTTCTATACATCAAAGAGCGGTGTAGCGGTAAAAACCAAACCAAGGCATTAAGCGTGGACTCCTGCTCATTTAAATCAACTGACAATCCAAGGTTTTGATTTGCTCCTCAGGCCACTGGCTGCAGCGTTGCCCAGCATGGTTCATTCCAGACCGTTAGCAGTATGTGGAACAATAAACTGCCAGAATCTGTTCATTTTCTCCGTTGTAGCATTAGATTTCACATAGCGATGAATATCCATCATATTGATTATCCATCAAACAGTCCGGGAAACTGAACAATTTCCCTCATAGATCTGAAGTCTATATTTTATGAGACCTTCCAGGGATTAACTACTGGAGCTGCCTTTGTTAGGTCAAGAATTCATTCGTTTGTTTTTGCTATGCGTTTGCATCTGTGATCTCAAAATAGTCATGTTGTTAGTGTATTGGTTTGTGTTTTATTAGGTTGTTGTTTGTTTGTTTTTTACCAAAAATCATGTATGAATCATAATGAGGATGAAGCTGATTTATTACAGAGTTGTAATAGAATTATAGTACTTTATTATATAATTTCTTAGTCTTCAAATCCATATTGTTCTCTGTAAATCTTATGTAAGGTTGAATTCATCTACAAATGGCATTGTTTTGAAGATCCACATCCACTGATTTATGCTATTTAATTATTATGCTCAATACTTGAATGTAGATACCATCGTCTACCTTTGCACATCAGAAGATATAAAGACAGTGAATATAGGGCAAAATAAAATACATTAAGAAAATGTTATATATATATATATATATATATATATATATATATATATATATATATATATATATATATATATATATACATCTATTTATTTGGAATACTCCACTGTAAACATTAAAAAAATATATAGCTTTAAAATGGTGCTTCTTCTTGTGTCAGCGCGGTGGGGGGAGGTCTCCTCCGTGGGGGGTCACCCCAGTGGGTGTGGCGCGGGTCTGAGGAGGGGGCTCCCCGTGGACATGGTCAGCAGGACAGGAGGTCTGTTACCTGGGCAGATGGGAGGCAGGATCCTGGGTCTCCTCTGGCTCCAGTCTTCCCCTGACATTAACACTCGTCCTTTCCTATCAAAAGTCATGGAGTGTAAGAATAAGGCGCTGGAAGCCCCAGAACCCAGTACCACAGTCTAACTGTGGAGGTGATCCCCACACAGGTAGAGTGTGGTCTGTCTAACTGTGGTACTGGTTCTGGTGCTGGAATCCCCAGAACCCAGTACCACACTCTACCTGTGTGGGGATCACCTCCACAGGTAGGAAGTGTTAGAAACTTTCATGGCCAAAAGGTGCTGGAAGCCCCAGAACACAGTACCACAGTCTACCAGTGGTACTGGTTCAGGTTTCAGAACTGGTTCCAGAACCAGTACCACTTGAAGCCCTAGAACCCAGCACCACAGTCTACCTGTGGTGCTGGATCACTTCTACAGGTAGGAAGTATCTAATTTTTGAACATATGATGATAAATACAAACAGCATGTCCAGAACTCACAATAACTGTTGACCCATGTGTTCAGCCTCCTTCCTGTTGCCAGCTCGCTACATACATCATTTATTAGCTTTCAGTCTCACCATACAAACGGCGTCATAACAGCATTGATCTGAAGGATAATGCAATGTTGCATCCATCCATTAGTGGCTATCATCGATATCATCATCTTACTCAGCACTTTTCTGCCTCTGCTCCGCCCTGCTGCCTCTCAGACACTGCAGCAGGGCCCGGTCTACGGAGAGCTGGCCGGACTCTGGGACCACCCCAGACCCGGACCCTGCCCAATGGAGGCAGACGTCCCCTCTCCTCCTCCTGGCCTTCCTGCCCACGCGGTCGGTCACCCTGTTCAGCAGCACCCTCAGACTGGCCAGGGAAACCTCTGGTAGGTGGAACTCTGGGGAACACTGGCAGGACAGGGGAAGAACCGACAGAGACTCTGGGTTAGATGATTCTGATTAGATTAGACATCTCTGTTGTCCATCGTCAGTGACGAAAAAAATTGTCTGTAACAAGTGTGTGACCAGTATGTTTATCCAACATATTCTCCTCCTTTGTATTTGACCATGGATGGAACCTAGCTTGGGTCCTTCTCTCAGTGGCATGCGTTGTCTACTTTTAACAAGCCTCATTTGTTTCCATGGAGTACATGGATTCTTCAGTATATAATTGGGAGGATATTAGACCATCTGAGAGTGGAAACCTTGAAAAGACTATAGAAACTAAATAAGGATTGATAAATACCCAAAGGTATTTGCAGGAAACGTGTACTGATCATGCCTGTGAAGGAGATTGAACATTTCTAAATGTATACATTTGACACTTTGTCACAGTAAATCTCGATAGTAGTATTGATCGAAGTATTGATTCCTTACACATTCAGACTGCAGCATTCTGTCAGCCCAGATGTTGTCTGGTAGACCATCTGGACATCTGGGCTTTATTCCCTCCTTCTGTTCGATTACCCCACCCTGGTTATATACTCCACTATGGCTAGATACCCCACCCTGGCGAGATACATCACTCCGGCTAGATACCCTACTTTGATCAGATACCCAACTCTGGCTAGATACCCCACCCTGGCTAGGTACACTACCCTTGTCATATGCCCCACCCTGGTCTGATACCCCACTCAGGCTAGATACCCCCCCGTGGCCAGATAGGGCTACCCCGCCCTGGTTAGTTGGGGCGGCAGATACCAAAGTCTTTGGGTGGTCGTAGTGAATAGGGCGCAACATCCAACAGCACCCAAGGGTGCTGTTGGATGTTGCTATCGGGGGAAGTAGAAACATTGGGTTCAGATGGACTCTTTTGACTCCGTTAAAAGTTAAAACTCTACGCGCAATATCGCCTGGACAACCGCTTCGTTCATCTTCGACGTGTTTGTCCTCGTCGGTGGTAGTCGGGGTGCGTTTCTTCTCTTTGGGAAAAGCTCTGTGGCTGTAATCTCGACCCTCTTCAACGGGGTCCAGGGGCTCCGTAGACAGTGCCAGGACTGGCATGAGATTGACGGAAATCTTCATTACATTCCCCGACCGCTCACAGGTGGTTGAGAACACTGCGTCTTTGCGGCCGGCCGGTCTCTTCTTCCTCGGGTCCATCACTTCTCGAATAGAGAAGCGGTCTCACGCGCCATCCCACTCTCCTCACCTCGTGTCCGCGTTGTTACATTACGTTTAAAATGGACAATATCGCTTGGCTTTGGCCAACCATATCTTCTGATACACACGTAGACGTGATTAGGCTATTTTTTGTACGACGAAAAAAATCTGTCAAAACATGAAGAAGAAAAAAAAGATATAGCCCTATGTATTGTGGCTGTGGAGGCTCTGCGGGACTAAGACTAGTCGGAACAATCAGTCTATTATTGGCCCAGACAGACCTATTACATGTGCTGTTATGGTAACATGCACACAAACACCAAAACCGTGAACAGAAAGAACAGTGTGACATTTTTTCAGGAAAGTATTTTTGCAGGCATTGGAGTTTAATATTTTACTTTATTCTTATGAAGTTATTCTCTTATTATGTTTATAGAAATATATTGTGCTTATATTTGGCACATTTTAATCGTGTTTTGTATTCTTCATGTATTTGCTTGTTTGCGTGTATTTGTAGTTATTGTGGTAACGGGCGGCGCCCTCTGGTGGCGTTTCGCTGTTACGTGTGGGCGGAGACTGTTCTGTTGTGATCACACCACCACAGACAAGCTAACAGCACTATTTATTTAACTCGAAAATCACTATCTTTACAGTTTTTGCACACAATACGTTGTCTGTTACTGACACATGCGTAAGATGGTTGTTTTGTCCAATGATCACCATGAAGACCTGGATATCATGTGAGTTTGCGCAAGTCTGTTCTCTGTTAGCATTAGCTTACACATCTATTTAGAGAGCTTGGGTTTCTAGACCAAAGCTTCACAATTTAATTAGCTCGTTAGTGTAAGCATTTTATTCAGTGTAGTTTAGTGGTGTGCAGTTTTTGCGAGACAATTTCTGCTGATGATAGTGTATATATCGGTCAATATCCAGTGTACTGACTGCCTTGGTGTAATGTTATGTTTGTGTTGGTTTGCAGACCGTTTGGCTGCTTGGGGCAGCAGCCAGCAGCGTCCTGGTTAACAACTCTTATCTATTTGTAGTTTTATAGTTTTTTATTCCATTGCATGATTCCAATGAATTAAGTATTTTAACAAAGGCATTGACCAAGGTTAAAATTGTTACTGTTGTAAACCATTAACTATATTACAAAAAAAGTATAAGTATATATAAGTATAAGTAAATCACCAGAAAAGAAAACGGATCATTGCATCATAAATGTATTTTCTTTTAAACATACAACGAAAATACTGAGGTTTTGCAGGGCAGTAGCTAAAAATGGCGTCCACAACTCGCTATCCAATTACAGGCGGGGAGTTTCGGTGGAGGCGTGGCTTGAATTTGAGACCCACTGACCCACTTTCACCCAAGCTCGTCGATCTGGACATGACCAGGGAAAATAGGCTGCTGTCAGAGACCTACAGAATACACGTGTTCTCTGTACATTAGTGCAAGCAGTACCTTTCACCCAAGTACTACTGGAGTATGGAGAGTGCAGTGATGTCAGAGTGTTGGGAGTGTTTGACCCCCAACGTTGGCAGCCTATTTGTAGGCCATTCTTAACAAGATGTCTAAATGCCCCTCGGTGACATGTAACTCCAATTCACTGTTTGTCGCTAGATACTTCTGCTAAACAACTAAATACTAGTACACTCCCTAAATAGTCATATTTAAGTCACGTAAGCTAGTGTTTTCTATGTACGATTTTGAATGTGGTCCCTCACTCGAATTCAGTGATTAATGTCAGAGAGAGTGAACAGAGTCGTGCGTGACGACGATAACCAAGATGGCTCCTCCTGCCCTCCCCAGCCTGATGGAGGAGCGCCGCTGCTCCTCCCTGCCCAGCTCCCCGGCCAAGCGCGTGTCTCCGGCCAAGAAGAAGCAGTTCTACATCAGCAAGGCCACGCGCAACTCTGAGCTGACGCCCCGCGCCAAGGGCAAGAAGAGCCTCCGCCGGCTGGAGAACTGTACGACCACCAGGCTTCTTCACTGGTCCCCGACGTGATTAGATCATGATTTCTGATTCATTTTGATGGTGATTTAGAAAATGTTGATATCGATGATGATGGTGATGATGATGATAATGATGCAAATCATGATTATGAAAATATAATCATTACATTTCTTAATGACAATGGTGATGATGCAAATGATGGTTGCTATAGTAATCATTGGGGCGACGGTGGCTGAGTGGTTAGAGCGGGGGGACAGAGCGGGTAGTCCACCAACCGTAGGGTCGGCGGTTTAGATCCCCTCGATTCCCCTCCTCCAACTGTCCACATGTCGAAGTGTCCTTGAGCAAGACACTAAACCCCAACTTGCTCCCCGGGTGCTGAACATAGCAGCCCACTGCTCCTATGTACAATAGGATGGGTCAAATGCAGAGAACGAATTTCCCCGCTGTGGGATGAATAAAGTATAATAAAAAATAATCATGACGAGGATGATGATGGTGATATGTATGGTGATGATAATGACTGAACAATGATTCAAACAAAGCACTGCACTCGACCCCCTTCGAGAGTCCCTCACCCTCCCACACGTTCACCTGAGCCGCGTTCCTCATCAGAACCTCTCTGTTCCTCCTCCTCCTCCTCCAGCCCGCTACCTGGCCAACCTGCTGGAGAAGGAGGAGTCCTGTGTGGAGGAGCTGGAGGTGGGCAGCCACCCGGCCCTCCCCTCCATCTTCACCGAGGCCTGCACCAACGGGAACTACGCCGAGGTCTGTCGCCCTGTGGGGAGTCTCCTCGTGTCCGTCACCTCGTAGAGGACGGGGAACCCTGAGAAAACACTTCATAGTGTGGATGGAAGAACATGAAATGATAGGAAATTATCAATGCTTGTTTGTTAGTAATAACTTAAGCATGCGCTTAAAGCCATCGTTCGTTATTTCACTGCTAACATGAACAACATCTTGTGTTGGAACCGCACTTCCTGCGGTTAGCTTCTTTTGTTTAGCTCCCTGTGGATCACTTCCTGTGCATCACTTCCTGTGCATCACTTCCTGGGCGTCTCTGTTCTGCAGCAGTGGGACGACTTCATGAACCGCTCGGGGGAGGAGCAGGAGCGGCTCCTGGCCCTGCTGGAGGAGGAGGCCAGGAGGAAGCATGGAGGAGAAGGGAGCAGACTCCTCAAGGACAAGTTGAATGGTGAGAGGATATGCAGCAGGGGTGTCAAACTCATTTTCACCCCGGGCCACATCAGCATTATGGTTGCCCTCAAAGGGCCGGTTTAACTGTCTCTGCATTTGGTTATTTACTCCAATGTACAAATATTGTGCATCCATTTATAACCATGTACAACTGGAAGCATTGGAACCACTGCAACCTAGGGGCAGGATTTGCGGATCACAACATTGAAATGCATTCTGGGAGATGTAGTTGATGGTCGCTCTATGGTACAGAATATGCCTTTTAAGCTCTCGCGGGCCACATGAAACAACGTGGCGGGCCGGATTTGGCCCGCGGGCCTTGAGTTTGACACCTGTGATATACAGTATATATAGCTCTTAGCTCTGCTTAAGGAAGCGTTCACACCTATAGTTACTTCAACTTCACTCCTATTCAGAAGTGAAGGTGATCCTTCATTTTGGTTTGGATTAGGTAAGCGTCACTCAGGGAAGGAGAAACAACGTGACTCATCACCCTGCTGAACAGACAGGGAGTCCCAGGGAAACTCAACCCTTACCTTCCTTGTACCATTACATTACAGCTGCTGCAGAGGGTAAACTTAAATATAATAACCTCCAGAGCACTAATGTTCTGATAACAACGTTCTGGACAAGGATCCTTATCATTCCAAAAAGCAGTTGTAGGTTAAACTCTTTGATCACAGAGTTCTGGTTGTCCCAGGGGGGGTTCTCCGCTGGTTCTGCGGGGGTTCTGCGGTGGTTCTGCTGGGGCGTCTACGTCGCTGTACTTCTCCCGTCTCTTCAGTTTGTTAGAATATCTTGTTTAGTTTTGACAGATCATACTGGAATATGAAGAACGTATGTATTTTCCCAAAAAATCTATTATTACATGGTTACAGTAGTGCATAAAATGAGTGGTTGTGATTGCTAGTGGTTGTTATCTTTCGGGGATGGATGATGGGTCACTCATCACTGCTGGGTCCCTCTGCAGTAGAACGGTTGTTATCTGTTGGGGATGGATGATGGGTCACTCATCACTGCTGGGTCCCTCTGCAGTAGAATGGTTGTTATCTGTTGGGGATGGATGATGGGTCACTCATCACTGCTGGGTCCCTCTGCAGTAGAACGGTTGTTATCTGTTGGGGATGGATGATGGGTCACTCATCACTGCTGGGTCCCTCTGCAGTAGAATGGTTGTTATCTGTTGGGGATGGATGATGGGTCACTCATCACTGCTGGGTCCCTCTGCAGTAGGACGGTTGTTATCTGTCGGGGATGGATGATGGGTCACTCATCACCACTGGGTCCCTATGCAGTAGAACGGTTGTTATCTGTTGGGGATGGATGATGGGTCACTCATCACTGCTGGGTCCCTCTGCAGTAGAACGATTGTTATCTGTTGGGGATGGATGATGGGTCACTCATCACTGCTGGGTCCCTCTGCAGTAGAACGGTTGTTATCTGTTGGGGATGGATGATGGGTCACTCATCACTGCTGGGTCCCTCTGCAGTAGAACGGTTGTTATCTGTTGGGGATGGATGATGGGTCACTCATCACCACTGGGTCCCTATGCAGTAGAACGGTTGTTATCTGTTGGGGATGGATGATGGGTCACTCATCACTGCTGGGTCCCTCTGCAGTAGAACGGTTGTTATCTGTTGGGGATGGATGATGGGTCACTCATCACTGCTGGGTCCCTCTGCAGTAGAACGGTTGTTATCTGTTGGGGATGGATGATGGGTCACTCATCACTACTGGGTCCCTCTGCAGTAGAACGGTTGTTATCTGTTGGGGATGGATGATGGGTCACTCATCACTGCTGGGTCCCTCTGCAGTAGAACGGTTGTTATCTGTTGGGGATGGATGATGGGTCACTCATCACTGCTGGGTCCCTCTGCAGTAGAACGCGTCCCGGCTCCGGCCTGCTTCCTGCGGATCGACCGCCGGCTGCGCTTCAGTCTGAGACGGAAGCAGATCCCCATGGTGAGTCTACCTGGTCCCGCCCACTGGGGGCGGGGCATGATCCAGAACGAGCGACCCCCTCTTTGGAGTAGAAATCCTATTGCTCTTGCTAGATATCCTCTTATGGGACATAAGGGGACCTTATGTAGCATTTACGGCATTGTCTCAAGAGTAACACGTGAATTCAAACTCACACATACCCCACTTCTAACGGGGAACCTTCACGCCTACGTATTCTACTGTAAGAGAGCAGAGGTTCCAAAGACGACATCAGCTGCACTAGAAAGTCCCAGAGAAGTCAGCCGAGTGCCCGCCCCCTGCATCTAGGGGACGTTCTGCGTAACCCCGCTGCTCGATCTTCCCCAGGGAACCCTGGAAGTGCTGGAGGAGGGTGTCTTGAACTTCTTCAACGCCCAACCGCAAGCGGTCTACACCACCAAGCTGGCCAGCAGGTAACCCCCCGGCAACGCCTCCTCCATCAGCATCATCAACGCCTCCTCCATCATCACGCGCCTCGTTACGGCGCCAGAATAGCGGAGCGCTTCGGGGTGTTTGACACCTGACCGGAAGATGCTGGGGTCAATTCCCCCAAAGTCTGCTGGACTAACCCCTGACCCTTTAATCATATTGTGTGTTCAATTTGCAGTCAACAGTTAAAAGGTGAAGGTCAAGGTATTGTGAATTCAGACACAGTTAAAAGGTGAAGGTTAAGGTATTGTGAATTCAAACACAGTTAACAGGTGACGGTCATGTGAATAACTATTGTGGTCGTCACATTCGGCTTGTCTGCTGTTTGTTGTCCAGCTTTGAGAGGCTGCTGCTCCACGCCCTGTGCCAGTATATGGACCTGGTGTCTGCAAGTGAGTACACTGAGAACCACATTGTCCACAGTGCTCTTGGGCTGGGGGCACACGCTCCAGGGAAACTGCTAATGCTAAGTTGTCGTTTCCTGTGATGCCCAAGACATTTTCAGGTTTATGTAGAATGACATTTGCTGTTATGATTGAGTGTGAAATGGTCTTAGGGATTGGTGAGATTGGTTTGAGTGATTGGTTAAGTTAAAGCTAGTGTAGGCAATTCATTTTAGAAGTTTTTTTTTTTTTTAAATTTCTTAACATTGCGACAGCAAGTGCTAATAAGTTTGTCCAATCATTTTATTCAGCCAAAATTGAATGATTGGTCAGCCTGTCTGTCTACCTACCTACCTACCTACCTACCTACCTACCTACCTACCTACCTACCTACTGGCTACCTGCTCACACTGTGCCATTGTGCCTGACCGGAGTCTTCCACAAGGCCTACTGCTGAAGCTAGTGAGCGAGTTGCTTATTTTTAGGGAGGGTCTTTGGGGGGAGGGCGTTTCTGATTGGATACTTTCTAGATCTTTTTTACTCTGACAGGTTCTCCAAACGTACTACTCTTCCTTTGAGGTTTAGTTATGCAATGGTGAGGGTTTTATGTGGTGAAGATCAGGCTATGAATCTGTGTGAAAGCATTGGAACAGATCAGAACGAGTCCTGGAATCACCTGTATTGCTTTAGGGCATTATAGGGAAATATACCTAACTATTCTCTTACATTTCGTTCGCTGGCACATATGTTGTATGTTAGCTAATGTACACATTTCATGTCAACACTCACTCAAAGCTAACACGTGTGTGTGTGTGTGTGTGTGTGTGTGTGTGTGTGTGTGTGCGTGCGTGTGTTTGTGAACCCCCCTCGGCAGGCTCTGACTGTAAGGGGTCTCGTCAGACAGAGGTGGTCAATAAGCAGGAGGACTTCCGGCCCCCCTGTCCGCTGCTCTCCGTGTACCTGGAGAACCTGAGCTGAAGACACCGTCGTACCTTCTACCTCCATGGCCGGGTTCCCTTGGTGCAGATAGCTGGGTGCGTCTCCATGTGGCTAGGTTTAATGGCTACTGCAACAATAAACACAATAGGATTTAACATTTCCGAGCTAGTTTCATCCATGTTTCATTCATGGGGAACAGGAACTGGCCCAGCCAGTCTTATGGGAACCTTTATCAGAATATGCATTGCATGAATAGTTGGAGTCTATTGTTGTTCTTGGATGATGACAACAGCTCCTTGTCCTTTGGCCTCCATGACACGTCAAGCATGTAACCGGTTTAATACGTTGTTAAATATGTTGCACAAAGCCTCTCACATGTTCTCTGCTCTGCTCAGATTTCCTTTTTTTTCACTTGTTATTTTTTGCATGATTTCTTTTCTGTGGAGGACCTTTACATTTAGGGCATTTAGCAGACGCTTTTATCCAAAGCTACTTACAAAAAGTACATTTGTCAGAGGAAGGTGAAACATTTAATTGCTGTTAATACCGTAAGAAAGTCACCAGAAGAAGTTTCAAGCATTTCACGTGCTAGGTTAACCAGGAAAGCTCAGCTTCTCTGAAGACATCTCTCTCACTGACACATTTCAACAGAATGTTGCAGTGGGAGAATTGGATTTGTTACCAACAGATTATTTCCACATTTTACATTTACCAATCTATTTCCTGATTGTGTTGCAGTAGATGTGTTAACTTTATCAAAAATATTTATGCTCATTCGACTAGCCATAGAAACAGCTCTGCCTTTACATATTGACTTTTTTTTCCATTGAATGTAATGTTGTTAATATATCATAACCCCAAACTAGCACTTGGGCCTTATAAATGCATATGATGCATTTCTGTGTTTTTTATATAATACTCATTTATTTATACTGTCTAGCTTTGTGAACAAGAACAAAACCCCACTATGGGTATCTTCAGACCTTAGATGGCTCTCCTTCATGGTATCTTCAGACCTTAGTTTGCTCTCCTTCATGGTATCTTCAGACCTTAGGTTGCTCTCCTTCATGGTATCTTCAGAACTTAGGTTGCTCTCCTCCATGGCCAACGGTGGTGCTAATCACTCAAGCTGTCATTCTGTCCAACAACCAAAGTGTTCACTTCTCATCCTCAATGTCTCAGGCTTTTGGCGTTTACACCATGAATGTCATGTTGTTTTTTCACTGTATACTTGTACGTGTAAGTTATGAAGTCTGACAAACAGAAAGACCTTTTTTAATATCACAAACCCAGTCGAACTGTGGGTTGTGATTGTTAGTTTTGTTTTCAAACTGTTTTGTATCTAAGCAACAACTTTAATAGCCATGCTGGGAATATCCAGCAAAAAGACAGGACTTGTTGCCGCGGTTGCAATTGTTCCAACTGCCGAGGATTTTTTTTTAAAACTTGGTTTGTGTTGAATCATGAGTGTAGGTGTACATCACTAGCTATTTATACATGTATCACAGTTACAAGGACGGTTTGAAGGGCTAGGCGTTCCACTGTCTAACCCTTGCTTTCGAGTGCCAAAACCCATGTGAACCCACGGTTTTATTAAACGTCAGTTTAACTATCCTCATTTGTTCTGTGCATGTGTCAAAGTCCTTTTCTTGCTCTGTGACCAAACAACCAACCTAAGTCTTTCCATTGATTACATTGAAATGAAACAAGTCTTCCAGCTGTAAAGCTGTATAGCCTTGATGAAATCCATGATATCAGACCACTCTCCTTAGTAATGGCGTTACACACATTTCATTTCATTTCCTTGCAATCACACTATTTAAGAACTTCCAGGAATCCACTCGGTGTCTGGGGAACCTAATGCAGCCCTATGATTTGAAAGAAAGAAAATGATTTACATTTCTTGGTATCTCAGTAAACGCCCATCCAGAAGTGACATGTAAATTATACTCTACCAAATATATACCAAATATACTATACCAAAATATTTTATTAATTTCGAATGTGAAGACCTTTTGAACACATCTCTGACTCAACAAGTCTTTGGTGAGTATTGTGGGTCAGTGGTTTCCACCCATCAGCTTCCCCACATATTAATCATTTCCTCATTTAACCCTTTAGTCTTAACATTGTTAAATAAATACGTTTCTTCCCCGATCCCTAATGTATTTCAAGCGACCACAAGCTGATGGTCCCCAGCCCACGGTCTGATATCTCAATGTGTTCACTAGATGGCGCTCTATCACCAAAATACCAAACAAGGTCGGAGCCATGGACTGTAGGCCATGATCATCTTATTAATAGGCCTACCTTTAAAATGGTCAGAATTGACCATTGTTGATGATTTCGTAATATTTTTAGAGGTTGATCTCGATTTTGTTGTGAGGTATATGAAATCCTCGTATAAAGTAGCTGTTTCTAAACACATATAACGATCTTATTCAGCATAATCAAATGTAGCTACGTAGTATCTTACCGATTAAATTGAATATAATGTAGGACTACGGAGGCTATTCTGGTAGAAAACGAAATAGATTAAATAAGCTCCCCCCCCCAACACACACACAAGTAGTCTCATACAATACGGTTTATATTTATCAACGCCACCCCAAGACGCATATGTAGGTGATATGTTTTAACATGGGCTTAGGCCTACTGCCTTAGTGTGTCTTCGTCATGTGATAAAACAAAACAAAAGCGAGCAGTTTCAGTGATCGCAGAAAGAGGAGATAACACTCAAATGAAGTCATGGAATTGTTTTGCTTTATACAAGCATTTCAAGAATAATGACAAGGAGGGTTGTACATTTCTAAATTCTCACGTAGGCACACACTTTATCTAAGTTTCTGAAAGGTTTGTACCAACATTTTTTTAAGATCAACGGCCTTTAAGCGAATGATAACAGCAAATAGATATTGCAGCATATCTTGCAAGTCTACTATTCATACTAACATTTGGTAATGTTCTTGGTAAAAAGACTAATTACTATTTTTCTTTTTTTATTTATATACCATTATATACCTATATATTATATTAAGGCCCGCGAGCTATAGCTCGTGGGTCTTCACATATTAGCCTACACTTTGATGTTATAGCCCACTTTAGAACTAACTTCTGAACTCTGGACATCACAAAGCTGGTGAAATCAAATTAGCGGGGGGGGGGGGGAAATAAAGAAACTACTTGTTTCCCAATTAAAATGAATTCATTCATCAACGTTGTCTACTTTACTGTAGCAACAGGAACCACCCTACTGCACTGGAGGGCGGGGGGGGGGGGGGGGGGGGGGTCGCTTTTCGAGGGACCGTCGCCAAAAACATTGACATGGTCACCAACACGGAGATCGGTGTAAGGGGCGATCTCTCAAGTTTCTGCTGGACTTTGGCGTTGTGTTCGTAGTAGTACTCCGGTAACAGAAAATGTGCAGTGTGATGAGTGATAAATCAGTTGCGACACGTACCAACCGGACTCTCGTATTTCTGCTATGGACAAACAGGCGAAGTGCTTTCCTTTATACACTCCCATACTTGACATATTAGCATTGGCCGACATTCCCTTTTTATTGAGGGGGGGTTGGGGGGTGGGGGGGTGGCCCCTTGCTGATTCAGATGTGAGGAATCTGCATCTGATAGCTGTTTGTCAACCAATGATTTGACTCTACGACTGCGAGCACGCCTCTGATGAGGCTCAGATACGACGTGACCTCTGAATCAAGCCGTACTTTGAAATCGAATTACACGCGAGCAAATGCGTGTATTACTACATTGAACCACATGAAACCACTTTCTTTACGTTTGATACACACAAGCTTTTTTTTGTAGATCCACGGGGAAACCATGAACGGTTCTTCCGGTTCCCAAGAGTGTAAAAACAAAACGGAAGCGTGATTAGGTAAGTTTATTCCCTTTTTTATATATATGTACACATGAATGCACTGTAAATTAGATATAACGTTAATCACCGTCGTTCGCCACCACGACGGTGTTCACGTACTTATGTTATGGTGGTTCATATGTATCGATGTGATGTTGTCAAATGACCTTATCGATACTCAATGTATAGTTAGTGGCTGCCAGGTGTCCGATTTGAGAGAAATGTAATGAATTTCGAAGGTCACCTTTTTTATTCAACCAAAATACCGCATGTGACCGTGTTATTTTTGTCAACAGCAGGTAAGAAAATGGTTTTGATGAAACCATAGGCTGTGTGGTTTGGTATTCGATTAAAATCGACCACCCGTACGTTCTCTGTGATCGGCTGGGGGCTGGCTCATGGTGTCACCAACACCAACTGGTGATATTGTGGTTATATCGCTGTTATGAACAGATCACTTAATTTCTCTGCTGTTTGTTTCTTTTCCGTTGTCATGCATCAGCTGTGTTCGACAGTATTGGCCCACATCATGATATCTGCGCTGTGTTTTATTGTTCATTTGAGATGGTCGCACGTCATGTTGAGTTGCTGTTCCAGGTCGAGGGCGTGTGCGACGTAATTAGTCTCATAATGCTTTGCATCGTAACTTTTACATAATGCTGTTATTAACCCACTTCTAAAGGCGACGTCTCTCCTACATGTACGATAGGCTGTTGGACAGATGGGCACGTCAGCCAACCAAGCATTAGGTCGTTGTTGAATAAAGGGGAAATGAAAATGGAAAACACCAGATGTAGTGTTGCCTTTTAAAAAAAGAACAACTCTTGTACTTCTCAGATGTAGTGTTATTTCTGTGGAAGAATGATCGACACCTGAACACATCTGAAGTGAGCAGGCTGGACCTATTGTTTAAGGGAACTGGTGTAATTCCTCAAAGCCCTGTATTGTGTTTTTTTATTGAAGGCAGGCAGGGCAGAAATGTAACTTTATCACCCCTCCCCCATTCCAACCACACCTCTCACCATTCTGAAGCCCCTTGATAAATACTTTTCGTCCCCTGGTTGGTTCAGCCCGACAGAGACAGACAGACAGAAAGAGCGAGCTGCAGATAAAACTAAACAGGGGTTTACAGACGCCCCCCCCCCCCCCACACACACACACACCCAAAACAAAAATAAAGAAACCAATAGTTCAGCAGCATTTGTCCTACAGTGGGTGTTGGTTTGTCACCTCAACAGGTGTGGAGATGAATTTGAGACAAACACAGGAAGCCCATCATAAAAGCCCTAAGCACGTTCTAATTGGAATCAAGGTCCCATGTGTAAATGGCATCATGTCCTATAGAAGCCAAGTGAATACATAGGAATTACTTCACTTTGTCGGTGAACCACTTTGTTTACAGCTTTTCTGGGGAATGTGTTCCGGGTGTGTGTTCGTTTTGACATCAGAACTGGAAACAGTGAACAATAGGAGGGCTGCCCCACTGCAGTGTGATGTCAGAACTTTACAATGGAGTCGTGGTTTTCTTTTGAGTGTCCTACTTCTCTGGTGGTGCTTTTTGGACATGTTGAGACCTAGAGGGAGGGGGAGGGGGGAGAGATGGTGATTGAGGCTTGTCACCCCCACTGAGGTCCACTGGAACATCATTTTTGTGAACAGGAAGTTTTTACCCATGACCATTTTAACTTTTTCAAACCACTGCCACCATTTTGCTTACTGCTATACAGCTCATTACGCTGGCACAATGACATGTGCTCTAGCAGGCCACCTGTGATGGTCCAATGTGATTACCAAGCGTTGAAATGCTCAGGGGAGCTTTCCTCCCCCCCCTTATCACGCCCCCCAATCAGCTTAGTGGCTAAATGTAAGGCTAATCTCTGAGCTACGTTGGGCATATGGCTAAACTACGCTAACCTAGCAGCACTCAATATAGGATAGCATTCCTATAGTCTCCCACCAGCATGTCTCTCTAGCTTGAACGAATGGGGACATGTCTGTGGAGGAGGGGGGAGGGAGGAGGTGGAGGTGGAGTATGTTATCGCCACGTAGGGATTGGCCCACCCTGGATTAGGATCGCATGGTGTACGTCAATCAAGTGTAGATCCTCTGTGTGTAGATCCTCTGTGAGTAGATCCTCTATGAGTAGATCCTCTGTGTGTAGATCCTACATGTGTAGATCCTAGATGTGTAGATCCTACATGTGTAGATCCTCTGTGTTTAGATCTTCTGTTAGTAGATCCGCTGTGTGTAGATCCTACATGTGTAGATCCTACATGTCCTCTAGGTGTAGATCCTTTGTTTAGATCCTCTGTGAGTAGATCCGCTGTGTGTAGATCCTACATGTGTAGATCCCCTGGCTTTAGATCCTCTGTGTGTAGATCCTCTGTGAGTAGATTCTCAGGGGCCTCCCTGTGGCTCTGCGTAACGAAGCACAGGCTGATCAATGCCAGGCGGCCAGGGCCAGAACCGTGGTTCTGGACCGGTGGTGTCCGTTCCTACTTGTTGACTGTCTCTGGGAACGTGTTGAGGTCCGCCCCTGAGACGGTGACGCACTGCGTTCCGACAGAACCCTTGGGCACGGGGGTTGCGTTGAGGGTGTGTGGGGGGGGGGGGGGGGGGTATGTTTGTATCTGCTATCTGTGATGTCACAACTTCAGCAACGCCTCGATCCCTCACACTGTGAAGCTCAGAAGCCGCGCCAGGCTTCTGATCTCCTTCAGGAAGACCCTCCTTCACGATGGAAGGAGGGGATTCCTCCTCTCAGGTTCTTGGTGTGCGTGTTTTTAAGCACATTTCACCACCGGTGTGGAGTTCCCCAACCCTACCACAAATCAAACCAGGTTCACCAGATGTCCTCGTGGCCCTCGTCCCTTTGTCCTGCACGTAGTCATTTAGTCTCGTAGTAACAGTAGATATGTTAATGTGTCTTGGCACACACGTTGGGGGGGGGGGGGGGCATCCAACATGGCTGTCCTCGGCCCACAGGTATGTGGTGGTATCGCTGGCATCCAGCTCTTCACACACTTACTTACACACACACGCACATACACACACGCACACGCAGCCCGGGGCTGTGAATGAGTAACAGGGAGCAGCAGACTGGGCCAACTGGTCTGACCTGTTGGTTCCATCCATCCGTCTTCAGTCTTGAGTCTTCAGTCTTCACCTTCTCCTACGTGTTGATAGTGCAGTGGCTCTGCTGCTTTTTTTTTATTTGAATCTTCTACCACCATTTGTGTCCCACTATAAATACACACGCACACACACACACACACACACACACACATGCTAGAGGCGCACACACACATGCTAGACGCACACACATACACACGCAGACACACACAGACACACACATACGCACACACACGCACACATACGCATACATACGCACACACACACACAGGCGCAGACTCACACATAGGCACAAACACACACAGGCTAGACGCACACACACGCGCAGACACACACATACGCACAAGTGCACACACAGGCTAGACGCACACACACACACACGGGCAGACACACATAGGCACAAAGGCACACAGGCTAGACGCACACACAAACACACACACACAGGTGCAGGCACCGGCGCACATGCACAGACACACACAGACGCTATCTAAACATGTGGTTCTTGTTTAACCAGTGGAGTGTGAGTTGGCATTCATTCAACCGCCTTCTTTTTTTTTTTTTTGAGGTCAAAATGGAGTTTCCTCGAAGCCTCTCTGGCTCGTGGCACTGTGTTCCGCCTGCCAAAAAAATGCAGGAAAATATCTGTGGTCGGTGACTTCACCGCTTGGGTCTGGGCCATGGGGGAACCCCGGGCCGGCTGCTGACATCACACAGAAGCCGAGCGGGCTGGCGAGGAAAGTCGCAGGTTCAGAGAGAGAGAGAGAGAGACAGAGAAACGCGTGCCGGCGATGGCGGCGTTTGAAAGATCTCCGGTATTTAAGTCCGCAAACCGACTGTGAACTTAACAGCGCCGTCAGCGACTCTGTGCCCGGCTCTATCCTCAGACCGTTCTGCCCGGATACCCAGCACGTCTGTCAGGGGATTTAGTTTTGATATTTGTGTCCGGTGTGCTTGGAAGTAACCTGGCGCGTTGCCCGGGGTGATATGACACTAATGAAATGAGAAGGTTCGTGTTCACGGGACATGCTGCTTGACAGATATATTATAGCCTCTGTCAGAGCCTCCGGCTTATGCACGCACACACATTTCTACACGCATGTGCTCAGTTACGCACATACACACACACACACACACGCACGTGCGCACACTTGCATATCCCCATGCACGTGCACACACACACACGCACACTTGCATATCCCCATGCACGTGCGCACACACACACACACACACACACACACACACACAAATGCGTGTCTACACAAGCACGTGCTCAGTCACACACGCACGCACGCACACACACACACACACACACGCGCGCAGGCTCAACTGTGTTCTTGACGGCTGGGGGATTGGAGGTCTGTGTTCTGTGTAACTCTCTGACACGCGCCACCACAGCAGGCTGCTGAAGCCGCTGCAGCCTCCATGGTTCAGCAGCCGCAGCACCATGGAGTTCAGCAGCAGTCTTCCTCTGTTGGCCCCCCCCACTGCTTCACCATCCCAGGGAGCCAGGTAGACACGAGGCCCTGTTCCACACTGACGGGTGGTCGAAGAGATGCCTGTCTTGAGTATTGACGATACAAACTGATGAAACATCCTCTCCCACTTATCCTTGATTTCCTTGGGGAACACATGGTGTTTATGTGTCCTTACTTAAACTTTTGCTCCATTGTCATCCTAAACAATAAATTTTTTTGAACTAAAAGAAAATGCTAAACGCTTGTGTAACATAGTGATCTATCTCCCTGTAGATCATTTTAGTTCTCACCATACAGTTCCTGTTTCATCTAGAACGTTATATAACCTTCACATTCAGAGAGTTCTGACCTGATTCCCGCACAAGCTAATTCTAGTTCACAGAAGGCTTTATTCATGGTAATTGCGGATATAGATTCGTCATTTCTCTCAAACCCAGCAGCGTTCTTGTTAGTGGAAGGGGTTCGAGTGAGAGGGAGGGGCCACCCAGGGACACGCCCACATTCCCCAGTGGTTCCCAGCAGGTGTCCCACGACATGTGGTGGGGATATTCCTGACTCTTGTTCCTGTTTACGATATCATTGGTGTTATTTATGTGCTCTATTGTTTCATTCATTATTCCATGTAATTAGATTTGATTAGAGAAGACTTTATTAATTCCCGTAGGGAAATTGGGTCAGCATAGCAGCCAAGGTACATATAAATACAATGCAAAAATAAAAATAAAACAAAATACCAAAAATATTGTATTATTTTTATAATTTGTGGGAAGTATTACATATCCTAGTACTAATGCTGTGTGTGTGTGTGTGTGTGTGAAATGTTTCATGACCTTTCCCTGGAGCTTTTAAGTTGGGGAGCCTTTCGTTTTCTTCTTGTGGGGGCTCCTTAGACCTTCAAAAAGCAGTTGGTGTCAGACACTCTACAGAGCCTGTGGTGGTGGTGGGGGGGGGGGGGGGGGGGGGCAGTAATGACGGCAGGAATGCAACAAACAGCCCGTGAAATCCTGAGCGGTACCACTGACTCACCACGCGGTACCTGGTGTACTGCTGACTCACCACTCGGTACCACTGACTCACCGCTCCCAGTAGTTATTGGTTCTATTAGCCAACATAATGTACTGCTACTTCCGGTGTGGGGCGGAACCTGGCAGGAGGGACGAGGATGTGATTGATGTCATAGTGGAACCACAATGACGGGTTTGTTCCTGTGGAGATTTATTGGTTCTGTTGGTGGGGATGAGACAGAGAAGCCCTATTTTAGATGAGAAGAAAAATAAGAAGGGAAATGTTTTGTGGATATATATATATATATATATATATATATATATATATATATATATATATATATATATATATATATATATATATAGGATTTTAGAAATAAGTTATGTTTTTCAAACTGATTTTCTGATCTGCTTAGTTTTTTGTGACTCACACCCTTAAAATATCACTAGAATGCAGATAGAATGAAGTCTGTGAAACACATCATGTCTCGGGGGAAGGACCCCAGACTTCCTGCTGTGCTTTGGAAAAACTCCCCGTATTTCTGAGGACTCAAGGTTGGCAATGGGCTCCTTGTACGGTAGGCTACCTTGTGGTAGGCTACCTTAAGCGCGTCAGAGTGCTATACTTTTGTAATACCACCATTTTGTATGAGACTGAGAGTAATGTGTTATTTAAGTTTGTACTAGATCTTGATATTTCCATTTTTGTGATAGTTGAACTTGTGCCCCCCATGCAAACAACATGTATCCCTACAGAACAAGGGAGTGATGCATGCACAGGAAACCTGTTCATCAAGTCCACGTGTTACAGCACATGTATGCTTCATGCATGTATGTCATGTATGTTCAGCTGCGTATCTTGCTCACACATTGGCGTGACAGTTAGCCCCTGCCCTGTTTTCAAAGCTCCTGCACACATTTATGTACTTTGCAAATTATGGGATTTGGTTAATAATGTTTTCTTAGGGAAGGAACGGTTCAATACAACTTCATTTGACCAGATACCAGTGTGTGTGTGTGTGTGTGTGTGTGTGTGTGTGTGTGTGTGTGTGTGTGTGTGTGTGTGTGTGTGTGTGTGTGTGTGTGTGTGTGTCTGTGTGTGTGTGTGTGTGTGTGTCTGTGTGTGTGTGTGTACATGGGGGGCTTTTATCTCAATGGAATTGGACCCTTCAGCTCTGGGCCTTATCTCGCTGCCCTGTTTGCTCAGACGCTGTAATCTCCCCCCTGCTCCACGCCCCACCCTGCCTGCCTCTCTCTATTAAGAGGGTCAACCTGTGTGTTCTGTTACCCCCCCCCCCCCCCCTCCCCCCATCACCACGCTGTCCCACCAAGCTGAGGAGAACATTTCTCTGTCACCCTGCCATACTTAGATTGTTCTTTTTTGTTTTGCTGATGGATTTGAAGTGTCCATTTAAAAAAACTTCTCTTACTTAATTACTTGTTTTCTAAATCTACATTTAGCAGACACTCTTGTCCAAAGTGGTGCGTAATTGCATTGCAGTGGACTTGTAGAAATGTGGATTTAGTGCCCTTGGTGCCTTGAAAAGCACGGTATAAATGCATTTGATTCTTGTTAATATCTTAATCATTTTTATGAAGGGTGTGGATTTACTGTGTCTACTACACTCTTAACAATGGTGCTCTGAAGGCCAGAGTGCCTGAACAGAGGGAACAACTGCAGAGGCACGAAGCGGCACAGGGCATCAAAACACCAGCAGCCTTTGGTGTGTTGTGAGAACCCAACGTCAAAGGAGAGGTCTGTCGCTGCAGTTGTAAGAGGAGGCCTCGCTCTCTCTCGCTCTCTCTCTGCCTGCAACGCTCTCACTCTGGCACGCCTATTTATACACACACACACACACTCACACACACACACACACACTCACAGACACACACACACACACACACACACACTCACACACACACTCACACACACACACACACACACACACACACACACACACACACTAGTCCAGAATAGCACTCATTCTATCAGTAGATTAATTGACTGACTGACTTTCATCCCATCTCATTGGAGGAGGTGGGGCACGGGGGGGGGTTTACCACTGCTGACTGCAGCAGTGCTGAACCCGGACCTGACCATGCCAAATGCGTCCAAACGCACGCGTCTAAAAGCTTCGACTCCCACGGACAGAGCTGTGTACGTAGCGTGTGGGGGGTGGGTGGGTGGGTGGGTTCGTAACGTGATGTTAAAGCAGGAACGTGTGTCTTTGGTATGTCTGCGGCGTGCAACGGAAGTTCCCGCAGTGTGCGCCTGTGTGTCACAATATCACTTTGCAACAGACAGGGGCGGGGAGCGCGCCCTCACGGCTGTCACAAGAACATAAGAGCAGCCCGCCGCTTCCTCTTGAGGGGGGGGGGCCCACGTTTTGAGATGCGTGGATCGCGAATATATCCGCTCTGATTTTCTTTTTTCCATGGCTAGCCCTTTTAGCTGGTGTTGTCACAGGCGACCGTGCCGGCCGGTGTTTGTCATCTGGCTCCTGGGTCACGCCTGGGTCACGCCTGGGTCACGCCCGTGTCAGCGGCGTCAGCCCCTTGTTTCAGTCTTTGAGGATCAGCGAGGCCGGCGCCATGGCGCCTTCTGTTGTTGACTCAGAGAACGAAGGCGAAGGCCGGTCGCCGCTGGATGGCCGCGGCTGCAAACACAGACGTTCTCCTGCGTGTCGTCATCAACACCGGGTTGTTTTTTCGGTCCTCTTGTCTTGTTTTGAGGTACTGCTACGCGTTGTGAGCGCACACACAGACTCTGCGGCGCCCAGACTCGGGGGTTTGTAATGTTGACCGGGGACGACCGACCGTGGCGGTCTGGACGACTGGTCGGCACGTGCATCGTTTGTTGTGAAGATATCCCTGCTGTGATCAGGGGGAGGAAATATTGAATCCTTTCATCTGGACAACGATTAGGAGTGTGTGTGTGTGTGTGTGTGTGTGTGTGTGTGTGTGTGTGTGTGTGTGTGTGTGTGTGTGTGTGTGTGTGTGTGTGTGTGTGTGTGTGTGTGTGTGTGTGTGTGTGTGTGTGTGTGTGTGTGCGCGCGCGCGTGCGTATGCGTGTGTGTTGCCTCTAAAGGCCCCGTCCTTTAGTTTTACAGGCCCCCAATAAAAAACCCACGAGACAATTGAGCAGGGCATTCCCAGCCCTAATAAACGGGAGATCCAGCAGATGAAGGCGTTTCATCCTGGTGTCACGTGCTGCGTCACGCCTCTGCAGCCCCTCAGGGCCTCCATGACACCCGCTCCGCATGTTGTTTCCTCCAGTCGGAGCACCGGAGAATGTGCGTGATTATAAATCTATTCAATAACGTAATTTTATCGTAATAATTCCGTAATTTCCCAGTTTGGGATTTCTATTCTATTTAACAACCTGGACTCCAGGAAATCCTATACAGAGGAATGGGATTATTTTCTAAGATATCTATTTAAACAAAATGATCAACTATTTCCAAACTATCTTTTTATTTTTAAAAAGGTTGGTTGGTCTCGTCTTGCCCACGTGGCGTCAAGAGTTTGGCGTCGAGGGTTCAGTCGGGGGTTCGATTCGATTCCCAGCAGCCAGCCACCCATGCTAAGAATCCATGTCCTCATGGTATTCTAATACGCTCTGGATAAAGACGTAGATGAGCGTCCACACTCGGCATCACTGGGGTGGAACCAGAGAAGGCGCTACGCCGCTGACGTGGGGACAGTATCGCCTCTTCGCCGCCGAGCCGGCGCTTTATTCACTGTTTCATTTATTTAGTTATTCACTATTAAGGCCGCGCGATATTGAAACACCTGTCGTGAAATTCACATTGCCACAAACGCGTGGGCTGGTGGTGAGGCCACCAGACGGCCTCAACACCACCCGGCTGTTGCCCCCCCCCCCCCCCCCCCCCCCCCCGGGCCGGCCTGCACGTGGCCGGCCCCCCACTGAGTGTCTTCAGTGTGCTGGAAGCCGCTCCGCGCGGCCCGCATCCAAGACCACATTCCACTGTCTCTGCTTGGCCGGCGTCCTTTTTGACAGATAACCGATTTTGGCAGCACGGTTTGTGTGTGTGTGTGTGTGTGTGTGTGTGTGTGTGTGTGTGTGTGTGCCTGTGTGCCCGTGTGCCCGTGTGTGTGAGAGAGAGTGTGTGCCTGTGTGTGAGAGATAACTCAGTGTATCAGACAATTCTCGTGTTGTATAAAGTGTGAATAACTGAACTCGCAATCACTATCATTGACTTGGTGGCAGAGTGGTCATGGAAACACAGAAGGTTTCCTCTGGGGCAGGTGGAGCCAAACGAGAGCTTGATTCTCACCAGACGAGATGCGGATGGCCACGTTGGTTTTGTCAGATATGGTGACTCATGCCCATGCAAACGTGCAAACAGAAAAGTAGGAGTTTTGCACAAGTCCAGGCAGACATGTTGCTAAAGCTAGTGAGCTAGTCACGTGTGGAAGGCCAGACGGGATGAGTGGGTTTTACTTTTTGGATACTTGCGCTTAATTCAGCTTAATCTGGCTGCTTTTTCCAAATTGCCTACCCCACCTTTAAAACAAACCCGAGCCAAGGACTACATCATGTTGGTCTCCGGTATCTCCCGGTAACTTCCTGCCAGAAGGTTGCTCTCCTCTGACCCGTTTCCTGCTCCTCTCGTCCCCACAGGGCAGATGTCCCCCCGCTCTCTGGCCTCGTCTCCCGGCGCCTCGCTGTGACCACACCTCAACTCCTCCGGGGCCCGACGGCTCCGCCTCCTCCAGCTCGCCTCCCTCCCGGCGGCTCTCCTCCCAGCAGGGGGTTCGGACGCTCTCTCTCTTCACCCTCCTGCCTCTGAGAGGGGGAGGCCCCGGCACCCGAGCCAGGTGGTCCGACCCGACTGACCCGCCCCCACCTCCTCCGGAGCGTCCTGGTGGTGTGTTGTAGTGGTGGTGGTGGTGGTGTTGTGGTGGTGGTTTTGGTGGGCTTCCAGTCTCCCAGAGCCCGGGGTGGAGGGCGTGCGAGTAGGAAAGCGACGCCGGCGCCCCCTGGAGATGAAGCTGCAGGCGGTGATGGAGAACCTGCACCGGCAGCAGAGGGCGCGGCTGCTGATGGAGCTGGAGCAGCAGCAGCAGCAGGCGGCCGCCATCCGCGGCGGCGGCGTGGCCATGGAGGAGGAGGTGACGCGCAGCCCGGCGCCCGAGGCCGAGCAGGCGCAGATGGCGGCGCTGGCCGCCATGCGCGCGGTGGCGGCGGGGCTGCAGCGCGCGGCGGGCAGCCCGCCGTCGGACCGCAGCAGCGGGGGGGAGGATGAGGAGGAGGACGACGAAGAGGAGGAGGAGGACGAGGAGGAGGAGGAGGAGGAGGAGGAAGCGGCTAACCAGTACAAGGACATGATGGGGTCTGAGGAGGAGGAGCAGATGTGAGTTGCTTTGGGGGTTAAGTTAAGTTAGCGGTGTTGATGTCCGTGGCGCCTTGTAGTCTACCCATCATTCAGCGGCACAGCGCTGACCAGCCCGATGGGCGGGGCCTGCCTCAGCCCGTTACTTATGACCACAGCCACAGAAATGATGCAATACCAGCACACAGGAAGGTGAGACCAGGTCACAGTGAGTGACGCGCTGTGTGACACCCGGAGGAGGCCGCCGTGTCTCCCCGCGAGCGGCTGTCACCCACAGCGGGAGGTGTCCAGGCGTGGGGGTGACGTCAGGGTGTCATCCTGCCCCACCGTGTAACTGTTAGAATGTTGCCTCATTTCATGTGATCATAAACCTGCCATAAAGGATGTTCGTAGACCAGAGGCGACGCTCAATCACGAGATCGACAGCCGTTCTCAATTTTGATAACAGGCACAAACCACAGAGTGATCTTATTCACCTGGCTTTCACATTTCACACTCAAAATTCAAACTGGAGAGCGTGTATCCCGTGTCATAGAATGCTTGCTTTCCATTTGAATGAATATATATGAATATGCAATATATGACATAGGACAGGATTTGAAAAACGGACATGGAAAAATGTCTTTATACGTCTAGAGGCATTGTTAACAGTAAACATATCATACAGTGAGGTCGTGGTGGGAGATGAAAGATGAGTCGCAGTGTGAGTGGATTGTGGACTGAGGGGGGGGGGATCTCTCGCCATGGTTACCGGCGATGTGCCGGTAAAGTCCCTGGGGTCTCTCTGAACCCTCGGCGGCCTACTGGTTAGGGCTTCGGACTTGTAACCGGAGGGTTGCCGGTTCGAACCCCGACCAGTACGAACGGCTGAAGTGCCTGTGAGCAAAGCACCTAACCCCTCACTGCTCCCCGAGCGCCGCTGTTGGCAGCTCACTGCCTCGGCATCAGTGTGCTTCACCTCACTGTGTGCTGAGTGTATTTCCACTAATTCACGATTGGGTTAAATGCAGAGACCAAATTTCCCTCACGGGATCAAAAGAGTAATTCTTCTTCTTCTTCTTCTTCTCCGCCCAACACAGAAAGCAGAAGTGGGACGAGGAGGACTTTGAGGGCGAGATGGAGGAGGACTTCGACGAGGCCCTGGAGGAGGACGACGACGGCAGCCTGCCCACCGGGCGGGACGCCGTGGCCCCCGGCAAGGGGATCCTCCTGCTGCCCCACCGCCAGCTGCACCCCCACGCCCAGCTGCTGAAGGCCCGGCCCTTCGTGGACCAGGAGCCCCGCGTGGTCATCCTGCCCCCGCAGGCGGCCGCCGTGGCCCAGGGCCAGCTGGCGGGCCAGGACCACGGCGACTGGACTTACGAGGAGCAGTTCAGACAGGTCAGTCCGGAGCCAGCGCGCCGGTCGTCTGGTGACTATGGTGTTCGTCTGGGTTCTGGGTTCTGGGTTCGATTCCCCGCCCCCCCAATGGCTGTGGTTGTGTACCTTGAGGCACCCTTGAGCAAGATGCCCTGACCCCACCTGCTCCTGCACGTGTCTCTGAACCCCCCCGTGTTGAAGCTGTCGCTCGCCGGGAGCCCATTACAACTTGGAATGGAAATCATTTGCGAAAGCCTTTTTTGGTATAGGGGAAATGAAATACTTCACAGTATCACTATGACAGGAATATATGTAGATGCATAGTGTACATATTTAATATACACCTCCGTGGATCTGGGTATTTTTAAATGTGCGTGTGTGTGCGTGTGTGTGCGTGTGTGTGTGCGTGTGTGTGTGCGTGTGTGTGTGTGTGTGTGCGTGTGTGTGTGTGTGTGCATGCATGCGTGCGTGCGTGCGTGTGTATTTATATACCAAAGTATTTGCCTCATCATCTATTGTCCGTGGTGCTGAGTGCTGGGCCGTCTCCAGTAGCGTATTGGGTTATTCTGGAACCGGCCTGCAGATGCATTCTTTGGGTTTAGCGGAGGCAGTTTAACAGCTGAACCAGGCTGCTGAAGCCGCAGATCACGGCGGGACATTTGATTCCCGCACCTTCTCCTTCTCTTTTTTTTTTTTTTTTTTTTTACTGCACCACCCCCTCCCACCCCCCACCCCCCCCACCCTGGTTCACGCAGGGGGATGGGGGGGGGGGGGGGGGTGGGTGGCGGGGTTGACACCCGCCAGGCGCATGCTAGCAGCTCTGTTGTTGTGTGAGAGGCCGCCATGCGTGTTGGCGTGTTAGCAGACCACTTCATTTTGAACACTCTGGCCCATAGGCCAGAGAGGCACACCCCCCCCCCCCCCCCCCGGGGGCTTTGGTTCTGACCGGGGTCTTTGTTTCTGACCCGGGGCTTTGGTTCTGACCAGGCTCTTTGGTACTGACCGGGCTCTTTGATTCTGACCGGGGTGTTTGGTTCTGACCTGGGGTTTGGTTCTGACCCGGGGCTTTGGTTCTGACCGGGGGCTTTCTGTTCTGACTGGGGTGTTTGGTTCTGACCCGTGGCTTTGGTTCTGACCGGGGGTTTGGTTCTGACCCGGGTGTCCAGCGATTTCCTTTCCTGTCCATTAACTCAGAACATAACAAAAATGTGTGTGTGTGTGAGTGTGCGCGTGCTGAAAAAGCTGACATAGTTTTTGTAATTGTTGAAGGCTGGGCAGCGTCAACGCTAACATTCAGGGCAAAGGGGGCATTTAGAATCATTGAAGTTGTTGGTGTTGAGTTCTTACAATTCACACGGCTAACAGGAGGAAGGCTAACAGGGCTAACGGGGAAGTGTGTGTGTGTGTGTGTGTGTGTGTGTGTGCGTGCGTGCGTGTGTGTTTGTGTGTGTGTCCTCCGTTTTGCGCCACTGTGTGCAGAGCTCTCTGAAGACGAGCTGTCTGTAGCGTTGTCTTCATCGCAAACACAACGTTTGCATCGTGAGCCCTTGGCGCGGTTTATTTTGGGGGCGTGTCAAATTGGCTCAGTAAAGGTGAAGTTCTTCGCAAAGCTGTTTTGATGAATGCATTGATGATGGAGGCTTCCCACCACGGCTGCATCATGTATTGACGTGTGTGTGTTTGTGTGTGTGTGTGACTCCTAGACTTCATGGTTTTGTTGGCCACAGACTGCAGTGTTTATGAAAATTACTGTGTTCACAGTGGATGAATTTCATGAAACATATACTTGCCCACCCTCAGTGCTCCCCACCCATGTTTTGAATTAAAGCCTACCAACAAGTGTGCGTGTGCGTGTGCGTGTGTGTGTGTGTGTCTGTGTGTGTGTGTGGTTGTGTGTGTGTTTGTGGTGCGAGTCAAATATCAGATAACAGCCACAGAACCCGTCAGGTCAGTTATGTTTTATCACTTCTTAACAGTCCCCTGTTCCCTGTGGAGACACACACACATACACACACACACACACACACACACACACACACACACACACACACACACACACACACTCACACACACACACACACCCCAATGTGATGTTTTGTACGGTCTTGTGTTTCAGTGGCTTCTCTGTTTAGTACTGTGATACTTTTGTGTCACATGCATAGAATGAAGATGAACGACAATGCAACGAAAGACAGAAAATTCCTCTAAATCATTTTGTCCTCTTTCAGATTTATTGATCTGGACGGGCTGCAATGTGTTTATGCAGCAGTTTTAAGGCAGGGAAGGGTTAAGGGAGGGGGCAAGGGAAGGGTTAAGGTTAGGGAAGGATTAAGGGAGCGGTTAAGGGGGATGGACCAGGGAAGAGTTAAAGGAGGGGGGTTAGGGAAGGGTTAAGGAGATATCATGGAAGGGTTAAAAAGAGGTAGCTAGGAAAAGGTTAGGGAGAGGTGACGAGGGAAGAGTTAAGGGAGGAGGCTAGCAAAGGGTTAAGGGGGATTGACTAGGGAGGGGTTAAAGGGGAGGTGTCTCAGGAAGGGTTAAAGGGGAGGTGTCTAAGGAAGGGTTAAAGGGGAGGTGTCTAAGGAAGCGTTAAAGGGGAGGTGTCTAAGGAAGGGTTAAAGGGGAGGTGTCTAAGGAAGCGTTAAAGGGGTGGTGTCTAAGGAAGGGTTAAAGGGGTGGTCTCTAAGGAAGGGTTAAAGGGGAGGTGTCTAAGGAAGGGTTAAAGGGGAGGTGTCTAAGGAAGGGTTAAAGGGGAGGTGTCTAAGGAAGGGTTAAAGGGGTGGTGTCTAAAGAAGGTTTAAAAGGGTGGTGTCTAAGGAAGGGTTAAAGGGGAGGTGGCTAAGGAAGGGTTAAGGTGTATTTTGGGCAGGTGGATGACAGACTGGCTGCCCCTGGGGGAGAGTGATTATGTGAGCCGTCTGAAGCTGCGCTCT
The DNA here is from genome assembly GCA_036785325.1 of Urophycis tenuis. Taxonomy (NCBI): domain Eukaryota; kingdom Metazoa; phylum Chordata; class Actinopteri; order Gadiformes; family Phycidae; genus Urophycis; species Urophycis tenuis. Next base: position 4,079,167 of record JAXIVH010000003.1, on the reverse strand, counting down.
TCGGACTCTGTTCTCCTCTATCAGCCCGCGCAGTCTGCTGCCGCCAGACTGAAAACTGTCCTGTTGTCTCTGTCTCTCTCTCTCGCTCTCCCTCCCCCCCACTCTCTCTCTCGTTCTCGCTCTCGCTCTCTCTCTCTCTCTCTCTCTCTCCCCTCCCCCTCTCTAAAGACAGAAACTCAGGTGTAGTTTCCCCCGGGCGACAGCGTGATTGAAACTCGCCCGGGCCACAAATGTATCATAAAGCCCCCGAAACCTGCAACCAGCCCAACTGTAGTTCTACACCCTCCCCACCCCTACCCCACCCCCACCCCCACCCCCACCCCCACCCCCACCCAGCTCCCCTGGGGAGGAGTGGCCATTCTGTGTGGCGTCACGACGATGAACGGTGGAATCCCGCTTTGGAAGCGGCGCCTTCAGAGAGTCCGTGGGCCGTGAGAGGGACGCAGCGGCGCAGCGGGTCCAGCCTGATGGGGTTCTTGTTATCCCGGGTCACTGGACCACCTCGGTGGTGGTGGTGGTCCCGCCAGCGGCAGGCCTACGCTCGCTCATTCTGCGTTTCCCCGACTGGCGTCCGCACACACACACACGCACGCACACACACACACACACACACACACACACACACACGCAGACGCAGACGTCTCCCACGCACGCCTCTGATCCATGACAGCAGAACGCCGGGCGCGTGCAGAGAGAATCAGAATCAGAATCGGAATCAGAAACAAGTTTATTGCCAAGTAGGTTTGCACCTACAAGGAATTTGACTTGGTGCAATTGGTGCAAAAGAAAAACGGTATTAAAAATATAAGTAAAATAACTATAAATATATGTAGAATGAACAGAAGTGTAGAATGAATGATGAAGAGAAGTGTGTTACCATTTTTTATATATATAGTGCAATACCTCCCAGACTGGCCAGACCCATCCTCCCACCTCCACCTTTATTTATATAGACATATATACAGTATATTATATAAATATATATATATCTATATCAACATATATATATCTTTATATATGTATGTCAGCCACTGGCCGAAGCCCTCTCCAGCCTTTGAAGTGTCCGTCCATAAGCCCGGACAGACAGATGGAGCCCAGATGGAGCGTACAGGAGGACCAGTGGCTCTTTAAAAATGCATGGCAGTCATCAGGACTGCGGCCTGAATGGGAGGCTGGGCATTAAACATTGATTAGCTCCGCCGCACACACGCGCACACACACACACACGCACATGCACGCACGTATGCACACACACACACACACACACTGACACGTGGCCAGAGGGGGATGGGGCTCTTAGTGACCACAGGAAGTGGGGGAACTGAATGGGAGCCAATCAGGAGAGACACTTATTGGGATTATTGCCTATGAAGCTGAATGTGCTGATGCAAGCTCCAGCTCTTCTTCAGGTCAGCAGACCGGGGTGGCTGAGAGGGGGACACACACGCACACACGCAGGCACGCACGTACACACACACACACACACACACACACACACACAGCCCTTTAGTAACATGATCACAAGACATGGCCAACTGAAATGTAAAGACTAAACTTACAGTGAAGGCTATTTTTTTTCGAAAAGAGAACGAAAGAAATAAAGTAAAAAAAAACAGTTCTAATTTAGTGTTGTAACGACACAAAGTGAGTTCTAAATGGTTGATCCAGATACTCATCCCCCCGGGAAAGAGCAAATGTGAGTGCCTGTATTAATAAGTTGCCTTGCCTGGCATTCAAGTTTCATGTTCTACTGAGGCCTTCAGCAACACGACAGATTGAAGGAATGTGAACTCCAGCTTTTCCATGCAGGGATTTATGAGACCAGCTACTAATAGCTTTTATAGCTATTAATGTTTGAAGTTCTCTGGCGTTGTGTGGGGAACAAGTGTCCCTTTGTCAGTGCAGCGCTGGCCTCCAGCAATAAAAAGTCAGGCAATAAAATGATTGTGTGTCCTGCGGGGAGATTAATCAGCAGGGAAACCGAGAGGAAGAGGAACCCTCTTGGTTTAGTTTGCCGTGCGTCAACAGTGTTCCAGCGAGGAACCGCGCGTCGGAACCCGCCGTCGGAACCCAGACAATGAAGGGCCGGCCTGCGCTTCCTGCCTCTCTCTCCTCACGAGGAGGGGGGGGGGGGGGGGGACAGGGGAGGAACGGGGGAGGAAACGGTGCGAGGGGGAGAGAGAGGGGAGCTGGGACTGAACCTTGATGCAGAGCCAAGCCCAGCGTCAGGAAACATGGAGCGCTTTTGGCGCGTGAAGCATCTTGGAGCGGGTCCAGCAGCACGTGGCGCCGGCCAAGAGGGAATTCTGGAAATTGGCAGGAGCTCAAACGCAGCGGCGTGGGAGTGGCGCGGCAGGAATGTCAACAAAGATTGCATAAAGGCTGCGGCAGGCGAGGAGGTCCTGTCACGCCACTCTGGGGCAGCGGTTCGGTCTCCTGGTGTCCCCCTCTCTGTCCCCCCTCCCCCCCCCCCACACACACACACCGCGTGGTCCTCCGTGGGTCTGCAGACGTGGACCGAACCTTCCTTCAGGGGCTCAGAGCTCGGTGTGCCCAGAGGGGTCTTTGGAGCGCGCAGGAAAGTGTGGATTCCTCTTCAGCAGAACGGGGGGTGAGAGATACGGCGTGGAGGTCAGATATTGGTAAAGCCGCTTTATTGCACGCATTTCAAGGTCTGGTTTGCTTTTAGTTTGTTTGTACTGCGCTGGTCAGGAACACAGCTTTCTATGGAGCAGCACAGGGCGCTTGGGACAAGGGTCTGTGTACTTTCTATAGTATAACACACTTTCTATAGTATAACACACGTTCTATAGTATAACACACGTTCTATGGTATAACACACTTACTATAGTATAACACACGTTCTATAGTATAACACACTTTCTATGGTATAACACACGTTCTATAGTATAACACAATTTCTATAGTATAACACACGTTCTATAGTATAACACACGTTCTATAGTATAACACACTTTCTGTGGTATAACACACTTTCTATGGTATAACACACTTTCTATGGTATAACACACGTTCTATAGTATAACACACTTTCTATAGTATAACACACGTTCTATAGTATAACACACTTTCTATGGTATAACACACTTTCTATGGTATAACACACTTTCTATGGTATAACACACTTTCTATAGTATAACACGTTCAATAGTATAACACACTTTCTATGGTATAACACACTGTCTATGGTATAACACACTTTCTATGGTATAACACACTTACTATAGTATAACACACTTTCTATGGTATAACACACTTTCTATGGTATAACACACTGTCTATGGTATAACACACTGTCTATGGTATAACACACTTTCTATGGTATAACACACTTACTATAGTATAACACACTTTCTATGGTATAACACACTTTCTATGGTATAACACACTGTCTATGGTATAACACACGTTCTATAGTATAACACACTTTCTATGGTATAACACTTTCCATAGTATAACACACTCTATATCATAGTATAACACACTCTATACCATAGTATAACACACTTTCTATAGTATAACACACTCTATACTATAGTATAACACACTTTCTATACAGTAGTTCCACAGCCTTTTATAAGGGAACTGATTGCAAACAGTCAAAACGACTGCCTCAGCAAACTGGGTTTGCAGAGTTAAACACACTCTGACCCAACGGCATGACTCAGCGCCACAGATGGAAGATGGGTGGTCTGAGGGAACACTTTAAATGCTGGGCTCTCTTCGCCATCCGCGGCAGCCAGAAACCCGTAAACATTGGAACCAGACCTCTTCTGATGGAACATCTTGGATGATCTTGGCCTCCATCTTGCTGCCATTAGACCGTTGTTATCAGGGGCTCTGTGGGACTGCTCACACTCATGGAAGCTTTACTTCTTCAGCGATGCTTTGTCAATGTAATGCAATAAGATAACGATGAAACTCATTTGGAATTTGGAAATCATGTGGAATAAATCACAGTGAATTAAAGATGGATTCCTACTTTTTCATCATGTATTATTCATTATACAAGCACTTTTGTTAGGTATTTAACTGTTATTATTGTTAGATGATTGTTCATCATCATGTTGGATCAGTGAAGGTTGGATACAGCTGGAGGTCGTTTGAAAGCTGTTGGAAGGGGAAGCTCCCAGCTAGTAGTTGGTGCCGGACAGGCGTAGGATCCAAGGCTTGGATGGGGATAAGGTCTTCAGGACTGACAAGCAGAAAGTACTTGGTTGTCCTGTGTTGGCCTGGTACATTTGATTTGTGTTCTAGCCTGGAGACGTATTGAAATGCTGTGTGTTTCACTGGCCAAACGGCCACAGTTTTTCTGGTTGGATGGATGCATGCGGATCCACATTCATCAGGGTTGAGGGGTGTTGGATGCTGATTGGCTGGGCTAATCCTCAGCCAATCACAGTGAGCCTCTGAGGTCAGCCAGAGGTCCTAGATTATGGAGCTTCTGAGCACACTTTTCTGTGTGTGTGCCTGTGCGTGCGTGCGTGCGTGACACACACACATAGTATTCCTGTTCAGAGAATCGTGTTGGAATCCCATCTGCCAAGGTGGTGTCTGACGTCTTGGTTTCCTGATGTAATGGCGCCGTGAGCCACGTTTAAACTATGCCGCCGGTCAACGTCCGCCATGTGGCGGCGAGGCTCTCGACGCGGCGTGCGACCAGCACGCTCGCGATGGATTAAAAACCACTTTTGCCCTGTTCACACTCAGGAGGGCTAGAGGTCGGGTTGCGGCGGCAGGGCCACTATAAATACTGTGAGTGCTCCGAGATGCGGGCTCTGAACTTAGAAACTGGAATTTGGAGACGCGGTGGTGGGCGCATGTGATCGCGTTGTCGGGTCCGGCGTGAACACGTAGCCGCTCCCTTTACGCCAAGCGGTCATGTGATGTCATGTGATCGTGGGTCTGCGCTGACGATAAGCGCTGCGTCCCAGGGCTTCAGGGTTAGGGAGTGTAATGCCGGCCTGTGTTGCCCTTGTGGGAGTGTGATGAAGGACATACTCACACAATGGACTTGACTGTAAGTCTAAACCAAATGAGTGGCCAGCAGGGTCCCTGGTTTTGAATTGGCCTGAGCCAAAGCTACGCTGCATGCAGACAGGAGCAGTGGCCCATTGTGGTGGTGGGCTCCATTCTGAAGGTGGGGGAAGTGAAACGTTACCACAAGCAGCCTCTGGACATGCTGTCTAATGCCAGGTGTAACTGCAGTGAAGCCCCTGAAGCTGATCTGAATGGATCTGGTTCTGGATCTCCTCGTTAGATCTGTTTGGATCTAGATGGATCTGGACGCATCCAGACATACCTAGTATGGTCTGGATGGCTCTGAGATGGAACGTCTCAGGTCTGGTCGGGCGTGTTTTTTAGGCCCGATCTAAGATCTAATCTGGATCTGTCTGAATTGAAGGGATGCCAGGTCTGCACACCTGTGTCTTGACATGTCTCGGCTGTCTTGTCAGCAGTAACCTCATTGTTATATCAAATGAACATCATTCAGTACGTTTACATGCAGCAAGAAATTCGAATTTCTGATCGGATCAGATAATGACATGCGTAAGACCGGATCACCGAGTATACATGCCGTTCAGAGAATCGGATTAACAGCCGGAGCATGGGCTGACTCTGGACGCTATGTGGCGCTGCGCATGTGCAGAATGGCACTGCGCATGCGCAGAATGCAAAATCCGATTCAGATCCGATTGCTGAGTATACATGCCGTTAAAAGTCCGACTATGAACGAATTATCCAGGTGTTGTTATCCGATTTTGAGATGTCCGAAGTAGGTTGGATTAAGGTGTTTACATGCACTTAAAAAGTCTGAACGATGTCTTATACGATTAGAAATTCGAATTTCTTGCTGCATGTAAACGTACTGATTGGAGTAGGAGTAGTTTTGTGCTGCCCAATTCTTTGTCAAACAAAGCTCCAGGTCTTTGTCCGTATGCACGTGTTGGTCTGCCTCTTTGTCTGTCTGTCTGTCTGTCTCCCAATGTTTGGTAATTATTTCAGCACATAAAGACAAAGCCAACTGTGTTAATCAGCCCATATTAGCCCAATGCAAACAGTGTCAACTGTGACTTTGCAACTTTGTCAACTTTGCACTGCCTTACTGACACACACAAGAGATGCAAAATAGCCAAGCCAATAGCTGACAACTGACATTCAGACCCCAGTCATGAATGTGGACCCTAAATGGAAACGTGAAGGATTAATGCTGACAAAGGGCTTTTTGTTGAGGTCATATTTAGTGATTCTAAAAACAACTGTATCCTCTCTTTCCCCATCTCCTACTGTCTCCTCTCCTACTCTCTCCTACTCTCCTCCTCTCACCTCCTCTCCTGTTCTCTCCTTCATCCCATCCTTCATTACCTCCTCGCCTTCATCCATTCATTTCTCCTCCGTCTCCTCTAGCTCCTTCCTCCTCTCCTTTCCTTCACCTCCTCTCAACCCTCTGTCTTCTCCTTGCCCCTCCTCCCGCCTCTCTGCCATCACTTCCCATCCCCCGCTGTGTGCGTGTGCGTGTGTGAGTGTGTGTGCGTGCGTGTAATTCCATGTATGCTTTTTTCTTTTGGATTCACCTCAAGCTATTTACTATGCTTCAAATGTTAAAGTATTGTATTTGTTCTGTCACACACACACACACACACACACACACACATGTCAACACGTCAACACACAGACGTGTCAATACAGACACATGTCAACACATACACACACACACACACACTGTGCAGTTACGTTGTGATGCTGCCATTATGTCTTATGTGATGCTTGTTCAGGTATAGATTGTACACATTGCATACATCCCCTGGGTTTAATTTGTCATCAACTGCGGCTCGCCAAACGTAAACAGGACTGTGTGTGTTTGTGTGTGTCTGTGTGCATGTGTGCGTGCGTGCGTGCGTGTGTGTGTGTCTACACCTCTGCTTCGCCTGACCACACACACGCTGTTTCTGCTGCCGCTGTGCGAGCATGTGGCGCTGTACAGTTTGGGAATGACGCCTGGCGCCCCCGTCTCTGCCGAGTGAAGACGAGCCTCTCTCTGAGGTCCAGACTTAACTTAGCCGCTGCTAAAGAGGGCGTTGCCGTTTTTGCACTGAATTTGGCCAGTATCGCGTTGTTTTAAAGCAGCGCTCTGTGCATGTGATGGCCTTGAACACATGTGGTCTTACTCACGCTGTTTGAACTGATTATTACTGTTACTGGCCATTAGGTTCCTACAGCTAGGGCTGAAGCTAGTCTTTAACAGAAGATAGCCTGCTCATTAGGTTCCTACAGCTAGGGCTATAGCTAGTCTTTAACACTTGGCAAAAAAGGTCACATGAAAGCCTTTGCATGCAGTGTAAAATATTTTTGAAGTTGTGAACAAGGCATGGTGGTGAATTTCACATTTTTCTCTTGTTATTTGTGTATAAGGGGTGGAGCGGTCATGTGACACAAAAACCAGCCAATCCTGTTGGTCCAACCAAGTTTCTAGTTTATTGAGGCCCCTATATGGACGTAAGGATCATGAAGCAACAACTCAGTTTTACCCGTTGACCCAGTTTCCTGGCCTTCTTCTGAGTGACAGCACTAGCAAACGGCGAGAGAGAGGGAGAGCGTGAACGTGAAGGGGAGCGTGCACGTGCAAGAGGCCCTGGGCTGGTGTGCGTTTTCTAGATTTGACTCTATAGGCCCCTGATAACCGCACCCACCTTGCATAGATAAACAGCTGTGTGTGTGTGTGTGTGTGTGTGTGTGTGTGTGTGTGTGGGGGGGGGGGGGGGGGGGGGGTGGTCTTATAGATATGTATACACTCTGTAGGGTCCTGCTTAAGAGTTTCCTGGGAAGAGGATGCAGCTGTTTGTGTGTGTGTGTGGGAGAGAGAGAGAGAGAGAGAGAGAGAGAGAGGTGGGTTTTCCATTCTTGAAATAGACACACATTTACATGGATAAATGTAGTAAATCTAGTGTTGTGGTATTAAGCCCCACTCCACCCAGCCCCAGTGGGGGGGGGGGGGGCTGGCCTTGTCAAGGCCCCAACCCTTCCACTAAGCCATTAAAGGGATGTATTTGATGTGTGATTAGCGGAGAGAAGGGCTCTCTGGGAGTGGGCTGGGGCAGGGCGCTGGTGGGTGGGGGTATTTCCTAGATTTATGGAGGGCCACTCCACCACCAGCCTTAAATGCATCCTGTAATTAAGGAGGGCTTCGCCTCAAGCAGGCCCTGTGCATTAGACAGCCAAAAGGCCGCTGGTTCAATTTCAGGTTCCTCCCTCGTGGAAGAGTGTTTTTTTTTTTCTTTTCTTCTTGTTATCGCCCCACTGCGGCCCCCACGGGCCCCCCAGAGACATGTGTGTATAGAGACCATCCTGGTTCTTTTCTCCGTCCTTCATAGAAAATGCATTCATATGGCCCTGCCCTGACTGAGCCCATCTGTCTAAATACCATCCTACTGACCCCACCCTCAGAGACTCAGACCACTTCCTGGTCTTGGATGCGCGTGGGGGGGGGGGGGGGGGGGGGGGGAGGGGGGCGCTCTGCTAACGACCTCCCTAACGAGGGGTGCCTGAGCGAGGACAGCGGAGGGCCCCCCCAACACAGAGCTGTGTGGTGACACTGGACAAGGACACGATGGACACAATGCTGCAGAGGACACCTGTGTAAATGTAGGCAGAACTTGGTCAACGATGGTTTGAGTCGGTCCAGAAGGTTCTGATTGTTGCAAAAACCAAGGAGCTGCGTGTGGACTTTAGGAGAGCGCAGACAGGGCAAGCGGTATACACCAGGAGGTGCAGAACCAGCAGGTCGTATGCACCAGGAGGTGCAGAACCAGCAGGCCGCATACACCAGGAGGTGCAGAACCAGCAGGCGGTATACACCAGGAGGTGCAGAACCAGCAGGCCGTATACACCAGGAGGTGCAGAACCAGCAGGCCGTATGCACCAGGAGGTGCAGAACCAGCAGGCCGTATAGACCAGGAGGTGCAGAACCAGCAGACCGTATACACCAGGAGGTGCAGAACCAGCAGGCCGGACACGTGTTGCCCAGGATCACGCCCTCTCTAGTTGCCGCTTGTTGGAGTTCTTGGTTGAGTCGATGTTGTCTGTCGATCTTCCAATCACACGGCCGGACACTCGCCGCACTTAGCGCTCGTTTGCATAAAACTCCTTTAATGCGCCGCCATTTTGTCCCCTCCGGTGCCTATCACGAGAGACCCTGCGTCTAGTGGGACGGGGCCACAAGACTTTGTTTCCTCAGGCCTTTAGGACTGTGACCGCTGGGGGCCAGGCCCCCACCATGGCCCCCACTAAGCACCAAACACCGCCCCTCTTATACACACACACATACATAGATACATATAGCATCTACACATATTTATACATTTTCACATATTTTCAGATTTTTTTCAGGTCCCTTATTTACTATCTACTCCTATTGCAAATAGTGTTGCTCCTGTTTTCTGTAAATATGGGTGCTTTGTTTTCTGTAAATACTGTGAGTGGAGTTATTTTGGCACAATCCCGTAAACATTGCCACTTCCATTTCACTCTACTTTCTAAATGTGTATGTGATAAAGTTCTTGAATCCTGAATCCTGACTGCTGTTCTGGGCGTTCTGTTGGGCAAGGCTGCCGCAGACGGCCGCTCCTCTACGGTCCTGTGTGGACAGGCGTTGTGTGTTTGTTGTGTGTACAGAACCAGTCCCATCCTAAAGCGAAAGTTGGTTTATTTTGTGCACAAGCCATCAAGCAGCTTGAAATACCTTCAGGTAGCATCAATGGCGCCACTGTGGCCCAAGCTCCCCACCTTTCCTGTTAACTCTGTCTGAACTCTGAGCCGCCTCTGGCCCGCCAGCCTCTGGTCCACAAGCCTCTAGCCTCACCATCAGGTTCTAATCAGGGTAGCCGGGCCCCTGCACTCAATTCAGCGCTCTTGCTCTCTCTCTCTCTCTCTCTCTCTCTCTCTCTCTCTCTCTCTCTCTCTCTCTCTCTCTCTCTCTCTCATATATATGGCTAAAAAAGAGCTCTGTATTTCTCTCTTTAACTAGCTCTCTTGTCGCTCTGTTCTGCTTTCTGTGATGTTGAAGTTCTCAGTCATGTTTTCTACAGTCGCTCATGCCGTTCGTCTGTGTTGCTCTCTCTCTCTGTCTCTCTCTCTCTCTCTCTCTCTCTCTCTCTCTCTCTCTCTCTCTATCTCTCTCTCTCTCTTTCTATTTTAATGTGCCCTCTCTCTCTCTTTTGTCCCACAGTTGTATGAACTGGATGGAGACCCAAAGAGGAAGGAGTTCCTGGATGACCTGTTCAGCTTCATGCAGAAGAGAGGTACGACTATGCATGTCTGTGTGTGTATACATATGTCTGTGTATCTATATTTCCATATGTCTATATGTCTATGTGTGTATGTTTGTCTGTGTGTGTGTGTGTGGGTCTACCTAGTCCATTACAAAGACCATAGACCATTGCAAACATGTTTTCTTGTTTTTTTGTTGTTAGTTGTGTGCCAGACTCAAGCGGAGCCATTAATCCCCTCATTTGAGAGCCCTGTTCATTTCCTCTGGTACAATAAGCGCAGTAGAAACACCAGTGCCTCATAGTCTCTTCAGGCCATCAAGAGCCAGCCCTTAATGGAGCCCTGTCCTCTTCCTCAGCCCGCCCCCCTTCTCTTCCTCCCTCGCTCTCCCACTTACTCTCTCTCTCCCTTACTCTATCATTCTCCGTGGTTCCCTCCCCCCCCCCCCCCCCCCTCACACACACACACACACACACACACTCTCGCTGTCTCTCGCTCTCTCTGTTTCTCTCTCTCCCTCCCCCCTGTATGAGGGATATTTGACTCCCTCTGTTGCACTCGGGTTTCCCGGGGCTGTTGGTGGGGGGGGGGGGGGGGGGGGGGGTGGCGTGGAGGGGGTGGGTTGTTGGGTCCGGGGGTCTTCACTCATCTCTGAGATGATTGCTTTATGGCCGTGTGGCTCCCCACCGTCCCCCCCAACGCTATAACTAGAAGAGACACACCATAACACACCGTATTAGTTTACTCATCCAAATTGTCCCTCACCACCGCCACCTCCTTTCCTCAGTCCTTCACCACCGCCACCTCCTTTCCTAAGTCCTTCACCGGCGCCGCCGCCTCCTTTCCTAAGTCCCAGCTCTTCCGTCATCGGAGAGTTGATGATCAGGCCTGCTGGTGGCGATGAGTCAGGTGTGTGCGTCAGGTCTAACCGTCGGGCCTGTGGTGACTTCCTGGCTGATTCAGCGACAGCCTGTGTTGTTGTGTCCACGGCCCCACGATGCGCTCACAGTCGCTGAGTCAGACCTGCTGCAGAGAGCAGAGCGTCCGTCCCCCCCCCCCTCACCCCTCTGGGCAAGACACAGAGCGGCTGTAACCTCACTGATGTGAACCCCAGAGGAGTGTTGCACATGCTCAGCTACAGCGGGTGTTCCCCAACGCTTCGCGTGGTGTCGCGGAATTAAATGCGCAAACCCAGTGAACCTTTCAGTTGCGTTGATAGTTTAATGTTTAATGGTGGTTAGTTTAATGGTTCACTGTTTAAGGGTTTAATGGTTCACTGGTTTCTCGATTGGCTTACGTCACCTCTGTGGACGAACTCTTGTGACCTTTTTGTCTCGTCCCTTCCCTATGTCTGCCAATGTGTGTCTATGTGTGTGACCCCTGACCCCTAGGGACCCCGGTGAACCGCATCCCCATCATGGCCAAGCAGGTGCTGGACCTGTACATGCTGTACCAGCTGGTGACGGATAAGGGCGGCCTGGTGGAGGTGATCAACAAGAAGTTGTGGAGGGAGATCACCAAGGGTCTCCACCTGCCCACCTCCATCACCAGCGCCGCCTTCACGCTGCGCACACAGTCAGTCTCACACACACACACACACACAATGGCCAATGCACCTTATGTCAACTAGTTAACTAGTTTCTGTTGTCTTAATTGAATAAATGCAAATTAAAACACATAATGACCTAAACACAGTAAATATTTGTTAAAGAAATATTGATAATAAAAACGGAGGCATCATAACACGGAGAACAAAATACAAGTCATTTTAGTTTAATACACACACTCACACCTCCGTCAATCATGAGAGTTCTATAAATATTGACTCTAGTATTGGTGAGTCATTCGTGACTATTATTTTGATTGTCCCGTTTCATTTTCAGTTCCTCATTAATTATCTAATTATCTAACTCAAAGCAAATATACTTCCATTTAGATCTATTGGTACTATTCACATTCACAAACCGTTCACAAAATGAATCCCAGCTAGACGCTAGCAACATGACTTGGAGACTTGGTTTGATTTCCTATTTTTTCTTCTTTAAAATAGTAACCATTGGCCACTTAATGAATCTGTTTACTGACGGACGCATGAAGTGCCTGTCCTGTTAAATTCCTGAGCGCTATGTAAAGTTAGTGTCAGAAACATACGCCCATCCTCTTATTACTTCTTCCCCTGGTTGTCTCCCTGTCAGACCCCTAAATACATGTTCTCCATGTTGAGCTTCGAGCCCGCCTTTCACCACCGAGCTAAGCTCCTGGCGTTCCTCCCCTCCAGGTACATGAAGTACCTGTACCCCTATGAGTGTGACAAGCAAGCACTGAGCAACCCCAACGAGCTCCAGGCCGCCATCGACAGTAACCGGCGCGAGGGCCGGCGCCAGAGCTTCGGCAGCTCGCTCTTCACCTACTCGCCCAACGGCACCCCCACCATGCTGTCGTCCCCCAAGCTGCCGGGCCACGGGGGCATGCCGCCCGGCACCAACGGAGCCTCGCTCAGCCACAAGATCAAGACGGGTACGGTCCCGGGTTCAGGAGCCGCTGTGGACGTCGCCCCCTGCTGGCAGGGAGGCGCACTGTGTGCCATGTTTGTGAGCTCGCTCAGTCGGGACTTTTATTTTGTTGACGTTTCCACCTCGGTTCTTCTCTGAGTTTGTTTACTTGAGTTTGCTGGACATAGTGTTTGTGTACGTAATACATACGTGGTCATGGTGTTAACCACACACTGCTTAACTAAGTTAGTATCGTATATTTAGTATATATTTAGTACAAAGAGTCTGTAGTTATAAAGATTGGTCGTGAACAGCAGTGTGTCTTTTTCTGGTTGCATTTGTATAGAGTTAATATAAAGAGTTATTATAAAGAGTCAGTAGTTATAATGAGCGGTAGGTTAACAGCAGTGTGTCTGCCCCTGGTTGTGTTAATATAAAGAGTTAATATAGAAAGGTAGTCTGTCTGTCCCTGGTTGTGTTAGTATAAAGAGTTAGTACAAATAATTAGTCTGTGTCTGTCCTTGGTTGTGTTAGTATAAAGAGTTAATATAACTAGTTAGTCTGCGTCTCTCCCTGGTTGTGTTAGTATAGAGAGTTAGTCTGTGTCTGTCCTTGGTTGTGTTAGTATAAAGAGTTAATATAATTAGTTAGTCTGTGTCTGTCCCTGGTTGTGTTAGTATAAAGAGTTAGTCCGTGTCTGTCCCTGGTTGTGTTAGTATAAAGAGTTAGTCCGTGTCTGTCCCTGGTTGTGTTAGTATAAAGAGTTAGTCCGTGTCTGTCCCTGGTTGTGTTAGTATAAAGAGTTAGTCCGTGTCTGTCCCTGGTTGTGTTAGTATAAAGAGTTAGTCCGTGTCTGTCCCTGGTTGTGTTAGTATAAAGAGTTAGTCCGTGTCTGTCCCTGGTTGTGTTAGTATAAAGAGTTAGTCCGTGTCTGTCCCTGGTTGTGTTAGTATAAAGAGTTAGTCCGTGTCTGTCCCTGGTTGTGTTAGTATAAAGAGTTAGTCTGTGTCTGTCCCTGGTTGTGTTAGTATAAAGAGTTAGTCTGTGTGTGTCCCTGGTTGTGTTAGTATAAAGAGTTAGTCCGTGTCTGTCCCTGGTTGTGTTAGTATAAAGAGTTAGTCCGTGTCTGTTCCTGGTTGCGTTGGTATTGACGTGGTTGTCCCCCGGGGGTCTTCCTCTCTTTGCTGTCCCGCCAGAAGAGGAGGCGGGCCATCCTCTGCCGGGGTTTGGCTCCGTGGGGCGTCTGGCCAGCAGTCCGCTGGCCAGACAGTCGATGGCGGCGGTGCAGGCGGCCGCCGCCCAGGCCACCGTGGCGGCTCAGGTGGCGGCGCAGGTGGCGGCGCTGGAGCAGCTGAGGGACAAGCTGGAGGCCGGGGAGCCGCCGGAGAAGAAGATGGCGCTGCCGGCGGAGGAGCACCAGAGGCTGATCCAGAGAGCCCTGCAGCACAACCTGCTGGCCATGACCGCACAGAGGCCCGTCAACATCCGCATCAACAGCCCAGGTACAGGACCGGGTCTGGGCCGGATTTGGGCCGGGTTTGGTGCCGTAACAGCCCAGGTAGAGGACTGGTTTGGACCGGTTTGGTGCTGTAACAGCCCAGGTAGATGACCGGTTTGGACCGGTTCGGTGCTTTAACAGCCGAGGTAGAGGACCGGTTTGGTGCTGTAACAGCCCAGGTAGCGGACTGGTTTGGACCGGTTTGGTGCTGTAACAGCCCAGGTAGCGGACCGGTTTGGACCGGGTTTAGTACTGATGCTGTATGGAGTTCTTGGGGATTTATGTGCATCATCAGCACCATGAGATTGATGTACGAATGACAAGAAAAGTCCCAAAAGTACTCAACTGACACTGCACTGAGTGCAGTAGTATTATGTATTATAACATATTTGTCATGAACAAGGAAGTGTATTTCGTGTACTTATATGTGATGTAGTTCATCATATTGAACTTTTACTGACCAGATCTCATCGAGCTCAGAAGGGTATGTCGGTGAAGAGTTCACGACTCTATGCAGGATATATTATACATACACAGCACACGTTATCTGCTTTTCAGGGTAATCCCCACAGTTTCAGAGCTCTTTGGTTTTCATCTTACTCAGGAAACGTTTTCACAGATGTCTCTGTGAAAAATGAATCACACCACCAAGCAGAGGCGTGCACATTATAAATAGATAGGGTTCATTTTGTGCCCATTTTGTGCACTGTCAAGTTTTTTTTGCTTAATCCAGTCCTGATCCAGTGCCATTTTGAATCAATAGAGGTTTCCAGGAATGACTCATGCGTCTTGTCTCACTACTGTTTGTGGGTGGCGTGTACTCTCAACTTACGAGACTTGTGCTCCCTCTCGTCAGAAGGCAGACAGGACTCCGCCCTGAACCTCACCACCAACGGAGCCAGCAGCATCAGCATGTCTGTGGAGCTCAACGGAGTGCTGTACACCGGTCAGTACCGGGCCTGACACACACACACACACACACACGTGTGCTGCTCTGTGCCCGCTGTGTTTGGCTCATGCCGCCGACCCGCCTGGGGGGGGGGGGGGCCACCATGCTGTACGATGATGACAACACAGTCATCATCGTACAGGGGGGGCAGCCGCGGCCTACTGGTTAGCGCTTGTAACCGGAGGGTTGCCGGTTCGAACCCCGACCAGTACGAACGGCTGAAGTGCCTGTGAGCAAAGCACCTAACCCCTCACTGCTCCCCGAGCGACACTGTTGGCAGCTCACTGCCTCGGGATTAGTGTGCCTCACCATCACTGTGTGCTGAGTGTATTTCCACTAATTCACGATTGGGTTAAATGCAGAGACCAAATTTCCCTCACGGGATCAAAAGAGTAATTCTTCTTCTTCTTGTTCATGAAAGGTATTGACACGGTGCTCACGGTGTTCCCTGTGTTTGTGGTGTGTGTGCGTGCAGGGGTCCTCTTCGCCCAGGGGACCGGGTCGGCCCTCAGCGGGGCCTCGTCCCTCAGCAAGGCCATGGGGGGCCGCGCCGCCGCCGCCGCCGCCCAGCAGTTCGCTCACACGCCTACCTCAAGCAACGCGTCGTCATAACAACCAGGACCACGGGCCCCTTGTTTTGTAACTATGAAGCTAACTCACGCCAAAAACCCACCTCGTTTTTTTCTACACCGTGTATGCCAAAAGACAGACCCCCCCTCCACCCCCGTCAGACACAAGACATGAAGACACGAGTGAAAGACCACTTCACACGCCCTATCTCAGGTTGCATCACTATCAGTTTCCTCCGTGCTTCACAACGCCTACGGGATCTCAACACAGAGCCAGTATATGAAAAGGAAGAGATATGCACAACACGAGGATGCTATATATCTACATAAATGTACATATTTACCAGACAAATGAAAAGGTTCTATCAAGGAAGGGTAATGCACTGTTTACACACATGAAAACGCACACACACACACACACACACACACACACACACACACACACACACATACAAACCCCCACCACACCACTCAATACACACACACACACACACACACACTCAGCTACTGACTGACAGATATTTTTTCATTTTACAATATTATTGTTTTTATTAATATTATTATTATTGTTATTCTTGTTGGATATTATTGTAATCCTTAACAATTCTTACTGCAAAAAAAACTACGCATTCCCCAATATATTGGGGGTTTTATTTAAAAAAGATAAAAAAAGGAGATTATCCTCTATTTTTAATCAGAAGAAAAGCTTTAAAAAGTGTACGTACTTTTATTATTCAGGGCATATCATGAATTACCGTCGTGACCTCATATTGTGTAAAACTATTGCTTTTGCATGGTGCAGCTGGAAAGGTTGAATCAGCCCCTCCGAGATATTACATTTGATATATTTTCTCTGTTGCTGCTGGGAAAGCCATAACGCAGTCCTTCTCTTGACACGAGTGGTCCTGGTCCCTGCGTTCCAGGACCAGAACTCTCCCTCGGCATCGATCCGAGTATTATCGCAGACGTCAACGTCTCGCAATCACTTTCATCCGCCACCAGCCCACAGCGCCATGGCAACAAGGGATGATCAATAACCCGCCGTAGCCAGCGCGCTTGTTATGTCACTGACCGCACCATCACTGCAGTTAACTGTGTTTGGTTTCCGTTCCTTCTGAGGCCTTAGCTTAGCATGAGATGAGTGCACAGTATAGCTCGTCTCTTGTCCTGCTTGCAGGGATGACTTGATGTTGCTGGTTTTGGTTGTTTTTTTTTAAATTACCAACAGTGTGGCCATGAGTACTGCTGTCAGTTAACAGAAATGTTCCATTTTGCGCAACCGTGACTGATGACTGTATCTGGTTAGCTCTGGGGCTCCCACTACTAGCTGGTCTCACCCGATTGTTCTGGTGGGGTTTTTATTATCCGGAAATGTAGTGGGCTAAAAGGCTGCTGGTTCATGTCTGGGCCCCCGGGCTTACTGAGTCCCACCCTCAGCCCACCAGCAGCAGGCTTCACTCCCGTACTCTCTGGTATAGAGGCTGTGTGGTCATAGCAACTGTTTGAAGTTTGAGAGGGTGGATGTTGTGGACAACAACAGGACTTTCCTTCATGATGATTCGATTGTCCGGCTCTTATGATTTTGATCATACGTTTTTGATGCAATATATTTTTTGAACACTTGGGCCTTCGGAATAGGTTTCTGGAATCAAGGTTTGCAGACACACTCATGCCTTTCTGCAACACAGGTGGATTTTACACTTTTTTTTTTAACACAGGTTGTAGTTGCCTCTATGCTGTGCAGAGTTTCGCAATTTTGCATTTTTCTGATGGCAACTGAAGTGTCTGTACTGTCTTTTTCCTGCATGACTTCTGCCTCTGAGTGGGCGGATTTATCCACAGCACCTCCCTGTTAAGAGAACAGCCTGGTGCGTTGCCTTGAAATGTGCTTTTTTTTTTTTTTTTTTTTTTTTAGTGTTGTGTATGTTTTTACTTAATATTTGCTGAATGCAATCAGCCACTACTTGTGATGGTAAAAAAAAACAACAACAACAACAACGCAAACTAAGATGATCTTTGGAAATCTATGTAATCTTAATCTCTTTCGCCACAGACTACGTAACCCTCTCATTCTCATGTTATTCCTGACACAGACGTCACCCTTAGCTCCAGCAAAATGGCTGACAATCAAACCACAAAATTCTGTCATGGGCTTTAATACACTGAGTGGGCTGTTGGGGGGAGGGGGGGGGGGGGTGTGCAGTCAGGCAGGAAGGACACACAGACAATTCAATCAATCTCCAATCTAAAGGGTCAGCAGTGTGGTTTTAGATTGACCCTGTGACCTTTAAGCCCCCGAGAGGGCAGAATGCTAGCCTGCCCATCAGTTTCATATAAGCAGCAGGATACCAAATCATGGCTAGCGGGATAGCGACAATCAGAGGACATTTTGTATGTACTTCAAATACTGAATGGATCCGTGTGTGTGAACACAGCAAAGCTCCTCTGTCTACCTCAAGGACTTCATATAAGGAACAATGTCTTCAGGACAGAGCTTTGTGTAATCAGCTATTCCACACAGCGCTGTGATCGTTACCGAGAGGTCTTCTTTTATATGAAAAGGTGTTTATGCTGCTTCATAATATGAATTGGAATCTTTGGTAGAATAAAAAAAAGGATTGTTTTGAAAACTACCGGACAATCTGATTTTAAATTTGAGAATTTTAGATAATCATTTTCGAAGGGTTATAATGAAACGGGAAGGGTTCAACATCTAAATAATGTGTTAGTTAACAGTGCCCCCTGGTGGAATGTTTTGTTACAACGCACAATGACAGATCTTCATCCAGTTCTTTTCTCCTCGTCTCCATCACTTTGTCCTCTATATGGATAGTTTATTGAATTACAAAGTGCACCATACCATGTACATGATAGGACATGACGAGTACTACCATGGTGAGAATAAAATATAAAATTGATGCCTTCTGCTGTGACAATTGTAGGAATTAACCTATGTAAAGATTTATAGAAAAAAAGATGTTATTTCACAAATTGCTTTTTTTCAGGGCTACAGATTATATCATGTCTATATTATTATTTGTAAAATGTTTTGGTTGCTAATTTCTTGCTGTTTTTAGATATGCTGTATCCAGCCCTGCACACAGAGATTACATATAGAAAATAACTAATCAAAGAAATAATGATATACTGCGACTAATAATATTAACATGTGACGATGGTGATTCTTATGGAAGGCACGTGGACATGCGTGTTATGTATAATCTGGAAATCTCAAAATGTATACAAGGCTGTCTTTTTAGGAATTCTCAGGAAAACCTACTTCTACCTCCCGTTTGACTCAGCCCCAGACAGGGCTAACTGTTCAGTGCGTACACAGTGCGCACGAGTTAGCGCACAAGTTAGCGCGAGGGCTGGTGCCTCAACACACCCGCGTTCAAGTCTCCTGTTTGCTCTCACACTCTCTGGTTGTTGTTGTTTTTCAGGCGTGTTACAGGTTGTTCTTACATGTAGCACTACAATGCAGTACATGCAGCATTACACGCCGTGTGATTGGTCATGGGGAGCAGCCAATCACACTGCAGCTCTGGGCGCGGCCAGTGTCTGTGCTGCCAATTCTTCGGACTATGGATTTGCAGGAGCACCGTTCCTGTCGGTTATAAACATATTATTTTTATCTTTTTATCTTTTATTTTCTCCCCCCATGTTTTTATTCAAACAAATGAAAAGCTGTTTTCTTTCTGCTAAATGTAGACATAGTGGAAATGGAGACCAGGAGGTGGGCCTCTTTGGTGTTTAGTTTAGTTAGCTGGGTGCAACGCCCACATTATTCATTATCAACATGCTTTTCAGAATGTGAGATCAATTTTGACTATATACAAAGTTTTCTTTTCTTTCTTTGAGGGGTGAAGTTCTTGTTAATGCCTATTTACTCATTAATGTGTTTGTGTGAATACTTTTATTTTGGAATCTTAAATAAAATTTAAACTTTCTCAATTGTCATCTTAACCTGTTCCTGCAACCAGATAACATTGCAATTAAAGTTGTAATGTGTGAGATTGAGCCCCTCCCAGTGAGCAGGAGACTTTCAGAACAATGTTCTGTCCGGCTGGATCTCTAAAGTGTGTGAAACGAGTGTAACTCATAGCTGGCTGGCGGGAGGGTTGTGAAGTGTCCATATTAAGATCCCTGTAAACAAAGACATAATATTGTTTTGGACTATATCATAAGTTATTGGATGTGATTTTATTGAAAAAAAATTGTTGAAATCACTTATCGATCTGCGTTGACTACAGTTCGGTATTTGGTAATCAATTTGGCCTACTATACATGTTTAATCTAATGAATTTTAACAAAACAGAAAAAGATGCAGATAATCGCTGGAAACTGAATGAAGGGACTACAGTAAACTTATTTGACACAAAACAATTGCAGCATGCTTCGACGTGTTAACACTTTTATTCGTCTTACGTTGCTGAAACGTCACTTCGTAGCAAACGTCGTAGCAACCAGTAGCAACCACGTGTTGAGCCGAGCGTCGTCCTCAGCGCGAGACGTCGCCGCCTCGTTGTCCCAGTGTTTTTGGAGACGTTGTGACGTCACGTGACATCGCCAAGACTGGGACGTCGCAACAAGCACGTAAGGTCCTAGAAATGTTGCGTTAACTGTTATGCTTGCAGGGATATAAACAATCTGAGAGGCTTTGGCATTAGAGGATGCATTGCTAGCTTTATGTTGTAATTGTAATTGTAGCACCCTTTTAGACAACAATGGAACAAGCCGTTGGTCTTGTGCATCATGACGTCACAGCGCATTGACCGCCTCCATTTCGGAAGTATAGGAGCATAACCTACGATCACACTGGCGTTTTTTAGATAGAGGCTTGGCGACGCGATACCATTCATTTCCAATGACAGTGAGCGACGGGAGGCAAGGCAAAGCGTGTGGGCTGCAAAAAATGGAAACGAGTCCTATTTTATGCAAATGTTGAGCGAAAAAACGCGGCGATTTTTTGCGAAAGCCAATCCGAGCGAAGGAGGCGTGGCGGCTGCGCAACTTCAGAAAATAATCCAACATGGTGGACCACGTCGGCGAGAGATAGAATTATGGATATATCTAACGAATGTGACTTTACCCTGGTATGGGCTTTGAAATCTATCGAGAAATAAATGTTGTTAAACCAGAAAACGCCATGGGTATGGCTGGATATTTTTCTTGATAGTTGCACTTCCTAAAGTAAACTAACAAGCACAGACACTCCCCCGGAACGCCCACCAGGCGAATATTGCCGAGCACAAATACGCTTGGTCGCCCGTCAGTGTGAGCTGTCACTGTTTAGTAGTCGTCAAATAAATAGTCCTTGTGTGGTGACATTGTTGCGTTTTAAAACTGTATTGTCACTATATAAAGTACACGAAGCGCCATCCAAAGGTAACGCCACAATCACCACGCTGTAGGGATACAATGTGTTTGGAGGGAATTTGCACGTTGCGGGCAACTCGCACTCATGCATGACTATCTATTTCGTCTTGAAGCGCGTATACCGTATGACACAGGTCTCTGGGGTATAGACTATAGAATGTATAACATCTGTCTAGAATAGCTCAGACTGTAAACATCCCAATCACATGTGATTAGGGCCCCTGCGAGGCTCCACCCACCAGTAGCGTCACTGGGAGCCGACCAATCCCCGCCCGGCAAATTTAAACAGCGAGGTTCGGGTCGAGGCCATCATAGACGAGGCCATGGCCAAGTCGACTAGGTAGGTCACAATAAAGATTCGGTTGTTAAGTTTCCTAGTTTCATAGTCGACGGTGATTGGGGGGTATTCTATTCGCTGTTGTATTTGATGCGCTTGAGTTTGCTCGTTTTGTGGACAAAATGAGACTGAGGTCTCAGGGGAAGATGGAGACAATACGGAAGGACGACGAGCGAACTTCCCGAGCCAGGAGAAGGGCGCTGCTGAACCGTGCCTCCAAAACCACACAGAAGAATTTAACAGTAGGTACAACCCGTAGTTTTGTTTATTCATTTGCACACGGTGTCCGCCTTCCATGCCGTGGAGTTGGCCTCGACGTTAGCCCGACCTGCACAGTGGAGCAAAGCGGCTACGTTACCAAACACCAAAGAAAGCTTCCATTTGGGTTTGATGCCTTTTTTGTCTGGCAGGGTACCCTTGTCTTACTGCTATTTTTACTACTACTATGTACTACTCTTGTTACTGATATGAAAGCGGCCATGTGTTAAGCCCTGTTTAGCTGCGGTGAATGAACGTACTGCTAAGTCTTTGCGCCCGCACACATGGGTCCAGTGGGTGGGTGACTTGTATTGAGGATTCGAGCACAACATGTGATACATGTAACCCATTGTTTTCAAAAGCTGATGGGTGTAACCGAGTTTGTATGGGAAGGGGGTACGGCGTACTAGACGGTATCTGTCCCGCAGAGGGTCTGCGGGACAAAAGGGGATTAAATGTCACAGTGGGTCAGAGCATAAGTAGGTCTCAATGGGTCAGATCAGAAGTAGGTCTCCGTGGGTCAGAGCAGATGTAGTGCTCAGTGGAGGTGGGCTCAGTCCAGTGCATAGAGTTTACGTGGAAACGTTGTCTTCCAATCCTTTTTTATGTCTGACCGTCAGCGAATGAGTTTGCAGGACTAATCAAGCGTTGTGGACATTTCTTGTAGTATTAGTCCAGTACTTGAGTAAATATGTTTTACATACAGACATTATTAACCCTGGATCAGCCGTATTTACACGTTCACTCAGTCCTGTTATTATTGATTAATTTGTAATCATGTATGGTCATGTAAAAAGGGAAAGGGGGCGTTTAGACGCTTTTGTCCAAAGCGACTTACAATCAGTAAATTTTTGTGGGGGTCGACATGTGGACATTTGGAGGAGGAGGGAGATCGAACCGGCGCCCCTACGGTTAGTGGACGACCTGCTCTGTCCACCCACTCTATCCACTGAGCTACTGCCACCCCATGTCTTTTTAAAGTTAAGGTCTAAGTGAAAACAAAGAGCAACAGTTGTCCCCACAGTTGATCCAGCAGCTTTGTGGCGATCTTCCTCTGTCTTCTAGCGGGTAGCCACGAATGTGTTGGTGGATGCGGGCACCCCCGTGTCCGAGGACGAGGTCCCCATGGTAACCAGGCGACGTCCACGAGGAGCCTTTGCCATTGAGAGCGATGAGTCACCGGACAGAGGTTGGGCTTCGGTTGTTTGTGACGGGAAAACCTGCCAGCTGTGTTTGTGTACCTCCAAAGCTGGCGCGTTCATTGTTCCTCTCGTTTCTTCCGATGCGATTCTCCAGGACAAGGCTTCACCACGCCCGTCAGGCCGTTGAAGCATCGCTGCCGGTCGCTGGTGAAGGTGGACCGCACCACACCCCGGAACTCCGCAGCCAGGAGCATCTACTCGCCCCTGGCCCGCTTCCTCACGCCCAGCAAAGAGAGTGAGTCTCCGCGTCTCGCCACTAAGTGTCCAGGGTGAGGGTTAGTCCAGGGTTCCACCCCCGTGTCTCAGCTCCTCCCCTTCATGACGGCCGCCTCTACCAAGTCTTCCCAATACGATGATGTCGTTCTTCACGCTGATGGTGAAAACGCTCTTCCAACCAGGAGCAGCCTCCTGCTACAGTCCCTTCCCTCTGTTTCATGTTTTGTGTATGTAATGTTCTGAAGCGCGGTCAGTGTCTGTAACAGGCAACCTAAAGCTGGGAGTGAACGGCAGACTCGGCATACAACGTGAGCTATCCTCCTCTACCAGTGAAGCACGCATTCTCTTCAGATGGTTTCTTTATTTGACCCCTGGTTCTGATGTGATGCCTGGACACACACACACACACACACAGATTCCAAACCGATTCTCAAAACTCGACTTCTGGAAAAGAAAACCTGGCGGACATCCTAAAGAACTCGAGACAAAGTCCTGGAGACAGCGGGAGCTTGTACTGTACACGTTGCTGCTGAGTTGGACCCCTCCTATTTCTCCAATCCATCCATCCTTAACCTTTCTCTGGGGGAACCCCTGGTATCTGTATCAAGGCCCAATAAGGCGTCTCTCCTGGACACCTTGTCGCGCCCCCCCCCCCCCCCCCCCCCCCGGGCCTGCTTAGTGGTCGCACTGTGCTCGTCGCTTTTAATGTTGTTGAGGTTTAAACGGTGTGGATGTTTTACTCTGTTATGTTGCTGGTGTTTGATAGTGTTGCGTTTGATGGTGTCGTGTTGTGTTTGATGGTGTTGTGTTTGATGATGTTGTGTTGGTGTGTGTGTACAGACAGCAGCAGTCCTGCGGTTGGTCAGGACATACTGATGAGTCCAGAACAGTTTGTGTTTGGCTACGGCTCCATGAGCCTGCTGACGGGGGAGGAGGACACTGAAAACGTCTTCAGTCCGTGAGTCTTCTGTCCTCTTTGTCCTTTTGAAAAAGTGTCTGCAGGTCCGTAATGTGGGTCTCTATGAAGGGCCAAGCAGTGTCTGCAGGTCAGTAATGTGGGTCTCTATGAAGGGCCAAGCAGTGTCTGCAGGTCCGTAATGTGGGTCTCTATGAAGGGCCAAGCAGTGGCTGCAGGTCAGTAATGTGGGTCTCTATGAAGGGCCAAGCAGTGTCTGCAGGTCAGTAATGTGGGTCTCTATGAAGGGCCAAGCAGTGTCTGCAGGTCAGTAATGTGGGTCTCTATGAAGGGCCAAGCAGTGTCTGCAGGTCAGTAATGTGGGTCTCTATGAAGGGCCAAGCAGTGTCTGCAGGTCCGTAATGTGGGTCTCTATGAAGGGCCAAGCAGTGTCTGCAGGTCAGTAATGTGGGTCTCTATGAAGGGCCAAGCAGTGTCTGCAGGTCAGTAATGTGGGTCTCTATGAAGGGCCAAGCAGTGTCTGCAGGTCAGTAATGTGGGTCTCTATGAAGGGCTAAGCAGTGGCTGTCCCCGACTCCAAAATGTAAAAATGTATTTAAAAGCATTGTTACAGACCTGCTGCATGAGAATAGTGATCATATTGTTCATGATTAATATGTATTGCATATTCATGGGGTTCCTTTGAAGAATACGCGCACACACAGTCAACAGTGCATCGTTAGTTAAACAATGAACGTCGTATCATGGACAGCCTCCCCTCTTCCTCCTCCCAGCTTCAACTTCATCAAGAACATCCCAGCGCGCTCCCAGCAGTACAAGCCCAGCCCCCGGGACATCCCACCCAAGATAAGGAGCACGCCCGATGGCACCTTGGTGCTGGACCTGGTCAGTCTGCCCCCCCCCTGTCACTATGGGCACACAGACACACACACACACACAGACAGACACACAGACACACACACACACACACACACACACACACACACACACACACACACACACACACACAGTCTACACACACACACACACACACACACACACACACACACACACACACACACACACACAGTAGCTGCTAACCTTTGGATTCAGGAGAAATCTCGACTTAATAATTGTCACCCCGGTCTCATGGTTTAGGGCTTCAATGAAAGCTTTCTCCAGATGCACGTTGTTTTCAGCAGCAATGGGCCTTTGATGTCATTCAGCCGAGTTCTGGGTGGTTGAAAATTAAATTCTTGGCATGGCTTCACAGCAACAGGTGTCTGGTTTCCCCAGCAACCGGGGGAACCAGGTCCATGGGGTAGAGATGATGATAGCCAGATGTTGTCTGGGTATTCTTTTCCGCAGTGGACCGGTCCCATCGAGGGCCGTGAATCTGTTGCATGAGGCTTTAAATGAGACTGAATCCTCTCACCATGTTTACCAGTCATTTCGCCGTGCATTTTTATCAAAGGCCACTCGCAGTAAATGAAGATCCATGTCCACTTGGGGGTTAGACACTGAGGGTGAAGCCCATGAGGCTGTGAGTCGTGTACTGACTGTCCCCTAGCCTCCGCTGACAAGATCCTATCCCGTTTTAATTATTACAATTCTGCAAATGTGGAAGCAGTCAACCGTGGCAGCCATTTTGAAAGGGCCCAGGGGGTGACTGTCCGTCTGTTGGCCCTCCAACCCAAAGTGAAGATGAGTTTGTTTGTTTCCCTCAGGACGAGACTCTCCTCTTCAGCTCCCTGAACGTCATAGAGAACGCCGACTGCACCTTCACCACCACATTCCAGGACCACCAGTACAAGGTGGGCGTCTGTGCAGAAGTTTTGTGTGTGTGCACGTAATACCACTTTTTACACAGCGGTATGAATCATCCCTCGCTTCAACGGATGCCTTTAGGTCCAGGTAACAAAGGGCTTCATATCATTGCTGCACTACGATGACAATACAAACGCGATCACCATGGCGATTAGCAAGCGGTCATATGGGACATATTTGATGGGTGAAAAGACATCCACCTGGTCCAAAAAGCTGTCCATGATGCTCAGAGGTCTAATACACCAAGAGAGGGCTAGCCACAGGAGGAAGTGGAGCAGTATGTGTGTCTGAATGTCATCGTGGGGCAGCCGCGGCCTACTGGTTAGGGCTTCAGACTTGTAACCGGAGGGGTTGCCGGTTCGAACCCCGACCAGTACGAACAGCTGAAGTTCCCTTGAGCAAGGCACCTAACCCCTCAATTCTCCCCGAGCGCCACTGTTGCAGGCAGCTCACTGCCTCGGGATTTGTGTGTGCTTCACCTCACTTAGTGCCTCACCATCACTGTGTGCTGAGTGTATGTCACTAATTCACGATTGGGTTAAATGCAGAGACCAAATTTCCCTTACGGGATCAAAAGAGTAATTCTTAAGTTAAGTTATTCTTAATCTCCTTCACTTCAGGTCTACGTGGTCCTCCGGCCATATGTGAAGGACTTTCTACAAGCTATGGCTAAAGTCTACGAGGTATGTGGTCATGCTGCTTTTAAAGGCTTGTTTTGGCTAATAACTTTTGCACTGTTTTTGTTTTCTGTTCTCGTCCCAGCCTGTGTGATGGGTTGTCATTAAGACAGAAAGTCTGCGGTTAACAGCCAAGAAGGTTTTGTTTTGTTGCGAGCGATATTGTATAAATGGTCTTCCGTGTCGGGTCATGAGATGGGTTAGCATCACCCTGGGTAACCTAGCATAGCCTAGCATTGGGTTAGCATAGCCCTGGGTTAACCTAGCATAGCCTAGCATTGGGTTAGCATTGCCCTGGGTTAACCTAGCAAACCCAGCTGGTTGCCATGGTGTTTTTGGTATTTTAAAAAAACTCAATCTTTGTCCTCTATTGCAGATGTTTGTTTATACATCTGCAAAGAAACCGTATGCAGAGAAGCTCCTGGACATTCTGGACCCTCAGAGAAAACTGTTTCGGTACGTCAAGACTTCCCTGATGCTTCATCACCCTGACCCTAATCCTAACTAACCCTGACCCTAACACTGACTGGGTCATGCTTCATTTATGCTTCCACGTTGACGCAACACTGGGGGGGTAAGGACCCTTTACGTCCCCTTTGCGTCCAACGCAAGGGCCTGACGTGCACCTCCCAAAAATCCTAGACGCGCGTTGAGGCGACGCAACACCAACGCAGCGGCTTTGGCTGCGATTGGTCCGCGAACTACCTTTGCTGGAGATCGCTTTTCCGGTTTCCACTTGTAAACACCGCTACGGTGTGATAAATGCTTTGACTGATTGGCAACAACATATATATACATATATATACAGTATATATATATATATATATATATATAACATTTGCCTTCATTTCTGTAAACTTTTTTTTAACTCTCTAGTAATCCGTATGTAATGACCAGAATGGTCATTCTGGTCCCTCTACCGGTGTGGCATTGAATTGCATTTCGACACGTAAACCCCATGCAGAACCGTCACGGTCTCATGACTGCGTCCGAGCAACTGCGTGGCCATTGCGTGATCACTACATAATCCCTACGCGGAAGCATAACTCAGCCTTAACACTGACCCTTCTCCTAACTAACCCTGAGCCTACTCCTAACTAACTGACCCTAATCCTAACTAACACTGACCCTAATCCTAACTAACCCTCATCATCTTAACCCTCACCACCCTAACCTAACCCTTCCCTAACCTAACCCTTCCCCGGTGTTTCATCATCCTAACCTAACCCTAACTCTAATCACCCTAACTGCTGGAGGTGTTCAGTGTCTAGCAGTTAATGCAACTATCCTTGTTTTGTTCGGTTCAAATGATTTGCTTTTCTAGTCAAAGAACTTCTGTTTTTCCTCTACCTCATCAACTTCAGTTTGATGATCAGGTTCAAACATGTCTGTCCCCAGAGTGAAAAGGTCACACTTGCTAAAACAAATGTCAAAAACTACAACTCAGCCCTGCTGCATGTACAGTGTCAACATTGCTGTAAAATTTCTTCCAGTGTATATGTGTGGTCAACATTGCGTTGTCTTCTGCTGTTCCTGCAGACATCGGCTGTACCAAGAGCACTGCATGTGTGTGCTGGGACATTACATCAAGGACCTGACTGTGCTGGAGCGGGACCTCAGCAAGACCGTGATCCTGGACAACGCCCCCCACACCTACCCCTACCACGTACATGACATCCTTGCCCTAACTTTTTACTGCTCTAAGTGTGTGCCTTACTGGGAATTTACACCGCAGGCGAATGCGTAACGTGAGCGTAACGTTGGCGTATCAATTCACACCGCCGCCGTTTGTTTGGCTATATTTAATAAGATAATAGGCGTACACGTCATAAACGAGATGCTTCAGAAACGCTTAAAAATAGAAGTGAAGCGTAAAGTTAAGCTTTTGTCGGTGCGCTGGTTTGAATTGAATTCTATCTCCAGCGGCAGTCTGACGGCCGACTAAAAAACGCTTCTAAGACGGCTCTGGTGTAAATTGGCCTTATGGATGCACTGCTTGCTTGTTTAGCAGAGGCTTTCTTACAAAGGGATATGGCTACGATAGATTCATTATGCGGATGACCCGGTACCTTCTGGCTGAAAGTCGACCACCATATGCTCGGAGTGTAATCTCACACTGACAGCAGTGAACGTGGAGGTTGGGGTCAGAAGGGGGCGGGTCTTAGCCTTGTTGCCCATTTTACAGACCTTAGTCCTCACCGCGAGAAGGCTCTGGGCTCATGATAAGTGATGGCCAACAGTAAGAATGTTGAATGTCATCTCTTCCAGCTGATGAACACTGTACCCATCAAGAGCTGGAGCGGTTCGCAGGACGACCGCGAGCTGCAGAGACTGGTCCAGTACATGGAGAAGCTGTCTTCAGCGGTGAGTCCTCTGAACACTGTCAGACGGGCACAGCATGGAACACATTACAGTTATACATTTATTCATGAATAAATACATCTCTCCAGGATGACTTCCGGGACATTCTGAAAAGACGGAAGGACCACATCCATCGGCTTTTGTCGGAAGACTGAAGGGGGTTACCACGACAACGGGTCTCCTTCTCCGACACATGGCTCAGATACTTGCTGTGTTACTCACTGTTACCATGACAACGCTGTCTGAGGACCAATGAACACTACCATCATATCACTTCTGTCTCCCCCTAATGTCTTCCATCACATCACTTCTGTCTCCCCGTAATGTCTACCATCCTTCCCTCACCGGTAAATTCATATTGTGCATTCAATTGATACCTTTTAACAGATTTCATTTGTGCCCTTTCCACAAACTAATGGCAAACCACAAATTAAATGTAAATAATTATTAAACAAACTGAAAAACCTTTTAAAAGTTATAGTTTAAATTAATTTGTTTATTAGGGCAAACTGAATGCTTGCATGTATACATTTTGCAAATGTTTTTATTGTATACCAAGTATTACAAATCCATGAGTAAATATAATGCTATTATTTGTGTCTTTATTATTAAAAGCCTTAATCGACGGAGCAGCAGCCCGTCCATTTTGTTTTATACCAGCCAGCCGACTCCACCAGGGCCAGTGAAATTCTACCCGCTCATCCCGAATCCCTCACTTCTACACAACACGTGTTCCTGGAGGAACAAAGCTCCTTACTGTCGCAGCGACCCGATTACCTTACTCTACTACTAAACGTCTCGTCTAGACCGTCATACGGAAATCACGTCTATACAACAAGGTCCTGGTCACCCCACTCTTCCTCCCTCTTAAAACAGCGAGGCATCAAGAGCCTCCAATTACACCCCCTCCTCTGAAGCGCTCCCCCCTACTCTAAACAAGCCAGGGGCCCTCGGAGCTCCAGCAACTGTCCCGCAGAAAACTCAATTCTGCACCGTTCTAGAAGATGAACCGCTGTATTGTTTGGCTCTTCCCCGCACTCCTATTATCTCACGACAATGGAGGGCCACGCTGTAGTACCATCTACACAGCGCAGTTTCCAGGTGACTCGGGGGAGGCTATCTATTTTGGAGAAATCTCTTGTGAAATCCCGTCGCTCCCTCGCAGTAGACAGACGAACCCCCCCCCCCCCCCCCCCCCCCGGTGTGTATCCGCTCCGGGTTGATTCGCTCCATATGGCCGACTGGTACCCAGAGGGCCGGGGGTGGGGCCACCGCGTAGTATTTTGTCCGTCTTGAAATTTGATTCAGAAGTTCAGAGGACTGGAAGACAAAAAGCGAGCGGGGGCAGGGAGAAGCACAAGTCGACCGGACGCTATTTTTACTGCAATAATAATACAACTAAAGACGACCCAACCATCGCTGCAGTCTGAAAGGTATGACATTCTACTGATTATGAAATGGTGCGGATTTCAAAGCAGGTATGTTTTAATGAAACTTCATATCTGTAACCGATCATAGATTTTTTTTTTGCCCTTACAAATACTTGACTAATGCGATAACCATACATGTGTACATGGTTGCAACACAGAAAGCTGCAACATTACCACATACATGGCGATAGTTTGCCTATTGTATGCTAACTCTCGACATCACATACTTTGTCTCTGTAGCCTTAAGGCATAGTATTGGACTATCTGTAGTCTAATCTAAAAAGCTTTCATTTGTCTTCATAATAAATATAGGCCAAACGACACATGGTGTTTAATATCAATCTGTGGTTAAACGCTCCAGATCCTCTTTAGTTGAATCTTTCCTGCGGTGATTAAACGCACATTGGCTGTTGCGCGTTTTTTTTTTTTTTTCTGCGGGTTTTTTTGTTGCATCCATCGTGCCAACTCTTATCTGGCTCCAGATTTATTACTGCCAGAACCAGCGTCCGAATGCACCTCTCTTGATCGAAGTTGCGTGTTGCCCAGGTCATGTATAGCCCCCCAACCGCCTTTACTCGAAGACGTGCGTGGTTAAGACGTGCGCGTGGACCCTTCAATGGGTGGCAGCACGCGCCACACGCACACCCGAGCAGCCAGAGCTCCCAGATCCGACCTCCAGATGTTCGGACCCCGTGATGGCGGGCCGCTTGATCCGCTAAACATCATCTCACTTTGCTTGTGTTTGTGTGTGTATTTCTGTGCTATGCGCACGATGGCCAAAATAGAAGGATTCTATGTTGAATACTCATACTACAAGTCAAAGCGAACCCTTTTATCCATATCGTTTTTGGCCATACCGTCGTCAGGTTTTAATTAGTGGTAGACCCCATTGTGTTGTAGCCTTTATTCTATATAGTTGTATAGAGTTGCTTTTGACTTGTTATAAGCAACCTAAAACAAATGTGTCCTCGCGCCGCACAGACTGTGCGACCATGAGCTCCACGGGGCGTCCGGCCGCTCCTCCGCAGGATGGGGCTGAAATCGACAGCGTCAAAGAGTCGATCAGTGACATCATCAACCAGCTGCAGGATATCGATCCGGCCCGGCTCTCCTTCTCGCCCTTCTTGGACCTGGACACCCAGATTTCCATGGCCCCCGTGTCGGACAGCCCCGAGTCCTCTGTGGAGGAGCTGCACTCCTCCCCGCACTCCGTGACCGGATCGCAGCGTTCCCTGGAACCCGCACCCGCAGCCGACCCGCACAGAGGTGAGTTATTACCGGAGCGTTCCTTCTGTTTGCGGGCCACGTGTGTGGGACCTTTGTTGATATTGTATTCAAACATTAAGGTAAGATTCATTTTAAACGTGTTGTTTGTGTAGATTGGCTGGGATCAAGAAATCAGAAATGTGGACCGATTCGAAAGGACAGATTATATGCAGATGTATTAATGAAATATTAAAGAAAATAATACGTTCTAAATTAAATCATGACATTTTTAAAATAATAAATAGACATTTGAAACCAAATTGGCAGTGCCAGCTGGTGTGTTTGGAAGAGGTTGACTCAGATCCTCGGTGTGTCTGGCTCACTGTAGGGCCAGACGACGGCAGCGGCCCAGACGGTCGTGGGACCAGCGAGCCCGACCGGGCCGCCCCGGAGGGGGGGGCTGTTTCCAGCCCCGTTGCCACGACGGCGCGCAGCTTGGAAGACGCCTCGGAAAACCGCCTGGTCGCTCCCCATCCCCATCCCCTCCCCCTCCCCCCCTCCTCCTCCTCCTCCCCCACCTCCTCCTCCTCTCCCGCCCCCACCTCCCCGGCGCCAGACCTTCCCAACGGAACAGACCGGGCGAGATGGGTCCACCCTCCACCCCCCCTCCACCAGCACCACCCCCGGCAGCGGCCGACGGACGAGGGCCGGCCCCTGCTGGACACGCCCCCTGAGACCGTGGAGCTGGCGGTGTGGGTCGATTCAGAGGGGCAGGGCCAGGACTGCCATGATGCGGGCGCCGCGGCGACAGACGCGACCCCCGGCGGCCGGTGCCGCCGGTGGCGGGATGGCCGAGGCCCCGCCCGGTGCTCCGCCCTGTGCTCCGCCCTGGCCGCGCTGCTGTGCTCTGCGGGGATTCTCTATGCACTCTATTTCTATGCCCCCATCAAGGCACCCCGCTGCCCCGACCTGGCCAGCCGGCTGGTCTTCACTCTGGGCTGCTGCCTGGTGGCCTCCCTCCCCATCCTGCTGGGTAGGTCTGAAGAGCCACAGACACCAGGCCGCTCACAACAACTACAGCTTTGATGTTCCAATCATGAAAAGTATGGAAGTATGGAGGAGATTCAGCTTGTCTAGTCGTCTTAAGTCAAGGAATGTTTTGAGAGTCTGGTGGGGGGAGTTTTTTTTTCCCTTTGTTTGTTAATTTGGTTCTGTTTCTGGAACCCGAAGCTATGAGGGTTTCACTGAGCTTCTGGAGGGAAGCAATACTTCCTCTTCCTGTCTGTATCCTTAAATGGCGACAAGGATATGGAGAGAGAGAGAGAGAGAGAGAGAGAGAGACAGAGATAGATGGGGTATGGGGAGAGGGAGACAGGTCTCCTCTCCCTGTCTGCATCCTCATTGTCTCAGGGTTTCTTGGTGTCCTAACCTTAAGGGCCAATAAGGAGCATCCAGGAGCAGGGCCCAGTGTGGCCCAGCGTGACCCAGTTTATTTGGTCTAAGAATGCTACAGTTGACAGCTTAATATGGAATATAAATATGGTGCTGTTTATCAGAGACACTACAGCGTGTGTGTCTGTGTGTGTGTGTGTGTGTGTGTGCGCGCGTGCATGTGCGTATGTGGGCGGCAATCTTCCAAAAATAAAAAATCCACTTCATGCCTTTCCCCAATATCACGGGAGAGAGGCTGTCAGGAGCATTCAAGCCATTCCAGGAGTGTGAGGTTCAATCGATTAGTGGAAAAAACCAGGGGCCGGCGTTCCAGAAGCTGTCTAACCACCTCCCTCCCTCCCCCCTCAGCGATGCTCTTCGGCTGGGTCTGCCAGTTCTGCAGCGGCTCCCTGGAGCCTGTGGAGACAGCCTCCAGGAGACGGGCCCTCCAGAGGCTGTTTGTCTCCTCCTCCCTGGAGATGCTGCTCCTCTACGTCCTCAACCTGCTCCTCATGGCCTCACAGCTGCCCCAGCGGGACCTCCATCTGGTGCCCACCGGGGCGGCCATGTTCCTCCTGGGAAGGTGAGGGGGAGGGAATAAAGAGACAGAGGGGGAGAGTGGAAGAAGGTCTAGATATAAAGTAAGAGAGACAGAGAGAGATAGAGACAAAGCAGCAAGAGTGAGAGGGGGAGCAAGAGAGAGAAGAGGGGGAGAGAGGAAGGAAGACAGAGAGACCGGGAGCCTGAGAAAGACAGAATACAGAAAGACAAACAGAGTGACTGATGGAATGTTTTAAATACATGTTCAAAGTTGAATAAAAGTGCATGAATAGACAGAGCAAGAAAGAGAGACGGATAGAGAGAAGGAGACAGAGAGAGAGAGAGCATGGTGATAGAATGGAAGGAAGGATGGAACAAGATCTTCTTGTCTCCACTCCCCCCATTCCACCATCAGAGCTGCAAAGGTTTGGGGTTTGATAACTGATGAGGAGGGAGGGAGGTGGAGAGAGAGGTGGTGTGATGGAGGGATGGTGTGAGAGGTGGAGAGAGAGACAGTGTGATGGTGAGAGAGGTGAAGAGAGAGACAGTGTGGGGGTTTGATAATGTGATGGTGTGAGAGGTGGAGAGAGACAGTGTGATGGTGTGAGAGGTGAAGAGAGAGAGACAGTGTGAGGGTGTGATGATATGATGGTGTAATGTGATGGTGTGAGAGGTGGAGAGAGACAGTGTGATGTGTGAGAGGTGGAGAGAGAAACAGTGTGAGGGTGTGAGGGTGTGATGTGATGGTGTGAGAGGTGGATAGAGAAACAGTGTGAGGGTGTGATGGTGTGATAGAGGGACGGTGGGGTTGACGTAGAGACAAGAGAACAGTTCCTCAGTGGTTAACGGGGTGTGGAACTCTCAGACGTAAACCTCATCAACAAACAGCTCTTCAACCACGAATTGGTGAAAAAAAAACCTATGGAAAATCCTTCAAATGAACAAAAACAAGCACATCATTCAAGTCAAAGAATACCTTTAATTGTAACGTTTAAAGGAGTAGTTTGGAATTTTGGACATAGGACCTCATTTCCATTTTTGCCTGTGTTATTTATTATTGGAAAAGTTTTCAACAAATTTCATTCAGTTCTCCTTGTTCCAGAGTTTGCTGGTGCTAGGCTAGCGCAAGTCAACGGTTTCGGCTAGCCTGCTAATAAAAACAATCTTACCTACTCCACCCGAGGCAAATGAATTACAACGCCAGACTATCGATATAAATGTTGATATAAGTGTTGATAGAATAACGTTAGAAATAAAACCAACCGTTGGCTTGCGCTAGCCTAGCACCAGCAAACTCTGCAACTAGAAGAACTGAATTAAATTTGTTGAAAACGTCTCGGATGAGAAATAACACACAGGCTAACTTGGAAATGAGGTCCTATGTCCAAAATTCTGAACTACCCCTTTAATTGGTTGTGATGTTTACCGACCTCAGAATTCTTTTGGGAGAGGAAGTGGGATTTAATCTCTTTTGAACTAATTATTGATTATTTAAAACAGCATACTAAAATGAAAAAAACTGATTTGCATTCAAAAAGTGAAACTACTTAATATGATAAGAAAAGGTAAGATCATACTGATTAAGCCCAGATGGGGAGTTCTGGTGTTGCAGCAGAAATTACAGGTAGAATTAAAACATTTTTTCCCATAAATAATTCATTTAATCAACAATGAAACAAAACTAGAACCCAGGTGACGTTGAATGTGCATTTGGTTTGTTCACCACCGCCTGCCTCCCGCCCTCAGACTGCTGTACTGGGCCAGCCTCCACGCCTGCAGCTCCTGGCGCGCCTTCGGCTCGGGGCTGACCACCTTCCCCCTGCTGGCCATGGTGGCGCTCAACCTGTTTTTCCTGTACAACCTGGGCCTGGAGTACCCCGCCTTCCGGTCGCAGGACCTGTTCCTCAACCAGGACACGCCCTCGCTGTGGTCGCCGGGGGCGACCGGCGGCGAGACCAACGCCACCCTGGACAATATGTGAGGAAGAGGAGGGAAGGAAGATGATAAAGAGGAGATGAAGGAGAAGGGAGAGGGACGCCCTTTGTGCTGTTTGAAGGAGGAGATCTTTCTAGAAATAGGCTGTGGTCTCCAGGCCAGCTCCAGAGGCAGCCACGAACCTCTGAGCTTCTGCCATGTCTACTTCAGGAACCTTCCCTTTTTTATGTGGATTCCTGCTTATTATCTGAAATGCAAGAGTCTTTTTTTCTTTCTTGCTTGTGGTAAAAAAAAAGCCCTTGAACTCTGAAGTTCTAGTCTTAAACGTTTGCCCTTTTGAGCTATTCCTGTGCCTATATTTAATGTTTTGAACTCTTAAGCGCTTCAGAGCTCTGCTTCTTATACAGATTCCTTTGGTTCAATGACAACACAAAAACACCCTCACAAAATCTTTCTCATAAGGTAGCATATTTTTATCGTGCCAAACCTTTGTAAATGACAATAATTACCATAAGAATAAAGGCCATTACTGACATGCTTACATTTTATCATAGTTTTATATGTCATTTTCAGTCATGTCAGCAGTCTATGTGTATTGTGGTGATGTCTAACCCCTACCTGCTCATTGATCATCTAAAATGTCCTTCCCAGCTCTGGAACACTGGCGGCAGGGTAACCAGTCAAATTGGTGGGCATTCCCACCAGTGGCTTCAGTTGTTCTTAGCTGGACACCACCCTCTTCTCCTTGACTACGCAGTCGCTCTCCGCTGTAATGTCCCACCAGAGGACGACCAAGAACCAACGATAGTGTTGTTGTAGTGTTGTGATATTAGTGTTTTTTTTAGT
This sequence comes from Urophycis tenuis, assembly GCA_036785325.1. Classification (NCBI taxonomy): domain Eukaryota; kingdom Metazoa; phylum Chordata; class Actinopteri; order Gadiformes; family Phycidae; genus Urophycis; species Urophycis tenuis. The sequence goes on along the minus strand of JAXIVH010000003.1, from coordinate 4,042,832 downwards.
GTTGTGCTATTAGTGTTGTTGTAGTGTTGTGGCATTAGTGTTGTTGTATTATATGTTGTATTTGTGTCGTATTAGTGTTGTAACATTCACACTGGGTGCTATGTGAGGTCCAGGGCTCAGTAGGGATGTGACAGCTTCATGAAGGTAATTCATGAATAATGAGAGAGGGGGGGTTAGTCAGACTCACCACAGAGGCAAGCTAACTACTAACCATACCCATCCTACACTGCTTCTCCTTCTGAGGGTGTAGCACGATGAAATTAAAGGGCACCACCTTTTAAATTACTTAGCAGGATTCTAACAGAGTGTCTCTGTGCCCTTCCCTCTCAGTCAGTCTGCAAGATGATGTTTCACTTTAAACTGGTGGACAAGAACACTAGCATCAGGTTGGGATTGGGCGAGCTTTGGCTCTCCTGGTGTGTTTCTTTCTATTTTCTGACTTTTACATTCAGTCAAAGCAACTTACAAGTGAGGCTAAGAACAATCAGAATTGGATGGGGCGGTGCAAAACGAAACCAAAGTTTGATTAAAGAGCGTAACAGTGATATGGTGTGAGAGAACCATAGGCTGTTAGTATTAGATAGCAGTATTATTTGAGCTGGTTATAGACAGTGTAGTCCTCCATGTTTTTTGTGTAAACAGAAAGTAATGCAACTCAACAACAATATCCAAAAAAACTCTTCATCCCTGGCCTGGTTTAATGAATCTGTCATAGAAATGGTGTGTTCAACAGATATTAGTTTTTGGTTGGCTATGTCAAGACTACATCCACAACACATTGGTTTAAGTGTTAAGGTGTTAAACTCCCAGTCAAAATGTACTGGGTTTGAATCTCAATGGCCACCACCCCTACCTGCTCCTTAGTGACCTATATCTCTCAAACTGGATCAAAGCATATGCTAAATAATACCAGCCATTTGGAGACATTTGTGCCAAGAAGAATAAAAACTTCTTGAAAATCAAATGCATGTAAAGAGTAAGTAGTTTTCTCAAGGTCAAACTGATAAACAAATATATTTTTGAATTTGATTGTAAAAATATGCAGAAGTTAAGTAGAAGTTAAAAACTCATCGATTCAGTCAAGTTATGACCTCCTGCAATCACATGGACAACCCCAAATTAATTTCCTCCTTATTGTATCTAAAACCCCCTTTAACTCAATTATGACAACAGAATATTCTCAGAATATTCTTCTATAATGTGCTTTAACAGCACGTTAATTGTGTGTTGTTTATAGTAGGAAATGAGTAGTTTGTGCTGTAATATTTCCAATTGATAAAATAAACAAAAAGATGATCAGGGTAGTTTTCAGAAGTTTTATTCATAACGTCCAATTGCATGTGCCATTAAACAGTAAATACCATTTATTTACCGTTGATTTTTGTAGAATATTTAATAATTAATTTATTCATCAGGCATTGTTTGACAATTGCCTATTCACTTCAGGCGACACTTTGCATTATAACGCCAACTATCGGAATACCGTTTTCGTTTAGTTTAGTTTGTCCTTGTTTGATTCCAATTTGGACCACATTTTGTTATAAACCGCTGAACCTAATGAAAGGGAATAGCCATCTTAGATGGAGTCAGATGACACTAAGTATACAGTCCTAAATGTGGGTCATGGATGGCAGACTGTTTCGGGTGGAGCCACAGAGCTAAAATATAACATATAATAAACTTTTCAACAAGTCTGGATCGTCAGTGCTGGACACAGCCAGACACAGCAGCGCCCCCTCAGGTTCACGGAGGTCCTCTACCGGAAGCAGTTGCATCATATAATCAGAATCTCTGCAGCAGCGCCCCCTCAGGCCCACATAGGTCCTGCACCGGAAGCAGTTCCGTCATAACTATACTTGCAAAGATGGCGGCGTTGGTTGGTAAGTGATGTTTTGACTAAAATCAAAATGTATTTCTTCCAATATGCCTGTGTTTTATCAGCGCGTTCTTTGACAGGCTGGTAAATATTCTATATACTACTAGTTTCGTTCGTTGCATGTCTGTGTCAGATGCCTAGTTTACCCTTTTCCGTCTCTGCGTAGGCTGACCTTGCTACGTCTGTTAGCACGGTGCTTGAGTAACGTTAGCGGTTAGCTGTCATACTGCAGACACACACCTTGCACTGGATCACCAACTCTCATGCTTCTACAACATAACAACACATGTTCACATGCCAATGTTCTCAAAGCCAACAGTTAGGACTTGGTCGAGATACAATATCGTTCGTCATTGTGCTTTCCTATTTGATGATCATCCCACGTTAATGCCATTACATTTGATATTGACTCTATGAAAAAGTTCACCATGAACGTTTTTGTGATTGTTCTGGACATGGACCTGTGATGTCAATCTCGAAGTAAATTACACTTTGCTCATCCACAAAATTACTCCTTTTTCCAAATGCCTTCATTACGTTTTATGAATGATATCCTATAATGATATACATGCATCACGTTTATAGGTCCTTAAAATAATAATTAAGATGTTGTCGTGGAAATATTTTTTGAATGAAAGATTATGTAGTGTAGAAATACACTAATCAAAACTACTTATTAATGCATGTTGTAATCACGTAAAAGAAAAAGTTATTAACGACAGTTATTTGTTCAACTAAATTCTTACTATATCCTTGCTCCCCCCCCCCCCCCCCCAGTTCCTCGCCTGTCCTCGCTAGGCTGCTTCTCATCAAGGTAAGAGCAGGCTCATTCTGTCTTTGATTCAGTTCACACTCCCTCATATTATAGAACTAGAGCATGTAGGGCTCATTCACTTCTATTCTGGATGAATGCTTTGGGTTTGTAGTGGGTGTTTGAATCCCAGCCAAAATGTTCTGCTGTTGATCCCCACTGTCCACAGCTTGCCTGTAGAAAGCCCTTTATCTAAAGTCCTTTTGCATAATACTCTACAACTAAATTAATCAATGTTATTCCGGTCCAGGTCTATTTCATTTTTGGCTCTCCAACATCAGAAGTGTCTGCACCACAGCGCTAAAGATGAGACCGCCACTCACAGGTGAGCTCACACCCAGCACTCCACGTTCCCGCCAATCGCATCGGCCCTTTCTTAGAAGGCTGATTGTAACGGTGGGTTTCACATGTGTTTTGGTCCAGTGTTGTCGCGGTGAGAGGGAAGAGCACCGCGTTGGCTGCTGCCAAGCCTGCCGCCGTCGCCAGCAGCAAGGGGGAGTACGTCATCACCAAGCTGGATGATCTGGTCAACTGGGCGCGCAGGGTGGGTGAATCATCATCCGGGATCTCGAGTTGACTGCAGTTCTCTATCTTTCCGAAATGAGCGCTGGCCTGTGCGTCAGCATGGTCACCATTGTGTGTTCAGAGCTTTGAGATTGGATTAGAATGGTAATGCAATCATCCTGACGTTATGTAATAACAGCAGCACACTGATCCCTGAGCGAGAAGGCTCACACCAACCATCATACCCCTGAATCTACAAAGAATCTAGAACCATTTGCTGTACATTTCTTTGGATTTAAGTGTCTGCTAATGATAAACTAGTACATTATTGCCTTTTTCACAATGATCCACATATCCCAGTCAAAGTATCACATGGATAGCATAACGTGGACCAATGAATTGATCAAAAATGCTACCAATCATATTGGTAAGTTATCATCAGGGAACCCATCAAACTCTCATCATGTCTCTGTCCCCACACACTTGTTGGTAGCCACCGTGGTCCTAAACCTCAGACTAAACCTAACCCTAAACTTAACCCTAAGACTAAACCTAAGCCTAAACTTAACACTAAGATGAAGACTAAGACTAAACCTAACCCTAAGACGAAACCTAACCCTAAACTTAACCCTAAGAATAAGACTAAACCTAACCCTAAAACCCCAACCCTCTCCGTAACGTGTTGTGTTGACGTCCTCCCAGAGCTCCTTGTGGCCCATGACCTTCGGCCTGGCCTGCTGTGCGGTGGAGATGATGCACATGGCGGCGCCGCGCTATGACATGGATCGCTTCGGCGTGGTGTTCCGCGCCAGCCCCCGCCAGTCCGACGTCATGATCGTGGCGGGGACGCTCACCAACAAGATGGCCCCCGCGCTACGCAAGGTACGGCGAGGTCACGTGACGCTGGGGACATGGGGGTCGGGTGTCGGGCTGTACGGCCATGTTTTCACCGCCAGCACGACAACAGGGAGTCCCCCTGCCCCCCCCCCCCCCCCCCCCCCACATGGGGTTTTTAGTGGAAGAGCCTGTTGGGAAGAAATCTACAGACAGTCTGTGTCTGGGTGTACTGATGTGCACATCATTGCGCATAAACAATCAGGGCGCTTTCAGACCTGTAGCTCGGTTGCTTTTTGTCTGAACAAGCGGCTCATTTCCTACCCCGGAATCACTTTCACTCTGGTTTGGTTTGTGTTCACACTGCCACATTTCAAAGAGGACCAAAATGTGTAAACGCCATGCAAGAGCAAGCTGCTTTTCATTTGGATAGAGGTGTTGTTCATTTGAATTTGAGCAGCGTCAGTCTTCCTATGAAACCTGCAACCACGTCATCAGATTTGCAATAATTTACATAAAAATTTTTTTAAGGAACTGAAATATTTATCATTCGCAATCTCATAGAAAGCAACATGTTGCTTCATGTCATCCGAAATTAGTCCGTCTGTCGTTGGTTCTGATGACATTCTCATCGAAAGCGAACCAAACTGGATCGCTTTGAAGCGGGTCGAGACTCCCAGCAGACCCAAGTCTGCTTTGTTCGGTCCGCACCAGAGTTCCACTGAGCATCCCCACCAAATGGACTGCTGCGGGTCGGTTGAAGAGGACCCGAAATGGACCCGACCCGGGTTGGTCACTGCCAACCCGAACGGGTCATGAGGGGGAAGTGGAGTGGATTGGGTGGGAAAATGATTAGCATTGATGATTTCTCATCAATCATTGTATGAGGATCCATGAGTTCTAAAGCCATGATGAGGCAGTGCTCTACCCTCTCTGAAGAACTCAAACATGGTGTGCAACACAGAAGGGACAGTGCCTCTTCAAACACTGCTCTTATTTATTCCATAGGAATGGAGGCTGTCAGTTGCTTTGGACAAAAGCGTCTGCTAAATGCCCTAACTGTAAATGTAAATGTAATGTTACTACTACAAAGAGAACAGGTACATGAATATAGAGGAAGAAGAATCAAAAGTATCCAGTGTGGGGAGAAAGTAGCAGAAATGGTTGTAGTTTCCGGGGGCAACGGTGGCTCAGTGGTTAGATCGGGTGGACAGAGTGGGTTGTCCACCAATTGTAGGGATGGCGGTTCGATCCCCTCGATTCCCCTCCTCCAACAGTCCGCATGTCGAAGGGTCCTTGAGCAAGACACTGAACCCCAACTTGCTCCCCGGGCGCTGAACCTAGCAGCCCACCCAACCTATGTACCATAGGATGGGTGAAATGCAGAGAATACATTTCGTTCCCATATCTAAAAAATACTGGGAAAAAGTACATTTGAATCTAATCTAATCTAATCTTTTAGGTGTACGACCAGATGCCAGAGCCCAGATACGTCATTTCCATGGGAAGGTAATGCAACTCTCCAGCTGTATGCTGACCTTTCAGACCCCTCTCCCATTTCTGTAGTTCTAACTCCCACTGTGTCTGATCTACCTGGGGCCCGCCAGCAGGCTTTGTTCTTTTCATTCGTTTCCCCAATTATTCAACATTGGCAAACATGGGCTGCCCTTCTAACTGCCTGAAAATCTTTTATCACTTGGTGCTTCAGTTAAGGCTGCTTTTATAATTTCAACTTTAAAAGTAAATGAAAACCAAATATTCATGCTTCCTTAACTGAAACATGTTAAAGCAACATAGCTGCTTTAACAAAGCTGCATTATCCACACAGAACTGCCAAAATGTATTTATTGTTGTAATCGTTGCTAACCATACGTTGGAAGCTCCCGGGATAACGTCTAACCACCATTTTGTTTTTTTTAGCTGCGCCAACGGAGGCGGCTACTACCACTACTCCTACGCGGTGGTCAGAGGATGTGACCGCATCGTACCCGTCGACATCTACGTCCCAGGTACGGTCAGCCTCAGCTCCCAACGTGGAGCCAGTCACGTTGCAAATCACGTTCCTTTTGAAACTGTCCAGTCCCAATCCCATCCGCATCACTTTCAGCTGAAAGGGTCAGGAGACGTTGTTCCCTCTGAACAGAGAAGCGCCACTAGATCCGCCAACATGAGTTTGTCTCCTAGAATGTGTTGTATTGTGTGTGACTTGACCGTCTGCACAGCGGTGTTCGCAAGCTGCTGACGAGCTTGTGACGCCATGACAGCCGTTTCCTGTCGGTGTTGCCCGAACTCAAACCTAGCCGTGGCTTTTGGAGCCAGTGTTTTTTTGAAGTGATACGTTTAGACAGAGGGAAAAGGTAGAAAACGGGTAGAACATCCAGAACGTCCAGTGTCTTTTAAAAGGTTCTAAGCATCGAACCAGAATAATTGAGCTTGTTTAAAGAAAATAGTCGTCTGCTATTTCTTATTATTTTCAGGCCATTAACCCCACGGTGACCTTGTGTTGAGGCCATGTGATGTATCTGACGTTCACGCATCTTCCCTCTCACACCACCAGGGTGCCCCCCCACTGCAGAGGCACTGCTCTATGGGACCCTGCAGCTCCAGAAGAAGATCAAGAGGGAGAAGAAGATGAGGATCTGGTATCGGAAGTGAGCCGGGTGTGGTGTGGCCGCATGTACATGTCCTCTGTCTAGGAGGGCTGCTGGGATGGTGCTTTCCTGGTTGGCTCCTCATCCTTGTAGAGATTCACTAATTCACTTTAATAAAGTCCTTGTTGTCAGTTACTCGTAGTTGTGTCTGGGTGTTTCATCTATAAACAAGCAGTGAACTTTATTTTTTTTTACTTTTTGCACAATGGGTAGAATGACACAAACCAGCAGATGGTGCTGTGTGTGTGTGTGTGTGTGTGTGTGTGTGTGTGTGTGTGTGTGTGTGTGTGTGTGTGTGTGTGTGTGTGTGTGTGTGTGTGTGTGTGTGTGTGTGTGTGTGTGTGTGTGTGTGTGTGTGTGTGTGTGTGTGTGTGTGTGTGTGTGTGTGTGTGTGTGTGTGTGTGTGTGTGTGTGTGTGTGTGTGTGTGTGTGTGTGTGTGTGTGATAGCCCTCGGCTCAGTGATTGGTCAACAACTAACCTTCAGGTTCAGCTCCTTTTTCTCCTCTTCCTTTTGTTCCCTACTTTTAAAATGTACTGTTTCGCTAATGTGAAACACTAGATTCACTTCATTGTTGCAAGGAAGTCACTACCTATGAGTGCACAAGTCTCCTAATGAGTGCACACTTGTGACTTTAGAATGTTTAAGTCTCTGACACAGAGACTTTGTGTTTCTTGAGGAAGGCCTAAATGCATTGATGGACAGGTTATCTATTGTTATTTTCTCTTATGTAATTTTCGTCACTTGAATGATCGATTGGAAAACCAATTGAAATAAAAAGGTGAATTAATTGTCAATAGGTCGCCACCTCCACTTTGTGTTGACAAGGCCCTATGAAACACTGATCTCCACACTCTAGTAAACGCTCTTATTCCAGACGGGAAGATCAGACAGTGCATGTGGTTCACTCACTGAAGAGTTTACACCTCAGTCAACATTTGTCTCAGAATATGTGAAGATATCTTCAGAGCGGAAATTCATTTACATTTTCAGTAATGAATTGTGTTGACATGGTTATTGAGATGCATAATTCGCAATGTGCAAACATTTCAACTAGCTTGTACCTTAAAATAACCTGGACGTTTGTAGTCGATGCTGATTGTTCAGCGATTTAATGTTATGAATAAAATCACGTCCTATAGCTGATATATTTTACAAGTAAAAAAATGCTCTCCAGCCCGTGCCTCTCTGTTTACAATTCCCTTCCAATCCTGTGTCCCAGCCACGTCTTAAGCACAACCAGTCACAGTGGACAGAACACTGGGACAGTGTTTAGAATTCTGCAACTCTCCCGCCAAAGTACTGGGAGGACGCCATCTTCCATATTGGAACTTTAATAAACGTATGTGGACACTACATTCCACTCCATTACATTACACTAATTCAAAGGGTCTCAGAACAACCGGGTGAATCCAACCCCCTAACCCTGGTGATGTTCACGTTCTACCCTCTGGGGGGGACCATTCATTTCCTTTTCTTCAAGTGGCTCCAAGCAGGACTCCATACTTCGATACATTTAAGGGTCGAGGGTCAAGGAGAAGACGCATTTAGCAATATTAAAAACCAATTAAAAGCACACAGTCAATCAGTGGGGTTTGGGAAGACTTTATTCTTTAAGAATGGTTGGAGTGATCATCTTGCCAAAGGAGTAGTATTTGCATTCACTTGGGGGTACAATGTCCATGTTGGTGGTGGAAATCTTCTCCTTCTTGAACCCGGCTTGGAGCAGATGGGGCATCTGGGTCTCCTGAAAAATCATTAACACAAAAGGAGCAGGTTTTTCCAACATGCTCTGTGTGTGTGTGTGTGTGTGTTCAGGTTCACTCCATTTAATCTCTACCTTGGGTTTATCTGAGAAAAAGGGTTATTTGGGCAAGTTTTCATTGGCCAAACGCACTGCTAATCAGTAGCGCTGAAGGCTAGATAAAAGGGTTGCATCATCACACAAACTTGAAACATGTGAATGTAAAACTTGAAACAGGCGTGAATATAATGTACAGAGCAATTATTTACAGAAACCTGTGTAATCAGTGAGGGATTACTAGAATCATTTAGAATCTCTCAGATGCATTATGTACCCTATGTAGGGCACATATTGATGTATGATGATGTAGCATCATTTGTGCACATATTCATGGTCTTCTTGTACCTTTGTGCCAACACTGCATACTGACCGTAGTGGGTGAAGGAGAGGGAAGGTCATGCAGCGTAGGACTGAATCTGGGTTTCATCTCTTAGAAAACCACATTTTCTGGTGTGCTCAACCACCGCGTGGTCCTTCTGAAAGGGCAGGAGGAGTTGAGGGTACCCACCTGGAACATCTTGTCGATATCGGTGAACTTGGCCTTCAGCAGGTCTCCCCAGGAGGTCAGGTTGCAGTAGGTGAGGACGCCACCGGACTTCAGCAGCCTGTGGGCGTGACCCTGAACAGGAAAGACACACAGACCTCCATTCAACCAGCTCCTCGCCAACATGCTGTCACGCATGATTGGCCCACATGGTTTCGCCAAATTGCTTCCACTGAATCTGTAGTTTCAACAGTAGATGGATCACATCTTGCCATATATTGATGTTTGGAAGGGCTTCGGTCAAAGAGGGTGTGTTACGTTTTCAACAGGAGAAGTGAGGACTTGATAGGACTTGATGTAAAGGCGTTAACTTCAGTATAACTCTGGAGAGTGAATGAGTCATGACTGTGTAGTAACCACCGGGTCCTGGACCATTCGTCTTGTATAACTGCGTTCATGGCTGATACAAAAGAGTGAGTAATTTCTCAGATGTATGCATTTTGCTTGGATCCCGGCCCAGGTGATTCCAGGACAGGTAAGGGAGCCTTGTGGTTGTGTTACCTTGATGAAGTCGAACTGGTGGGTGTGCCACGTCTCCTCAGAGAGGGGGTAGGTGTCATACAGAATGCCTGTCAGAGAACAGCAGTATAGCATTAACAGACTCCACGCAGTGAGAATAACGTTAGCGAAAAGTTTTTCTTGCTCTTTCGATCCCTACCGTCAAAGTGGTTGTCAGGCAAGGTGGACACTACATCCTCCCAGAGGCCCTTCAATGGGACAATCTGTACGATATAAGCAGTTACATTGTTGTTATTAGCGTTGTTGCTCTAGTGAAGCCACAAACAGCATTAGTCACCCCACTTGGACGTTACATTGTACCCCACCTTGTGTGGCTGAACTTTGGCCCACTCCTGCAGCCTGGCAAACACTCCGTCGTTGCACTCAATGATCCAGTGCTCCTCAATGGGGAAGGACTCGACTTTGGTGGCCGCAATAGCCATGCCAAATCCAATCTCCAGAACCCGGCCCCCTATGGACCGAAATTCAAACACCCGCATTAGCATGAGCAAAACGAATACATTTCAAACTGTCCCCATGATCAGAGAAGTTGTCTGTATAGTTTGTGATGTATGACCATCCATCGTGGATGCGGACTGGACCAGTAGGTCCTATAGAAATGTTTGGTATGCACAAACCATGGTTGCAACACGTGACCCGTGGAAAGGTCACGGGGTGCTCGAGTGAACGAGAAGCACATGATATTAATAGTTGGGGGTAGTAACGCCATTTCTCTGCACTCGAACCCATCCCCGAACGCCCATTGGGTGTTTGCGTAGAATCGTCACGTTCTGATACAAACTTGTAGTGACCCAATTAATCTCGCCAGAGCCTGTAAACCCAAGACAATAGGACTTCATTAAAATGCTTGTCGCGTCGAGTTGCACTTTCTTAACCCGTGCAGCCCCAAACTCGGACTTCTCCGTAGCTGTCACACGTTGCTCCCGTCAGATGAACACCTGCTGGTACCGCTCAACCTCGTCCACGTTGTGCTTCTCTACGTTTCCGGAGCATACAACATGCGAGGTCGGTGAAAAATAGTTTACACTTTTACGCAATCGTATTGTTCTATATTATTCTTATTCGACTGGCCATACTGAAACTAATAATAATAATAACAACTTTAATTTATATAGCGCCTTTCAAGGAACCCGAAGTCGCTGGCGACACACTTGACATGTGTGTACCTTTGGAAGCCGCAACGGTTGCCAGTGAGTGCATGTACGGCGTCTCCCAGCGCTCCATGACGGGCTTGCCCAGGATCTCCAGGTGGGTGTCCGCCTCGTTGTACCCGGCGCTGGCGCCATGCCACCCGGATTTGCAGTCCTCTCCCTTGGTGAATATGGGCTGCTCGGTCGTCATGTTTGTTTCGAGTCGGTGCTGTGTTAATCTGGTGCTTGTAAAAAGGAGGCGACTCCTTACTCAGACCGTCTGCAGGGAGGAGGGACCGAGCGCTGGGCAGCTGGGATTTATAAGGAGCTCAGAAGTGCTGACTCGGCCCGTATAGTTTGAGCAACGTCAAAAGGCGTTCACTAGGGGGGGTCACTTTCTAACTCACATTCCAAAGACAAGCCCTACTATTGAACTGCTCACTATTTCAATAATGACGAGAGTACGCTGTTGAATGTCCCCCATTTATTCACAATGCGTTACTCTGGTAATTTAACCTGATATTAACATGGGACTCCTTCTTCCAGTTACCGTGCTGAGAAAAAGTAAAAAAAAAATAAAGGCACACAAAAAACCTACAGCTGTCCACCTACAGCTGACAAATGACATAGATACCGAAAGGATCATATAGGCCTGCATTCTTTCTTTCACACTATGTTCTCTCTTCAAGACGCGAATCTTTGCAAATCCTTCCGAAAGACCGTGACAAATAAGTAGGAAGATTAAATAACAAACCGTGAACTTAAGTCTGTCAGTTTACTATCTTAGGCAGCTGCATACTATCATCCGAGGCTAATAATATGACAATATAAACTCTAGAGGGGTAAAACAGGGCAGTGGCTAGGGTGCTGGACCCAGCTGAAGGGTGCTGGGGCAACCATGTACTGAGCAACATCCTTCATGTATGAACTTAATGTAATGCTCCTTAATGTAACTTAATGTAATGTATTGAAGTCGCTTTGATCAAGGCATCTGATAAAAGGCTAAATAGTAAACAGGTTTCACTCCTAACATTATTTTCTGCTAAGTCTACTCTCTAATGCCCACACTTAGCTTATTTGTCGGACATAAATACCTCAACATCTCATCTTTAGTCATCCTGGGAGACAAGCATTTTCATGTTAAAGCTGCCAAGTATTTGCTCATTAAAAGGAGGCTTATTTGATAGTGGTCCTGTTAAGCTAACTGAGTACTAACACTGCCCAGCTTTGGGGTCCAGTTTTACCTGGGCCACCATGCCAAGATATGGATGCACTCACTGTGTTGTAAGATAAAAGATATAGCATAATCTGTTGTACTTTCAACAGATTTTATTGGTTATCTAATGTATATATCATAGTTGTTGAACATTCATCAAGTTTTGTCATTCATGTTTTTGGTTCTTATGTCTTGTGCATATGATTCACATCTCTGCCATAATGTTTCTTAGGACATTTTGACTTGACATGTTTAGGAATAAATACATACAATTTACAGTTGACATTGTGCTGATGTAATAGTCATCTTAGATTTTTTATGACATAATCGTGCACACATTGCACACAGAGTTTTGAAGTTGACATTTACATTTACATTTAGGGCATTTAGCATTTACATTTTACATTACATTTAGGGCATTTAATAGACGCTTTTATCCAAAGCGACTTACAAAGAGTACATTTGTCATAAGAAGGTGAAACATTAATTGCTGTCAATACAGTAAGAAAGTCACCAGAGCAAGTTTCAAGCATTTCAATTGCAAGATTAACCATTGCTAGTATACAACATCTCTGACTAAGTGCCAAGTTACAAAGAGCGATCAAAGTGCCAAGCCGTACAACAAACAAGAGCATGAGGGTAGGGTTATGCAGGGTTCAGGTGAACTCTGAACAAGTGGGTCTTGCGTCTCATCCGGAAGATGGGGAGTGACTCTGCAGTCCTGACATTGGCAGGGAGCTCGTTCCACCACTGCGCTACCAAGACGGAGAAGAGTTGAGATTTCGCCATCCGACCTTTTCCTCCTTTTAGTGATGGCGGTACCAGTCAACTAGCTGAGGTAGTTGAACGGAGTGCTCGAGCAGGGGCGTGGTGTTTCACTAATGTTTGGAGGTAGGTAGGGGGCAGTTCCATTGACGGTTTTGTAGGCCAGTAGCATAGTCTTGAATTTGATGTGAGCCACTACAGGAAGCCAGTGAAGGTCTTGGAAGAGGGGGGTCATATGGGAGAATTTGTTTCGGTTGAACACGAGGCGTGGTGCAGCGTTCTGGATCTGCTGCAAAGGTTTAATGGCGGTTGCAGGGAGTCCAGCTAAGAGCAAGTTGCAGTAGACGAGGTGGGAGATGACAAGTGCTTGGGTCAGGAGCTGTGTCGCTTCCCTCGTGAGGAAAGGCCGGATCCTGCGGATGTTGTAGAGAGCAAATCTACAGGAGCGGGTCACTGCAGTGATGTTTGCATTGCAGGACAATTGGTGGTCGACTATTATGCCCAGATTCCTTGCAGTTGGTGATGCAGATACTGTGATGCCCTCGACCGAGACCAGCAGGTCCCTGTGAGGGCAGCCTTTCCCCGGTATGAAGAGAAGCTCAGTGTTTGCGAGATTGAGCTTGAGTTGATGCGCAGTTGTCCAAGAGCTGATGTGTGCCAAGCATTCTGAGATATGTGTTGCAATCAGAGTGTCTGAGGGGGGGGGAAGGAGAGAAACAGTGTGAGTGCCGTCCGCATAACAGTGATAGGAGAAGCCATTTTGATGTGATTACAGAGCCTAGAGATTTGGTATATAGGGAGAATAGAAGCGGTCCTAGTACTGAGCCTTTAGGGACCCCAGTGTTTGGCGAGCAGGGTTTGGACAGGGAGCCGTTCCATGTGACCTGATAAGTGCGATCCATAAGGTAAGATGTGAACCAGGCTAGCGCAGTGTCAGTAATGCCGAGTTCGGTGAGAGTGGCGAGGAGGATCTGGTGGTTCATGGTGTCGAACGCCGCAGACAGGTCGAGGAGAACAAGCACCAACGAGAGGAAAGAGGCTTTGGTGGCACAAAGTGACTGTCAAGCGGGCCGTCTCTGTAGAGTGCGCAGTCTTGAAGCCAGACTGATGGGTATCAAGCAAGTCGTTTTCTGAGAGGTAGAAGGACAGTTGGTTAGAGACTGCACGTTCCAGGGTTTTAGAAAGGAATGATAGCAGAGATACTGGTCTGTAGTTCAGGATGTCAGCAGTGTCGAGGGTAGGCTTCTTGAGGAATGGTTTGACTCTGGCAGTTTTGAAGGGTGCAGGGACGAGACCTGAGACCTGAGGTGAGGGAAGAGTTAACAAGGGTGGTGATGAACGGTAGGATGTCGGTCAAGATGGCCTGGAGAAGGGAGGAGGGGATGGGGTCAAGAGGACAGGTGGCCACATGGTTGGATGTGACCAGCTTCAGGACCTCTTTGGAGGAGAGTGGTAAAACGGTTGAGTCCAGCAGAGGCGGGATCTGGGGGAGGGAGAATAGCTGTGGATGTGGGGTTCAGGAAGGTAGCAGCAGGGGTAAGGGAGATGCTGATGTCCGTCACCGTCTTGGTAAAGTAGTCGGCAAAATCGTCAGCAGTGAGCGAGGAAGGGGAGGGAGGGAGGGTTGAGGAGAGAGGAGAACATGGAAAATAGTTTTCTGGGGTTGGATGCAGAGGAGTTGATCTTGTTACGGTAGAATTTAGATTTGGCTGCTGACACTGTGGAGGTGAAGTCTGAGAGGAGGTGCAGGTAGTGGAAGAGATCATCAGCATAGCCTGATTTCTTCAGTTTCCTCTCAGCTGTCCGTAGCTCTGTTCCATGAGCCTGCAGAGATTCGGACAGCTAAGGAGGAGAAGGAGAAGATTGCGCAGGTCTGGATGAGAGGGGACAGAGGGAGTCTAAAGAGGAGGAGAGGGAAGACAGCAGGGTAAAGGAGGCTTCCTCAGCAGAGAGCAGTGAGAATTGCTCTGGAGGGGGTAGTGATGAGAGAACAGCAGAGGAGAGAGTGGAGGGGGAGAGGGTTTTTAGGTTCCTGCGGGTGGTGACAGTGTGGGTGGTAAGAGGAACAGAGGAGGGGGACTTCAAGGGGAGAGAGAAAGCAACGAAGTGGTGGTCCGACACAGGGAGCGGGGTAACTGCACGGGTACTGCAGGACCTTGTGAAGACAAGGTCAAGTTGGTTCCCGGTAGGAGAAGGACCCTTTTATCCAAAGCATCTTACAATAAGTACATTTGTCCGAAGAAGGTGAAACATTTAATTGCTTTTAATACAATAAGCAGTCACCAGAACAAGTTTCAAGCATTCCAATTGCTAGGTTAACCATTGCTAGTATACAACATCTATGGCCTATGATGCTAAGTGCTAAATTAAAAAGAACAATTCTAAAGTGCCAAGATGTACAACATACAAGTGCATGCAGGGTACAGGTGAACTCTGAACGAGTGAGTCTTGAGTCTCTTCCAGAAGATGGGGAGTTTGGGGAAATTGCCTCATTTACTATACTTAAAAGCTTTTCCTTCATGTTATATCGTGTTCATTTGTAGTTTTAAGTAATTTCAACATTATTTGAGCTTTTATGATGTTTGGCTTTTCTTCAGCAGACTTGGTTAAATTTACAGTTGGAAGGCATTTCTGTATCACGTTGCATGTTGTCCTGCAGGTTGAATCCTGTTTAAATTAGAACAGGGTCATTTAATTTAACTACTCATTCTTCACCTTGAGGATGTTTATGTAATTCCACTCTTTGTCTATATGTTAGACTGCCCAACAATCTGTGAACACAGCAGGAGATGTTTGTGTATTTATCTTTGCAAAAATGACTTTTGGTTAATATAAAGCTAATGTCATCCATTAAAAGTGACTGTTTTGATATCGGAAGCAAATCTATTACATTTGGTATATCTGTTTAAGCAATGCAATTGCCATTAACAATATTCACAGAGAGAAAGGCTTCTGCAAAAAGCTATATCATATCTATTTTTTAAAAAGGTATAGGGGAGACCGGGTATGGTTGTAACACGGGGAGAGTTGTAACACTACCAATTCCACCGATCAGGGATAAGGTAGGAGGAGTCACATGATCATTGCAGTATTTACCCACTTTCCCCCCGATCATCGATGGTAATTGTCTAGGCTGGAAACTGACCCATGCAGATTTTATCGAGGAAAAAACTGATTTTGATGTAAGAAAGTAATTTTTTGGACCAAGACTATATTTTGTCCAGTACTTATAATATTGCAGATATAACCATGTGACTTATATTAGATGAAAATATAGTTTCTCAGGCAAAATGTGAGGCATTCTTCCCCTGCTAATTCCAAACCACTATGATAATACAGCTAACTAAACAATGGCTGACGGGGTGGGGTGGGTTGTAACACATCTTTACTAAGTGTTACAACCATCCCCTTACATACTGTAACGTCCAACTACAACTAAGAACACTTTCTTGAGTTTAAGTTACAGAATCCCGAGGCAGTGGAAAAGGAGTGACAGAGGCCTGCAGATGTTTTTAAAAAAAAACGTCTGATGAGGTCACAAAGAAGGGCAAGTCAGTTAGATCAATTGCAAAGTCATATGGGATCTGCCATGTAACACTGAGCAGATACTGCAAATCACTGCAGAAGCTGAGAGACCAGGGGTCCAGTGATCTTCCCAGTGTAGGTTACAGGAGCAGCAACAAAGTTTTCTCTGAGGTGCAGAAGGAGATGTTAGCTGATTATTTGAGTCAGGCAGCAGACGTGTATTATGGACCACGTGAGGTAAGCATGTAACAGGTTAGTTACACACACTTCTGAGTCAAACAGAAAGTGGATTTGAGCTATGGTCAGTCACGGACAGAGAGACATTGTTATTTTATTTCAATAAAGCACATCACATGGTGTGGCCTCTGTTTTTGCTTATTTTGTCTAATTGTTACAACCTAGCCCAGCATGTGTTACAACCCACCCCGGTAGTGGGGTAGGTTGTAACAAAGGAACAACATGTATTTGACATCACCTCATGAGGTCTTTGATATTCTTGCAGAGGTTTAAATTGGTGCCATTTGTAGTAAACAGATGTGGGTACTTTGTATTAAAGTTTGAGAGCTTTCACTCAAAAATTCAATGAGTTACAGGTGCTGAAGCAAAAAGTGTTACAACCATACCCGGCCGTTCTTCCCTATTTGATTATGGTATCAATGAATTAAGCTTGTAGTTATAGTCTATATAGTCTCTATGGCTATATTTAATTAATCACCTTTTACACCAGTGCATTTTTGATCAACATAAACTGTTTTTTTAGAACAGCGGTTCTAAAAAAAAGCTGTCTGAACATAGCACACTTACAATATCGTAAGATGTGGACCAGCTGCAAGTATAACTAAATAACAAGCTGTCAGGGCTGTATCAGTCTAATAAAGGGGGCACTCGTTAGAGGACTGCAATAGGTTATTACAATATCATTCGGCTTGTAATATACCGACTTCCTAACCTTGCGTCGAGTATTTGTCTTATTCTGAGTGCTTCGTTTTCCCTGTATCCTAATGGTCAAACTACAGCAGGAGCCTTTTACATTTTCGGAACGTATCCCTTTAAATGATCCTGGTCCCCGCGGGGGGCCCGTGGCTGAACGTCGTCACTGCGCAGAGCAGTTTGAACCAAAGAGCGGAGTGACCTTCCTCAGCTCTCAGTCTGTAGAGGGGCAGCACTGAAGCAATAAGCCGGCTGTAGCGCGCAGCAGAGTCCCCTACTAGAGCCTCAGATATGAATAACAACTTAGCCGGAGATGAAGTCGGGTAAGATCACTTCAAATCAAGCTACTTGAGCAAGTGGACTTTTAATTCAATCGCAACTTGCACAGACGGGACCAAGTGTCGCTTCTCAGCTGTCATTTGACAGCTAACGTTAGCTTGCGAGCTAAGCTAACATTTATAGTTAGCAACATAGCTAGCCCGTTTAAAGTCGACTAAAGAGTGCCCAATAACATACCGGGACCGGGCGGTCACTGCGTTTACTCGGAATGCACGTGGCCATAATCGCACCGAGAGTTGCCTTTTGCAGTGTTGACACCTTGGGGAAAGTGCAGTCACTTTTAGCGTCATGTTTGCGATGTTTAATGAGCGTGTGGACGTCGCGGCGCTAGCCGAGCGGTTACAGCGAAAGTCGTCCTGGTGAGTCCGCCAGCGCGAGGGCGTTTAGCGGGCATCGGAGGGGAGCGGAGAGTCTTCCACCGCAGCGCTGGAACACTGCGCCCGGGGTCGGACTCGGTAATCGGATCGCTGCTATTCGTCACTCATATCAGTAAACCAGCTTTAATGGCGTAAAAACCGCCAGCTTGTGTTGCGGGTTAAAGCTCTCGTTAAAACTTCTCACCCAGTCAGCATGTATCTAGTCAGCTGTCACCGCTGCAGGATGCTGCTCCTCGCAAGTACTCGCTGGTTCCCCGCGCCGCATGTCGGGACAAGCGGTGGACAAGCGGTGAACATCGGCGGGTTTCTCCGCTCGGAGGTTTCTGCGGGATCGCTCCATGTACGTGGCAGGAAAAAATCGAAACAAGGGGGGTTTGTCGCGACTAAACAAGCCGTTCGTTGTGAATGACAGCCGCGGACCGCCGGCTGTTAAGTTGACTGCAAGAGAGGTGCAGGCTTTGTGCGTTAGTGTCGATGCAGGGCGAACTTTGGTTGAAAGCGACCCGCCGCTGTCTGTTGATAACTGCAATGTTGTACCCTGGCTTGATCATAACGTATATTTTACACTTGATTGACTCAATTGGATAACATTCTACTGGATTGGAATTTGCATTGCAAGGGGATCTTTTTGTGTAATTCCTGCTTGTATGCTCTGCCCAAACGAAACTAACCAAACTTTTTTAAGTACAGCGCATTGGTGCTAGTAGGTTTTTAACTGTTTAACATTTATTTAAAGGAAACTGTTTGTGGGTGGCTTAGACTGGAGTACAACACAAGGTGAGTTCACTGTTCAACTTTCCGCCCATTTTATTTGCAGAGGACAGTAAATATAAATTGCTCTTTGTGACATTTTCTTAAATAGAATTGCTGGTCGTTCTGGGCCAGAGTTTAAAATACACAAATATTTAGATTTGCAGGTTGAGCTTGTTTTTTATTTTTTGTTCTTGTGTTAGCTGATGCAATATGTGCATTACAAGGTCATGTTGTGTTCTGATGCTTGCATCTATTCAGAGTCCAGTTCTATATCTGTGTTCTCCTCCTCCTCCCATTTGTCCCAAGAGGAGCTTGTCCATAGCCTGGGGCGTTCATGGCCCTTCTTTGAACAAACCCATGGTTCATTGACCAGTGGAGCTCACAGCTCCGTCTCACTGCCAGAGGTGGCCCCAGCCCTCTATAGGCCTGCTTGTTTTCTCTCACACACACACACACACACACACACACACACACACACACACACACACACACACACACACACACACCCCTGGGCTTTTTAACAAAGCAATGAGACAAGCAATTACTAAGATTCCCATTTCATTTGTTGAAACATTCACGCCCTGCCTCCAAGGGCAAGTGGAGACACTCTATATCCTCTGTATGTGTGTCCCTATATCATGAGTGTTTGATGCCGCATGATGATGATGATGATGATGATGGTGATGGCAGTGGCTCAATGCGTTGTGTGTTCTCAACGGGTCTTTTTTAAAATGTGTGATTATCATTTTTTAATACATTAACTAGTACTGCTGCCATTGCAGCATACGGTAAAGACCAGTAACATCAGGATTCTCAGCTGTAGCCTTCGTAATCCTTGAGACTCTGTCAGTTCTAGCTATGGGGGGGGGGAGATAAGATTACAAGAGTAAGCATGTATTGTTTTTTCAAATCAACAATATTGATATGATTTTTAGAGGCGGTTAATTTGAAAGTGTGATCTTCATCTCAAGTTCACCCACGTCTCTTATGTCCGTTATATGTTAGGACTAAAATCCTGATTGTGATTGCACATCAAATTGGTAAATACTCTAAACATAAGAAGACATCCATATTGGACGGTAAAGTGTAGTGGTAAGGCTGTTCCCGTAACCAGCCAAAAGGTTCTGGGTTTGATGCCCATGTCCGCTGTCTACATGGAGACTTTTCTGCTCTAGTTGAATGATGACATGGGTGGGATTCATTGGTCAGGATGTGTCTGGTAAAATTACTACATGGTTATTAATCCATTAGACACAACATGGAACTTTCACTTGATAGTTCACCGTTTCCTGATATGGTTGTGAGCGTGACAGTTAGCAGCGGACAGTTTGGTGCTACATGCTATTTGCGTACAGCGGTCATAGACTAACTATACTATTCCATACTGTTAAATACCATGGTGATAACGATACTGTGACTGTTTCTTCTCTTAGAAACGCTGAGGAACTACTTTTCGCAGTACGGGGAGGTGGTTGATTGTGTCATCATGAAGGACAAATCAACCAATCAGTCGCGAGGGTTTGGCTTTGTCAAATTCAAAGACCCCAACTGTGTACGGACTGTGCTGGAGACCAAGCCTCACAACCTGGATGGCAGAAATGTAAGTGTCTGAATGGAGAGTTGAAAAGCGATCGCCGGAGTGCGTCTGAATTTGACAGATTGTCTGAGCTAGGGGTGTGAATTTGACTGAAAGTGCCTGAAAAAGACAAATGTAATCTTGCCATTTTAGCACAGGAACTACGCACCAAAGTTGGTGTGTCAAATGCTGTGTGAACTCAGAAGATCTCAGCAATCAATAATGATAAATAACACTGCATTTCTCTTTCAATGTTATTCAAAAACGTGATAATCATGTGGTCTATGTGGTTTTATTTTATTGCCATTATTTAAAAATGATGCAATGTATGTTGAACAGGATCAATGTGTTTGCTATTCATATCAACTTGGTTGTAAAATTATGAGCAAGCGCACTCCTCTTGTGACCTCACTCATGGCAGTAAGCTGGTGTCTGTTAGTATTGCTTCATGTTGGTTCTTCAGACCGGTGGGGCTGTTCTCGCCTGCAGCTAATGGAACAGCTTTTGCGTTGCTATTTCTTTCCCGACCAGATCTACTGGTTTTAAAGCCTGATCATGGAAATGGGCAGCTTTAGCTATTCTAATAATGCATGTAAATTACCCACTTCAAAATAAAGATAATTAGTGCTTCTCGGTCAGTAACAAATGACCCTGGTGCAGCCTGAAGGGCATGGGCTTTTATTCATCATACAAACATGAGTGAAGACGTGGGAGTCTGCGCCCTGTTTCCAGGAGATTGGCTCAGGAACGTTTGAAGGTGCTTTTCATTCAGTGATGAGGTCGACCTCTCTTCCTGTCTCTCTTTCCCCACCACTCTCTCTCTCTCACACATTCTTCCCCTCTATCCCACTCTCTGCCCCGTCAGATTGACCCAAAGCCATGTACCCCCAGAGGAATGCAACCTGAAAAGTCTCGAACCAAGGAGGGCTGGGTAAGGTGTGTGTGTGTGTGTGTGTGTGTGTGTGTGTGTGTGTGTGTGTGTGTGTGTGTGTGTGTGTGTGTGTGTGTGTGTGTGTGTGTGTGTGTGTGTGTGTGTGTGTGTGTGTGTGTGTGTGTGTGTGTGTGTGTGTGTGTGTAGAGAGAGAGAGAGTCTCTGGGTCTCAGCAGTCAGTCTTTCTATTGGCCTTCTTAAGGTTGTACTGAATTGATCATACACCAAAAAAAGGCCCTTTTTGAAGGGCCTTTCAGATACGCGTGAATAGATACGCGTGATCAATATTTATTATTTTGATGCATGACGGTATCCTAAGACCTTATTTCACGGCATGGTTAACCCATATTTATTGTCCATTGTTATCCCCGCGCTCTGAGAAACGCTGAGCCGTGGTGAACACCCAGTGCTCTGTGATGTGTGTGGACCCGTATTTGCATTGACACGACATGTTAAGAATGAAACCCCAGGGTACCAAGCCAGGCCTCTGCTGAGCCGTCGCTCTAGATGAGGGCACGTGGCTCCCCACCAGTGTCCTCCATTCATTCATTCATTTTCTCATTTCAAAAGATCATGGAATTCACACACCCACTCCTGTTTTCTTTCAGAAGGGCAGCAAAGCCGATAGCAATAAGTCAAAGAAGATATTTGTAGGCGGAATCCCACATAACTGCGGCGAGCCTGAACTCAGGGACTATTTCAATAGGTTTGGAGTGGTGAGTATATATGCTAATCAGTTTCCCGTAGCCCCTCCCCCCTGTGTGACATTGAGCAGGTCATTCGCTGCAATAAAAGCAACGGCCAATTGGGAGGCGGCGGTGGATGGGGGTGGGGGGGGGTGGACATTATAGAGTGTTTTAAATGGAGTGGGGGCTTAATGAATGGGAGAGAGGAGGCCGTCCTGTGTGTCCGCGCTGTTCTGAACCTCAGCCCTTGTTTTGCTTTGTCCCAAGGTCACCGAGGTGGTGATGATCTATGATGCGGAGAAGCAGAGGCCCCGAGGTAAAAGCTGATCCCTTTTTTTCTCCCCTCCCCTCCCCTCCCCCCCCCCCACCCTACCTCTCCTCTCCCCTGCTCCATCACCTCACCATCTTAAATCTCATGACAAACTATTCCAGCGCCAAAGAGAATGAACCAAAGCCCAATTCAGCCCGGGCTTTGTCCCCCTCACTGTGGTCCTTCTTTGCTTCACCTGCTGACGGCTTCATAGTGAGGAGCGGCTTTACACCATACGCAACTACGATGCACGCAATGATACTCACAAGGATAAAGGATGCACACAAGGATACGCACAAGGCTGAGTCGACCCTGAGTCTTCTGGCCAACGCCTCCCATCCTCGGTCGCCACTAGGCTGCAACACCTTCAAGGACAGCGTTGCTTCCAATCTTTCTGACCTGCGTCCGTAGTGCGGACGCATGTCTGGAGGATGAGTGGCGAGGCTGCGGTGATTCACGGCCCACTTAAGATAACGCACGCGGCCGCTGCGTTGTGAGCCGTGGGCCTCATTTACATACCACCGCCCACCCAGCCGCCACAATGGCCTGTGATTGGCTGTGTGTTGCTGATTAAGTGCACGGCTTGCATACATACTCCTGCTTCTGGCGTGGGCCGACATTTGCTGTATTTACCATGAGTATATACCTCAAGCCGAGTTGTGGGTGTGAATTCTGCCTTCAGATCCCCCATCCGGCCAGGATTTAGAACGCAGATGGAAACAAGATGGCCGCTATGGTCTGTAAGGCCCATTTGGTGAACAGACAGTAGTGTTAGTACCAGTTAGTTAGCGTTCAGGTGCCATGCTGCTGCATGGCGCACACACACAGATGTTCTGATCCCGGCCATGCGTGTCCCCGGCTCCAGACTCACATTTTAGTCCCTAATGGCGTTCATCATGGTTTGACATTTATAATGACTAAACCAGTTTCATTGCAATTCAAAGAAGCTTGCTGGAAAATTTAACCTTGTCTTTGCCTTAGTATTGCAATTTTGCAAGGATAGGAGGAATTAAGGTCTGTTCAACTCTAGTTCATGCACCTTAACGTTACCTGTTAGGATGGCTGGATGCCCCTTTTAACTAGAATTTAGGCTAAGTCAAAACCATCAAACTCCACAATATTCTATCCATCAAGTCACACAGTCTTACATGTGTTACATTTGCTGTTCATACACCAACAGCATGTCTGTGTATTACACCCCTGTCTTCAAACCCCATTCGCACTCTCTTGTGGAAACCAAATGAATAGTTTGTCATCGGAATTTAACTTGATGTCGTGCACAAGTAACAATCATGCATAATCTATAATAGATTTAATTGTCTATTTTACTAAAACTACTTTGACGTAAATGACAGATTAAGTTTTCTTTACCTTAATTTAGACGTAATTGATGCGTATGTCCTACTTGGTTTAGTGTGTTTTCCCATATCTATAGAAATCTAAGTATTGTTGTAAGTAAGTCCTTCTACTTTTCTTTTCTCTGTCCCTGTTCTCTTTCTGAATGGTTTGAATGTGATTAACTGTCTCTCTTTAAGACGTATCTTTTCTCCTTTTAGGTTCATGTGCGTTGACTGGTACCACAGAGGTACAGGCCAAAAAAACAAAACATATTCACATAGAATACAAATTGCTCACAATGGGGTTTATACAAAGTTCTGTCATATAGTGATAGAACCAGCTGCTTTGTCGAGGTGGCTGAGGCTGTCCTCGAGTCCAGAACCTGGAGTATGATTCGGTTCGTTAGTTGGTTAGTAATACCGTGATTATGACTCATTCCTTTTAAGTTTTTTATAGTTCAGAACGGATAACCCAGTGAGTGATACTTCAACTAGTTCACATTGGCAGTCGTTAAGCTGTGTGTCGCTGTGAACACGGCCAGAACTCAGAAGTTGGGAGTTGATGGAGAGGTGAGGTGGTGTGTAAGGTGGTGTTTTATAAGGGGGGTGTGTAACACCAGGCACATCCTCCTGAACTTGGAGAGGTGGTGTTTATAAGGTGATGTGTAAGGCGGTATTTATAAGGTTGGGGTGTAAGGTGATATTTATAAGGTGCCGTGTAAGGTGGTGTTTAAGGTGGTGTGTAACAACAGGCACATCCTCATGTGGCCTTGGATGGACTTTGACGGGTCAATGACGAGGTCTTATTAATAGCACCAGGTCAGGAGGTCTGGGATGGCTTGGCAATCTATTAGAGGTCTGAACATGCTATTTGTCTCATAGGACGTTTTAATTGAAATCAGGTTATGTCCCCAAGTGGAGACGTGCTCACAACCCAGTTCTGCCACTAAAAGTAAAGCCGGAAAGTGGATCAACAGAGTGAGCCAGTGGAGACTCTCCCTCTCCTCACACTCCCCTCCAACACGATCAGCCATCACCGATCACTACGTTGGCAGGAGACCCTCGAACCCTCGGTTGAGGGACGGCCCGTTGTCATGGAAGGCTGTCTTTGACGTTGTGCGACAAGCTATCCAAGGCTCTATCGATGACAACTTTGTATACTCCCCATGCACTCACCAGCAACACTGCAATTAACAATACAACAAGCAGCAATGGCCTATATCTTTGTGTTATTCCTGTGAGCAGCACTAGTAATTTACCATGTTAGGCTTATCCTGGCTGACTCAAAAGTCTCTTTTTCAATTTGGGTTTGCTCGGAAGAAGCGTGTCTGCGATGTAAATCTTGTGTCTCCTGGTTTGTGTTCTGATTAACGATGGCTGCTGACAGTGTGTTAGGGTTACCCTAACCCTGTGCGGCGATATACCAAGGGACTGATCAAGGCGGGGTTTGGATGAAACGGCATGAAGTCAAACAATCTCATACCGGACAAATTGGCGACTTTGAAGACAATTAAAGTAGCTGATCTTCCTGGAGACTACGGAGTCAATCGGCTGTTAATGCTCCATTCATCGGGCTGGGGTCTAAACCTCCCTCAGTGTAGCCCCCCCCCCCCCCCCCCCCCCCCTTCAGCCCAGGTCTGCTTCGCAGGACTTACTGTGAGCCTGCAACCTCATCCTAACCCCAGAGTCTTGATGGGTCCTCACTCTGCTGATGGCCAATACTGTCCTTCATCTTGTGTTGTCACAACCCCTGCTACCTTGATTCACTCTTGGTCGTTGGCTAGGTTTTGGATTTATTACTTTCGAGGCCGAACAATCAGTGGACCAGGCTGTCAACATGCATTATCACGACATCATGGGCAAAAAAGTGTGTAGTTGTAGTTTTATTTTCCCCTCGAGACCAAACGGAGGCTTGGGCGACTGGTCAGGACCGATTGGCTGAATGCTGAATGCAGTAGAACCACCGCGCTGTTTGCCAGTGTGTGTCTATTGATGGCATGGAGGAATTAGATTACTGCACATCAGAGATCCACAACAAATGTCATTGTCTCATTTGTTTGACCTTTTTTTTTTTTTTTTTTTCAAGCAATAATGCCAGCGTAAGGTTTAGTTTAAGGTTTGCGATAAGTTTATCAGCATAAGTGTATTTGATAGGCTATCTCAGATGAAGCGATAATTAAAGCTTTACAGAATCCAATGTCGCCCAAGGCTTGGTTCAAATTGACCTCTCCTTTAGGTTGTGCAAAGCACTTCAATTAACTTTAATTAAATTGAAATTTACTCTGGGTTTAGATTAAAAAAAAAAATGTTTTGATAATGATTGCGAGACAATTATGAAGAATCACCTAAAGGATTGGTCATTTATCAGTTTTGTTTCATTTCTGTTTTGTTGGCAGGTCACTTGTTTTTTGAGTTACACGCCAACATGTTTGAAATGTTAACTAAGTGACCTCAATTGAAGAATCTCCACACTGTGTCAGCCCAGCATTCAAACGTGCGTTTGATTTATCCCCCTGGGTGTGCCAGATTGTCGCGGGCTTGCGGTATCCAGGGACGTACGATTCCTATGCTGTGTCAATTGACACATATATACATATTTATTTATTTCATCATGTACTTTTTTTGTAGCCAGCCACTGCTGGCACATGGAGACGCTGAGCTGTACAAGATGCTCATGCTTGGGGATGTTGTTCTTGTATTTTGTCTGTCGAGACACACAGACTTAACGGCAGTTTAACGCTATTGATTCATCACCCGCGAGGCAGCATACAACATCAGCCGCTAATAACCGCCACGACTACAGGACACTAACTAACACACACCGGTATCCCCCGTTCTCCCCCGCCTTCAGGTTTTATCTCGGGGAAAAAAAAACCCCAAAAAAACCAATGAGTCAAACGTACATTCCCCACCTTGGCTCTGTAGTCATTACTAGAAAACCCAGAGTCACCGCGCTGGGCCTGCACGCCCCTCATCATGAAACGTTACTCGGTCGCGGCCAGCGATGAACACGGTCAGAATCTCGTGAGTGTGTAACAAGCCGTACCTGTACACGCCCAGCCCCCCTCCCCCCCCCCCCCCCCACTGACTTTGGCCTGCTTTCCCAGGCGGCGGCCCGATGGCGGCCATTGTTCTTGGGTTGACATTACCACGCGTTGGGACTTGAGGGAGGCTGGGAGATATGAGTTACAAAATTAGAAACGGGAGCACATCAAACTGCGGCACAAATCCCAGCTCTGCTGTTGGGGGCCGCGCAGGAGTCGCGGTATCCATCACTCGGAGCCGCCAGAGGCCCACGGGAGCCGCGCAGGTAGCCGGCCGCGGCAGCCGCTGCCAGGGAACATGTGCGTGTAATTAGGTCGACGGAGAAGGAAGAGGGGAGGCAGGGAAAATGGCACCACCTTAAAGCTGGGAGGAATTTGTGATTCGTTCTCCTCCCGCAAGGTGACCCCAATAACTCAACCCTTTCAGTCTATTTCTGGACCGCCCCCCCATCTCTATCGCGCTCTCTCTCTCTCTTTCTCTCTCTTAGTCCTCAGCCTCCTTCACTGCTCTGGTTAACTGCTAGTTTATTCGATAAGAGCCAGAAAAGTTTTTTACTAGGCCACGTGAAAAATGAAACCAAATGGCTGCGATGTACGGGTGTGTAGTGCGAATGAACAGCCCTCAGGAGGCATGATTGGCCAGGCTCCAGTTAACCCAGTCATCGTGTACAGTGATGGGCAGTGCTGCTGGATTTCACAGTAAAAGCACAACTGAGTTGTAAATTAGGAATGCAACCACCTTAGTAATGCAAAACATTATATGCAAGGACTTGCCGCAGGTCAGTGGGATCGTACGCACTCTTTTAGTTGCATTAAAGCTGGTGTAGTGTTTTTTTGCGTCTTAATTGCAACAATGTGCCTGTGAATTTTGCCAAGATCAAATCCACTTTTTTTTTTTTTCGCTGAAGTTTGACACAGTATGAAGATTCAATTTGAGATTGTCTTAAATAAATGGTTCAACTGTAATATCTGCATGTTTAACTTGAAATCTGTTAGCTCATCCGTATAAATATCTCTCTTGATGCTTTCCCCCTTTAAACCTTTACTTCAAGTAAAGCACAAATTAGATTATGTAAGCATTAGTAGGAGACAGGTAAGTCTTAATCTTCCAATATATGTACTTTATCAGATAGACGGACATTCGTCAAAGAAAAGATACATTTCTATGTTTCTCAGGTACATACTCATATCACCAATTATGCTGTACCATTTCCTTGATTCCCTTTTACCACACTTTGCATCCTCTTAGCATTGCTACACAATGCATTGCTTTCAATTGGTTCGTGGCGTACCTGAGACACATAGCCCCACAGCTGTCCCAACATATCCGGTAGTCGTAATACTAGTCCTCTATTTGCGTAACTGGCCAACATTGACACCATAGTGTTAAAAAAGCAGCCTTTCTCAAGCTGCCCTATTGATAACTCATGGGCTAGCACCGCACTGTGTAGGACGAGGGCCGTGTGTCAGGCGTCGCACACGGGGCCTCCCACAACGTCTCCCTCTTGTTCTTTGTCCAGGTGGAAGCCAAGAAGGCGGAGCCTCGTGACAGCAAGGCCCCTGGCCAGCTCGGCCCCGGACAGTGGGGCCCCAGAGGCATCTTGAGCACGGCTAATGGTTGGACGACACAGCCTGCCCAGGGCTGGCAACAGACTTACGGGCCACAGGGTGAGTGGGAATGGATCCCGGAGCTCGGAATAGAGGCCTCCACGCGCTACCAAGACCCTCTTGTGTTTTCGGGTTGCTTACCCCTGAACCACAAACCCTTACCTCGACATTTATCTAATGTATCCCTTGCATATACCCTTGCCCTTTAACACCGAACCATAGGTGTCATAATCACCTTTAGCCAAATAACCGAAACTTCACCATTTTGGACTTTATACCCAAACTAAGCCAGCCTTAATTTAACTATTTGTTCGTAGCTGTGCTACGAAAAAAATATCAGCCTTTTTTCCCCTGACAATATTTCACTTCTGTCCTTCTGCCCAAACACTAAAGAGTTTTCTTTTTATTTTAAGGGGTGTGGGTCTCTACTACTGGTCAAGCCATAGGTAAGTTTCAGCCTTTTAACTGAAATATGGGGTTGTGTGTCTTGTATGTTTGTATAAAGTGTCACTGTGTTATGTAGGCTTAGTAGTTGGAGGGCTCCTCTTCGTTCTGCACTCCTTGAGCCCTCAGTTTTCTGTCTAGCGATGGCACAACGACGTACAAGTTATTATCTCTTATCGTTTTATTCACAATGACTGTGGCAATGGCAGATGGCAGCCTTGAAAGGGTTCTAGCCCCCTTTTGCTATTGGTTAGGCCACGTCTCCCATCTCCAGCCCTGAGGCCATTTTGATGGTAGATACTACTGCTTTGTGTGTGTGGACAGACTGGTGGCTAATCAATGGCGTGACAAAGCATTTACAAGCTCCTGTGAGCCAAGTATTCGGTCCTGTCCTGAAAATATCTAGAGAGCTGAGCTTATCTTTGTTTAAATAGTTGATGTAGGGACAGTTGACTTCTTACACACGCACACACACACACACACACACACACACTCACACACTGTGCCAAATTGCTTGTGGGGGAATTGGTAAACAGTGGGGGAATTACAAGGGTACAGAAGAAGTACACACAAGCTTATGTAAATACAGGTTCAGCTTTCATAAAATAGTAACACACTAATGAGTACAAAAGGCTAGTCTCTACAGGAGAATGTTTTTTGCAGAATGTTATCAATTAATAAACAGATACAGTTGTTCAGATTAAGAAAATACACAAACAACCGGTTTCAGAAAATATATTTGCCAGTACATCAATTCAACTTGGTGTCCGCATTCTTTTGGGATTCTCTCAAATTTAGAATACAATGTTAAAATAATGACGATAAAACCAAAAAATAGAAAATGGAAACGCTGTCGGTGTGATCAGACGGGCAGAGACAGATCCCTCGTCATCTCTGAGGTTTCATCAGCTCAGTTGGTAGGAGCCGGTCCATGGCGTTCCTGAGGGGTGCATTGGGGACCGTCCAGTAGTTAGGGTACCTGGCCACAGGGTACCTGGCCACAGCGTACCTGTCCACGGCGTACCTGGCCACGGCGTACCTGTCCACGGCGTACCTTGCCACAGCGTACCTGGCCACAGCGTACCTGGCCACAGCGTACCTGGCCACAGCGTACCTGGCCACAGCGTACCTGGCCACAGCGTACCTGGCCACAGCGTACCTGGCCACAGCGTACCTGGCCACAGCGTACCTGGCCACAGCGTACCTGTCCACAGTGTACCTGGCCACGGCGTACCTGTCCACGGCGTACCTGGCCACAGCGTACCTGTCCACAGCGTACCTGGCCACAGCGTACCTGGCCACGGCGTACCTGGCCACGGCGTACCTGTCCACGGCGTACCTGTCCACGGCGTACCTGTCCACAGCGTACCTGTCCACAGCGTACCTGGCCACAGCGTACCTGGCCACAGCGTACCTGTCCACGGCGTACCTGTCCACAGCGTACCTGTCCACAGCGTACCTGGCCACAGCGTACCTGTCAACAGCGTACCTGGCTACAGCGTGGGCGTGATCACGCCAGACGCCTCGTCCCCACCTGTTCCTTAACGACGTGTGTGTGAACCTCACCGCGGGCTCCGAGAGTCGGCCAAAATGACACAACGGAAGAATTGAATTGTAGTCTCGCAGCCTCTCCCTGTGATGACTTCCAAGAAGAAAAAAAAATCAATTTTAGTTTCACTCCCTTGGCGTGGCCATTTAACAAAGAAGAACAAAGAGAATCAGAGAGTCAATGTTTGGTAAACGACATCAGTGCAGGGCGGCGCTCTAACGCATGCTGTTCAACCAGACCGGCTCACTCCGAAGTGGGTCAGACACCAGCTGTGGAGAGCAGCGTGCAGAATAACCTACAGCACATAGGAGGAGGCATCAGGAGATGGGAGAGCCGCTACCAAAGGCTTGAAGGATCTAGATGACTTTATTTAGTAACTGATTCTGCACTTCCCTGCCACTGAGGCAAAATTAATGTGGCTATACTCTCGTTTGAGTAAAGCCTGATCGCCATAATTTATTAATTCTAATGTATGTATCTGCATGCATGTATAATGTATTCTCTAGAATTTTGTATACATTTTTAATTACTGCACAGTAGTTGTGTAGTTTGTATTATTTTCCCTTGCGGCAACATGCTTCCTCGCTTGACTAACCTGACCTAATGTCACCTAAAGTGCAAAGGGCCATACAAATGGAATGTATTGTTACGAATGAACCACGCTGCGGTCGTTCCAGGGGGCTATGGCCCACCACTGACCGCAGGGAGGGCCAACCCCGCACAGCCTCCGTCTCCGTTCAACGCCTTCCTGGTGACCACCCCGGCAGGAAGCTTCACGGCACCTCAGGGCTACCCCCAGCAGGGCTACGGTGCCACGCCTCCCTTTGGTCAGTACCAGAAGCTACACCCGTACTCACTGTTCACCGCTATGTAGTGGGTTTCCCGTCAGGGATTGAACCCTGTGACCGTTGGTCTGGGAGTCAGAACGCCCTCGCCACCTGTTCAGTCCTATGTCGGTCCTATGTCATATCTACTAGCTAGCATGATGGCCACTGTCCAGTCCTATGTCAGCCCTATGTCATATCTAGCTAGCTTGATGGCCACTGTTCAGGCCTATGTCAGTCCTATGTCATATCTAGCTAGCGTGATGGCCACTGTTCAGTCCTATGTCATATCTAGCTAGCATGACGGCCACTGTTCAGTCCTATGTCAGCCCTATGTCATATCTAGCTAGCGTGATGGCCACTGTTCAGTCCTATGTCATATCTAGCTAGTGTGATGGCCACTGTTTAGTCCTATGTCAGTCCTACGTCATATCGAGCTAGCGTGATGGCCACTGTTCAGTCCTATGTCAGTGTCGTGCCATCTAGCTAGCGTGATGCCGTTATTCATTCTCATGAAGGTCATGTTTGTGAGCCATCACTACAGAGGACTTGTGGTTCTGGTTGTCCTCCTCGCTCACACTCTGGCCCAGGGTCAGGGCGTCTTGGGTTAGGTTGTATTGGGGTTAGGGCGTCTTGGGGTTAGGGGATCTTGGGGTTAGGGCATCTTGGTTTTAGGGCATCTTGGTTTTAGGGCATCTTGGTTTTAGGGCATCTTGGGGTTAGGTTGTCTTAAGGCCCCATGGGGCCCAGAGCAGCATGACGAGTGACCCCCGGGGGACCAGGACTTAACGGTGTGTTCCACAGGTTACAGTTTTGCGGCGCCTCAAGGAGACCAGTACGCCCCGCAAGCGGTGGCCCCTCCCACCACTCCAGGAGCCGCTCAGCTGGGATTCGCACCCGCAACCACACCTACTCAGGACTTGAGCAAAGCCCCCACGGGGCAGCCAGACTTCCCTTATAGCCAGTATGGTGAGTAAGGAAACCGGTGCATCTCCAAACAAAATAACCTCACAAGGTCTGCAGCCTCTTTATCTTTGATGTTGTCACGTTTACATTTAGCAGACGCTTTTGTCCAAAGCGACTTAGTCAGTACATTTGTGGGGTTCGACATGTGGACAGTTGGAGGTGGGGATCGAACCGCCAGCCCTCCGGTTAGTGGACGACCCGCTCTACCCACTGAGCTACTGCCGCCACATTGCGTGTGTGCGTGTGTGTGTGTGTGTGCGTGCGCGTGTGTGTGCGTGCGTGTGTGTGTGTGTGTGTCTGTGTCCACACCAGAGTAGGCCGGCTCCCTCGTGATCCCATTTAGTTCCCACGCCGCTACACTCATACATTATGCTTCTGCGTACGTGATGCAGACACACCGCTCTGCCATGAAGACGTCTCCTGCTCCGCCCCCTCCCAAGTGTCTCCACCAATCACTGTAAGGGCCCCGGGTCTCTGGATTGGTTAAGGACAGGACGGCTCGGGTGGTTTGAGTTGGATCATCCTGCCTCAATGTGTACCTGGTGGTTGAATCATCTGTCCAGGGAAGCGTGGACTGTGAGGACATTGTAGGGCATTGTGAGGATGTTACAGTAGGACTTATGTACACTTGTGGAGCCAAGTGTACACTGGGACTTAAGTGTGTGGTTTTATGGAGCTGCTCATCCTCTGTTCTTGCTGATGACTCCGCTAGCTTCAGTCTCCTGTGTTGTTTGGCTTGAGGGCAGCTGCTTGGCTGTGTCTCACCCCCACCTCCACCACCCCCAACACCAAACATGCATACATATGCTAATACACAGACACAGACACACACACACACACACACACACACACACACACACACACACACACACACACACACACACACACACACACACACACACACACACACACACACACACACTAACCAACCTCTCCAGTAAAACATGTTGCTTCTCTCTGCCCCCTGCAGCCAACACCTCCATTAACTAGCTTTACAGTTTTGCCTAAAGCCTTTTAATCCTCCCTGTTTCCATGGATCCATTCCCCTGTGTTGCTCTCTGCTATGGACTCTCACTCCTTGCTCTCTGCTATGGACTCTCTCCTTGCTCTCTGCTCTGGACTCTCTCCTTGCTCTCTGCTCTGGACTCTCTCTTCTTGTTCTGTGCTATGGACTCTCTCTCCTTGCTCTGTGCTCTGGACTCTCTCTCTTTGCTCTCTGCTATGGACTCTCTCTCTTTGCTCTCTGCTATGGACTCTCTCTCTTTGCTGTCTGCTATGGACTCTCCTTGCTCTCTGCTATGGACTTTCTCTCCAGACTCAGTGTGGAGGTTGGTACCAGTGCCCTTGGGCCTGTTTGTGGCAGGTCCTTATTGGTTAACTACGTCTTTGGGGTTTGCTGCCATCTAATGGTTAAACAAGGGATTCATTAAGTGTCTTAATCTGTATTGATCAATTTCATAATTTCGTATTTATAATGACACTGTCCACGGAATTTAATTTACTCTGGTGTTAATATTTTTGTAATATTTTTGATTCAGAGATACAATACATTCGGTCAGCTAAATTATGTTAATGTCTCTGTGCTGCAGGGTAATTCTGTGCCTTTTCTATATTTACATAAATAAAATTATTATTAAAACAACCGATTTCATTTGGCTTACCCATAGCAGAATGACTGAATGACCTGGTTGTCAATGTCACAAATTATATTTTTTTCTACAATTTAGGATGGATGGATTTTAACCAGTGTCTTTTTTCAGTGTCTTCAAATTTGACACAGTATTTTAACTTTATATGTAATTCATTAATCCCATATGGGAAATTGAAATGTCACAGTTGTATGAGTTAGAAAAGGGATTCCTTTAAAAAAAAAAAACCATTAAATACTAAAAATGTATACTGAAAATAAATACACATTTGGGTATGTGGATATGTTCCCATACATTTGACACGTGTGCAAGCAAGCAATGTTGCTTTTCTACTGCAGTTGCTGTATTTGCTGCTTAAAACATATCTGAACTAGGTCTGCTTTTGAAAAAACTATTCTTGAGCAAGTCTAATTAATTTGAAGTCTAGCTATTTTCAGATCCACTGTTGATGGCCTTTAGGTACAGTGTGTGAGTTGGGTTAATCCTGAGAGCTCGCTGTGATCTACCCCAGCTGGCTCTGTCCCAGGCTCTTGGTTTAGGGCTGGAACAGGACCACTCCTTGATGACCAGTGATTTCATTCAGGGTCATTTGCTCCTGCAGTGCACATGCGAATTGATACAATTGACTCTTTTGTGCAAGGGTGTCCTGACATAAAGGTCCTGACATACTCCTGACAGTGTCCTGACATACAGGTCTTGATACTCCTGACAGTGTCCTGACATAAAGGTCCTGACATACTCCTCAGTGTCCTGACATAAAGGTCCTGACATACTCTTGACAGTGTCCTGACGTACAGGTCCTGACATACTCCTGACATACCCCTGACATACTCCTGACAGTGTCCTGACATACTCCTCACAGTGTCCTGACGTACAGGTCCTGACATACAGGTCCTGACATACTCCTGACAGTGTCCTGACATACTGGTCCTGACATACTCCTGACAATGTCCTGACATACAGGTCAGAATTTGGTGAGCTAAAAGATATAATCTAGCACCCTCATTGGTCAGGCGGTGGGCCAACCTTGGAGAACCTTGGGCTTTAAAAGTATGACGACTCAATAGAGATGCGCTCCAAATGCGACCTGCTGGATAAATGGAAGGCAGAACAGACCAATGCTGTAGCCACCCAGCTAACCAAACGGCCGCTGGTTGGGGAAGCACTATGAATGGATCTTCAGTCCAGTCAGGCTTCATGCTGTGAGCTTCATGGGGGTCTCATGGCTCCTGATCTCCAGGCGATTGTTTTACGGTTGAAGCTTTAGCTGAAAGATGTACGTGCAGTAGCTGGAATTCAAGACGGCAGCTTATTGCAGTCATTGCCTTGTTTTTCAGACCCAATGTTGTGGATCTATCATCCTCTTAGTGTATTTAATTAATGTTGTCGATGACATGATCACTACCTCACTGGTTATAATGACCCATTGTGGTTAACAGTATAGTATACTTATGTGTTGGAGTGTTTCAATACTTTTAGCCTCTTGATTGCCCTCTTGTGGTGGTCTTTTGACATCTCCATCTTCTGCTCGGTTCAAGGCCCAGTGTGTAAAAAGTTGGCTGCCACCATCAGTGAGGTATTACAACCTCACTGGATGAGGTTGCACCTCCCCTCTGTACTGGGTTTGGTTCTGGGCTTGGTACTGGGTTTGGTTCTGGACTTTGGTACCGGATTGTGAGGCGCCAGTGGGTTCTTCCACAATGATGTCATCATCTACGACAGCATCAAGTAGCCAAGTGTCAAGTGAGGACGTTCGTTGATATATTTGTGAATTGTATTTAGTTATTTAGTCTGTAAATGTTAAACTATATGTCGTAACATATAAGTTAAGGTCCTTTTTACAATTTTTTTTTCCCCCACACCAATAATTACAAATGATTGGGCTGAAAGGGACTGTACACATGCGCCACCATTTCCGTTTTCATGGCTTCAAATAAGTCAGTCCCCATCGGCCATCTTGGTCATGGTCACCATGGTTACTGTACATACTGTAGGAGGTAACAGCCAACAGTATATATTTATAATTCTTCTTGATAGGTGCTACAAGCCGATACTTGCTTGCACTGTGGTATGTGAATACAGGCTGCACAGCATAGAGACGGCCAGTTGTATCCAAACAGTTACATTAAGGATAACAACTTCCTCTATGTGATCGCTTGCTTTGTTATTGAACAGGGAAACAACCTCAAAAAAACGTCTCGAAAACATGGCTGTGTTGAAGAATGCACAGCCACTTATCTTAACGCCCCTCCAGCTGTCCTTCATGTTACTATTTTACACTTCACATTTGTTTGTGAAACTCTGGTCTAATTGAGTCATCTAAATGCATATGCCAACAAAAGTAGAGAGCATGCTCTTCACTAAATGAGAGGGTGAAGCTTCTGGGACTCCAGTCCTGAAACACCACTGTGTGCGTGGAACGCAGGATGATGTCCATGTCCCAGACAAAGTTAAGCTTCTGACACTTTAAAGTATAACCCCACAAGTGGTGCATTTCATACACAACATTGCTCATTATTACAGCATACACTGCTGGGACTAAAAAAAGTATCCCAAATGAGTTGTAATCATGGGTGTCGCACTCCCTCTCCTTCCTGGAACTCTGAGCCTGAACACATTTTTGGATTGAATTTTAAGGCGTTCTCTCTTGAGCCGTTTGTCCATTCTGGGATACTGTAGTAACATGGCGGTGCAACATGGCGGCTCCTGTGGAAGAGGACCCCACCTATGTAGATATCAAGGGCGAATACCCGATTCTTATCATCATGGGAATATATAGATATAATATACACTTCTTAAACCTTCCTTATGAATATTACATTCCATTTCTCCCAATTTTGTTGTGCTTGATGCCACAAAATTCTATGTACTTCACCTTTAAAGTGATAATGTGATCTCTGTTGATGGAATGGTGTCCACCTTTAAAATGAGAATGTGATATGTTGATGGGATGGTGACCACCTTTAAAGTGAGAATGTGATATGTTGATGGGATGGTGACCACCTTTAAAGTGAGAATGTGATATGTTGATGGGACGGTGACCACCTTTAAAGTGAGAATGTGATATGTTGATGGGATGGTGTCCATCTTGTTGAGTGTTTTCAGTGCTTTGCTTCTTCCATTCAGCCCATGGCTTGTTAGTACCCTCCGCATGCATAGAGACCCTTAGTACATCATCAGACACACACACACACACACACACACACACACACACACACACACACACACACACACACACACACACACACATGCTGTGCTGTTTCCACCTCCAGATGCAGTGGAGCAGTGCTGACTTAGCAGTGTTAGAGTAGAAGTCCCAGCCAAACGATCAGCACTGAAGTCTAAATCTAAATAAAGACCCTGCCAGCTGAATCAGGGTGTGGGGTGGGGGGCTCCGGTAGTGTCTGGGTTCAGTCAACCTGGTCTCCTCGTCTTCCTGATAGGGCTGGGTACCTACCCTCAGGACCCCTCTGCCTACGGGCCGACGCGTCCCTCTCACGTTAATGGTCAGGATGGGCAGGCAGGATGTAGTGCAGGTAGGTGTCTTCACCGACAACATGCCCACGTAGCAATCTGTTGTAGAGCTGCACCCCCCCCCCCCCCCGCCACCTCCAGCTCTCTCTGGGTACTCTGCATGTACATCCTGCATGTACATGCAGAGTACACAAAGTGCTGAGTGTAGTAAGGTACAGCTGTGGCCTCACACCTCAAGTTGGGGAAATGCTCTTTTTTTTTTTTTTTTTTACAATCTGGATCATTGGTTTATTTGCCCTGATGTCCTTGAGGTTGGCTGTGGTTTTACTATACAAAGCTAAATATAACCTGTCTGTTTTTCCCCTCTCTCTCTCTGTCTCTCTCTCTCTCTGTCTCTGTGTGTCTCTTTGTCTCTCTCTCTCTCTCTCTGTCTGTGTGTGTGTGTGTGTGTGTGTCTCTCTCTCTCTCTCTGTCTGTGTCTTTCTCTCTCTGTGTCTGTCTCTGTGTGTCTGCATTGCTTCGCTGCTGTAAAACCAAAGAGTTGATCTAGTAGTCAGAAGGTGTGTTGTGTAGCGGCAGTTGTCTTGAGTCCATTCCCCCCGTTGCTGTCTCCACCTCCACCGTCTGTCCACACCTCTGCGTCGTAGCTAAAGGGTGACACTCAAAGGAAGATGTATTCAAGGACACGCCACTGCCAGTTAAATTTCCAATTTCTTTTTGAGATCCTCCCTGCTCCTGGTCCTGCTGGGATCCCACCCTGATCTTGTCAAATCTTTGAGTTTCCTTTTCATTTTTCGGGTGTGCTTTCCTTCGGCACCCCTAAGGAAATATTTTACATCTAGGTCGTCATTTTTCTTTCTCCCCTCTCTCTCTCTCTCTCTCTCTCCGTCCTCTACCTCCTGCCTCTCTCATCTCTCCATCTCTGCTGTCTATTCTTAATGAAATTAAACTGTAGTTCATCTCTTACTGGGGTGGATGTCCGTGGGTGGAAAGCACACAGCGACCACTTTGTTGGTGGAAGTTTGAGTGGACTTCATCTTTATCTCCCACCAGCTCCAGCGGTGGGTTAGGATCCACAGGTGATTACCTACCTCTGAGACTGAAGTCTTGAAATTGAATGACACCGTTGGTCAGTATGAGGGCCACCACCAGCCATATTAACTGGTCGAGGGAGGGAAGGCTTCCTGCCCTGGGCATCCATCTAGTGCAGTCCGTCGGCAGGGAGAAATGTCTCCATCTAGTGGCTGAACAGCAGCATATATAAGTGGTTCTTGCACTCATCTCTCAAGATAGATCTTTAGGCATTGTTTTCCTTAATGACCCCCGGCACCATCACCACCACTACGACTGTGGCTGTCAACTCAATTCTAGCGCGTTTTTCGCCGCCACTCGGCAAAACCACTCCATGCGTGGAATGCGACTTCATTTGATTTTGTTCGATCAATTTGAATTCTGAAAAAACGATGAAGTTTGAATCTCACCACAGAAGGGCTCATGCAAGGAACTCAATCCGTTCTTCCAGCTCCGCATCACGTTAAAGCTACCCGGCGCCAAACGCTGTGGCGTCTTGTGTTCTCCTGTCGCCTCTTTCAGAGCCAGCGGTCTCACGTGACGACCTCTCGTGTGCCCCCATGTCTCCAGGTTACGGTCAGGACCTGAGCGCGTTCACCGCCCACACCTTCGCTGACCTCACCCAGCAGACGGCGTCCTACGGGGCGCCGGGCGCACAGCCCACCGCCGTGGCTCAGACGGCCGCCAGCGCCTTCGGCCGCGGCCAGAACCATAACGTCCAGGGCTTTCACCCCTACCGCCGCTGACCTTTGACCCCCCCCCCCCCCCCCGCTGGGACCCCTTCTCTTCCCCCCCCCCCCCCCCCCCCCATCGCCGCCACCTCCTCCTGCTACTCCTCCTCCTACTCCTCCTCCTCCTCCTCCTCAACCAGACGTTCTCCGGTTCCAGCGCTCAGTTCACCGAAAAGAAAAGCAAAGCCAATAACTGGCCGGTCAGGGAATCAGCTGGTGGTTGCTCATGGGCTGGGGCACGGCGGAGGGTTTCTGTTGATGCACACTATAAATATGAGAACGTTGAGTATGAGAGCGCGGGATTCCAGCTGATTTCTGTTTAGTTTCAAAAGAATGAAAGAAAACGTTCCCGTGTGTTGGAGAGAGAGATGAAAACGCCCCCATGTTTTATAGTAGAACTTTACTACTTTGCAATAATTTTGATTGTCTGTCCAGTCACTAGCACAGAGCCTATATGTAAAGAGACTTGCATATGAATATGAATATTTATGATGGACAGAAACACAACAGGGTCTCAAGTTTCCTCAGCTTTAAATTCTAGGGAAATATGTTCTTATTTTTCATTTGGTGGATTTTGTTTACTCTCTGAGCCTTTATTTTAAAGTTTGTTTAAAATGAAAAAGTATGAATATATATTATACACAAACTGTGCAATTTTTTAAAAAGAGAATTTTGTACGATAAATGTACACTTTGCTTGTTTTTTTATTTAAAGATGTAGAATTCCCTCAGGTGGCTGTTGGGTGCATTTTGCACTTGTGCTAAAAGAAAGGAAAACCTATTTCAAAATAAAAGTTTTAAAGATAATGATGTTGTTTTTGTGAAATGGAATTGTGTCGATGAAACCAGGTCTAAAACTGTCAAAAGTAGATTCAGTAAACACTGAGTTTGTCTCTGGAAAGCTGGGTTTTTGTTTTTATCCATTTATTTCAAAGTAATCTGGCTCAGGTTTCCTTGTGTGTTTGCTACCTACACACGAATATATGCACCATGGTAAATAAATGTATTCAGAGAGGTTTAACTGAAAGTATGAAATCAATGGAATAATGAATTGAATTGACCAAACTAACCTACCATGCTAAATGTTATTTCCATTAGGACTACTAAAACCAAAATATCAATGTATACTTTAAAATAAAACTAACTACACACATTTCAGTAATATCCGAGGACGACCACGTTGTTTCTAATCTCCAATGAGGCTTGTATTCTGACAGACACGAGTCTCCGTTTGATGACAGCAGGGGGCAGTGATGTCGCACCGAAGTACAGTCAGGGAAACTCGCGTACGAAGTACTATTGCGCTCTCATAAATAATCGTAAAATGTAATCAAGGAATAGTGACGTGGATAAGCGGCCTTTTATGCATTTTGAAAAACAGTTGAACACATTGTTGTCTCTTTTATCGAGTGGCAGTTGGTGAACTGCTGGTCATTATTTCAAGCTGCCTACAAGGCTGTGAGCCCAGAACACTGTGCCAGTTGGCAACATAACCAGCACACACAGACGTTTTAAAATAGATATATGATGTGTCACTTTAATCATTTGTAATCAAAATTTCATCAGGTTTAAATACAATATCTGTTACAGTCCAAAGTATATAAAATAGCAAATGACAGATGTGAATGATCAAACAGCATAAGCAATGTCCTTATGAAGGACATACGGTGTTGGTCATTAAGACCGAGAGGACACTGAAACAGTGAGATAATGTATAGCATAGCATATAAACAGCTGCTTCTTAGTTCAGCTTTCAGTACAAAATTACTTGGGCACATTGCATTAAGCAAAAAACTGTCTACTTTGTGTAAATCAAACCTTGTTTTTTTTTTTTTTTTTTTAAATAAAGTATACACAAGTTGAAGTTGAAACTCATGGCAGTAGGCTGACAGTAGACTATACTAATGTAATCTTTCTTGACATCCCTCCACAATATAATTTAGTCTCTGAACGGTGCAATCTTCATCACAACAGACTTAAGGGCACTCTTGCTTCCTGTTGCGTTTGCCCAGGACATCTGTTGCCTTGGAGACCGTTGCCGGGTGAGATGTCTTTTGGGATAGCGGCCATTAAGGTTCCATTCTCCACAGCTGCTGAACCACCAGCCGCCTGCATCAAGAGAATACCCTGGTTAGCACTGCATCACAACAATATGCATCCCACTGCATCAAAACAATACCCTGGTTAGCATCCCACTGCATCAAAACAATACCCTGGTTAGCATCCCCCTGCATCAAAGCTTAGCTCACTGTTAGCATCAGGCAGCGTTCTTCTTTAAGATATGGGGTTTGTCTTGCAATCAGCAGGATACTTGAACCCAGAACCTTTCCCGTGGAGAATCAGAACATCTTTTGCCACTGCACTGGTTCTGATTCCTTCACAGATTCCACTGAGTCCACTGACACCATTCAGTCCTTTAGCAGACACTTTTATTCAATGGACCTTCCAGTGAACTCAGATACAGGTAATTTTAATAGGGTAAAATATTTAGGCATCTTCTCAAAGATGCCTATAGGTAGCCTCTGACTATTGGGGATTGAACCCAGTACCAGCTCATAGTCAGAGACCCTAGCACACTTCACCATCCCTAACGAATAAGCACATAGTTGATGGAGGGTCCAGTTTGTCCAGCACTACGTTTGAAGAACCCCAGTGAGATACGTTCTTGTGAGAGAAGTGTGATGGTAAGTACCAGAGAGAGACTTGGCACAGTTGGTGTCACTGAGGTCATTGTCCCGGTCCCAGGTGGAGAAGGGTAAACCAGTGGCTCCGGTTGCCATGGCGCCTGCTGGAATGCCAGTGGGAGAGGTCGGCTCGAGGTGCAGGGCGTAGTTGTTCTCCGGGCCGTCCAATCGGAACCGGTAGTTCACCAGCTGCTCTTCTCCTGTCCAATCAGAGAGCTGCACCTGCAGGGTGTAAAGCCCCTGATTGGACAGGGAGTGGATATGGTCCAGACCCAACCAGAATTCACCTGAGGGAGTGAATGAGTGGTTTTATGTAGATTGTGCTAAATCATGCTTTGAAATATGAACGATGACGAGTATTTATGGGATTTAGTTTTTTTGTACATACTGTTAAGATTGCCAAATCCCTTCTGATAGTTTTCCCACAGCTGGTTGAAGTTCTGGGATCCATCATGGCGTTTCTGGATCACTGTCCATCCCCGATCTGCTCAGCAAGAGGACGCAATTAAGGCCCTGGCAATCTTGCTTCGGGTCCAAAACACTTGTTTCTTAGGGTGATTGAACAGAACCACTGATTCTGCAGGACCCACCTGAGCTAATCTCACAGAGGACGCTGAAGGGGACAGAGGAGGCTGGCTGGATGGTGAACACACCACTGGTTTGCTGGCCATTCAGAAACACCTCAGAGCAATCTCTTGGCAGAGGGGCTGAAACAACACAGAATACGCGTCAGAACCGAACAAAGCTTCATTCAATCTGAGTGTGTGAGAAAATACCTTTTCACTAAGAAAGAGGTTTTTGGAGTGTTTTAGACTTGAAGCATACTTCAAAAACATTACTTAATCCAATGGACATACAGTATATGCGCTAATACACACACATACATTACTACCAGATCATCATCTCATTGGGTTTCATTTTGATCAACAAAATGTTTTGAATAACCACTCTGGACTGTACCAAATGGTGTGACGTTAAAATGGGAAAGGTGCATTCTGAATTCTCCTAGTTAACTCTCTGTTTGCTTCCAGTGCTCGGGAATGTAGGTGAGTTAAAATAATGTTCCCTCACCTTTGGACTGCCTGTGAGTTTCCAGCAGATGGTTAATGATGTGTTTTATTAACACTGAGGTTAAGGTGCACTTCGGTTTGCTATTGTTTTGTACAAAGTGTGCACATGGAAAAAGATAAAGGTCTATGAAGTGTAAAATAGCTGTAGAAATAATTTGAATGTTTTTTGTGTTATTTTTTACTCGCAGTTCAAGTGGAGGATTTAAAGTTTTTAGCACTATTTCAGTTTTGAAGCAGCTGCCTCATCATAGCTTTTAGAGTCTTTCTGGATTCTAATGAAAGATGTCTGTATTGTTTTATTGTATACAGCAGCACATATTAAAGAGGAACACATTGTGTCTTCAAAATAAGAGCGCCCTCCTCCATGTTCCTACCTGTTTGTTGGTTGTTCTTTTGAAGGAGTCCCCTTGTGTCTTGGTGGCTCCATCTCTGTACCTTCATCCTCCTCTGGCCCACCTGGGGAGACCGCCACCGCATTAGGAGACAGCCTGACACTGTTCCCCCTTCCATGTTGTCTCGCTGGGTCAGCGAGTGAGCAGGGTAGGAGGCTAGGCGACTAGGGGGCTAGGAGGCGAGGAGGCCAGGAGGAAAGGGGTAGGTACCTTGGTCTGCAGAGCCAGTAGGTGTAGCCCCTGCTTCTCCAGCTTCTCTTGCTGCTGTCTGATTTTCTCCAGCAGGTCATCAATGCGCCTGTTCTGCGCTTCCAGTGCTCTCTGGAGATGGACACAGAACCACATCATGTTTTGCAGCGTCTTTTTGGGGTTTTCAGTGTCACTGAAAACAG
Organism: Urophycis tenuis; assembly: GCA_036785325.1. Classification (NCBI taxonomy): domain Eukaryota; kingdom Metazoa; phylum Chordata; class Actinopteri; order Gadiformes; family Phycidae; genus Urophycis; species Urophycis tenuis. The sequence continues at coordinate 3,999,518 of JAXIVH010000003.1, read as the reverse complement.
TTGAAACTGAAGCGACGACCCCTTGTGAGCTGAAATGGTGACCAGTTGTTTGCCTCTACGATTACATTTGAGTTTTTGCCCATTGGTCCCGCCCACATGACATTCAACTGTAGTCTGGAGTCCAGAGCTGTGCATTTTAGTTACTAAATTTAAGACAATGGCAAGTAGAGTCGAATCGAAAAGAACAGAACGGTCTTGTTTGAACCGACGTGTTTTAACTGTTCTGAGTCCAACCAACACGTGTCGTAGCCTCTGCTCTTACCTGGGTGGTGTCTCCATCGTCGCTGGAATTCCCCTCCACCCACGGCTCCCTCAGCCCTCTGTTCACCTTCTCCTCCACCCGCACCAGCCGGGAGCGCAGGATCTGCCCCTCCGACCGCACCTCCGACCGCACCGCCTCCATCTGGGCCCGCAGCTCTGTGGCCAGCTCCCCCGCCCCGGCTCCGGTGTCCGTGTCTGGACCCTGCCGGCCCGCCGGGGCCAGCCGCGCCAGGCTGCCGTTCAGGGTCTGGAGCCGGCCGTTGACCTCCCTCATCTGGGCCCTGGACTTCTCCACCTGCTCCTTCAGACCCTGGCCCAGCTGCAGGAGCCCGTGGGCCAGCACGTTGACGTCGTCCCAGGAGGCGTACTCGCCCCTGCCGATCTGGGACCCCCTGGCCTTCCTCTCCACAGGCAGCGAGGACCCTGCGTGCAGCAGGATGGCCACCAGTATCAGGAGCAGCATGGCGCTCTTCATGGTAGTGGTCGATAGTGTGGTGAATGAGTGACTATCAGCCTTCTGTTTGGTAAGCTCTCTCTCTCTCTCTCTCTCTCTCTCTCTCTCTCTCTGTGTTTGTGCTCCTATCCAGCCAATGAGGAAGGTTTATATAGCTTCTGCCTGCACAAAGCAGTGGGATGAGCACCTGCTCTGATTGGCTGGGAGTGCTGATGGGTGGGGTGGGGGTGGGGGTGGGGGGGGGGGTTTCCTTGAGCTCTTATGGTTGCTGTCCTTATGAGGCCTGTTGTTGCCATGATACAACATGGAGGCTGGTTGAGTCAATCACTGTAGACACTGCACTCCACCCGGCTGGGGATTCAACCCCACCAGACCTGCAGAGTTACACCTCTGTTTACAGGACAGGTTCCTGCCTCCGTGTTCATCCTCAGTCCCAATGTTGTGTTCTGATGTCAAATGTTAACACGGTAGGTGCGTGAGGTGAAGCACTCAGAGTGTTTCACTGTTACATGAAGCAAACCATGAGCACGCTAAACTAAAAGTAGAGGATGACTCTTTATGCACATTAATACTCGTTCTCTTGGGTTGGCACAGGTAACGCTTCAGTGTCTTTGTCGTATGGAACTTAGTAGAGAGCAGTAGAGAGACACAGTGGCTCTGTGTGGCCGACCTCCCAGTCCACTGCAGCACAGTGTCTGGAGCAGAGCTGTGTCTCTCTCTCCTCTCTCAGTCATTTAGTCGAATGAACATCCCCAGCAGAAGTTAGCAAAGCTGATGTCACATAATATCCCGAAACAAAAACGTGTTGATCCTTTTATGATGCTGTCCAAGGTTTGGGGTCCTCAATTTGATAAAGACTGGAACGTTCACACAGAGCAGGAATGCTGTGAACGTGCCACTGTGAGAAGTAGGGGAGAGTTCACACACACACCCACACACACACGCACGCACGCACGCACGTACGTGCACACACACACACACACACACAAACAGAAAACACGTGTCGTATGTTATTGTAGGAAGATGTTTGGCTGTTCCAGCAGCTTCCAGAGCATGTTGATGTTAGGGTTAGAGGTTTAAACAGGTTAGAGTGGCTGTAAAGGGACATGCAGTGGTAACAACCAATGGAAGGAGAGAATTGATTATTACACGATTTTACGATGTACTAATTAAATTACATAGCAAAACAATAGTGATACGAATCACACTTCAAGCAATATCAAGAACCCAGACTAATAAAAGACCGAATTCCCCTTATCTTGTTAATGTACCGATAGACACAACATTTTAAACATACTTATAAGTGTGTGTGTGTGTGTGTGTGTGTGTGTGTGTGTGTGTGTGTGTGCGTGTGCGTGTGTGTAGCCCGAGGGGTATGGTAAGGTAAACGTGATATCCTTCACGATGCGGAGCGTGTTCTTAGTTCTTATACAGTTCTTATCTTTATGTTATCATGGTACAGACACAGGTCTGTTCAGAATGACATCCATGCGTGGGTCATTTTATCGCTTGATCGAATCAATTGATCGAATTGATGTTTATTCGATCAAAGATGAATGCGGATGAATGACGTCTGGTCTTTGGGGGAGATTACATGTTAAGAGGGGATTCCGTTTATTTAAGGCAATCTTTGGCCACAAGTCGCGGAGCAGGGTTCCTGCAGGCGGATAAGATGACGTCATCACCACACTCGTGCAGCTGCACGGGCGCGGTGGTCCGGATGCTTTGGTGAAGGGGCTGCACTGGGTCACTGGGTGAGAGGTGAGGGGGGGGGGCTCCACGTGCTGCCAGTCAGTGATGGGCCCCCCAAAGTCCTCCTCAGCCACACACACACACACTGGCGCGGGGCAGGGGGGGGTGTTTACTCTGTGGTCCGCTGTGTTTGATTAGGGGGACTGTTGTGAAATATTGATATTTTACGCTGATTTGTTGATTTGGATTTGCTCCTGGGCGCTGGTTGTAAAGGTAAAGGTAAAGGTGCTTTAAAACATATGAACAAAATATATTTCCTGTAACTTCATTGGAACGGTGTAGTCTGCGGGATATCTGGTTCGATGTTTAGGCTGCACCATGAAGGCTGAATGTGTGTAAATAAAAAACACTCCAAGCCACAGATGTCTGCCTGCTCCATCTTTACGCCCAAAGGGACATTGTTGCAGCCCGACATGAACAGGCCAGTCCATCTCTAAATAGCATCCAGTCAGTACTCTGTTGTGATGGAGTTGAACTCTGTTGTGATGGAGTTGAACACACACACACACACACGTGTGTGTGTGTGTTTGATGTCGTGTGCCTCAGGCTCACTACTGAAACCCAAAGCAGCTGTTATTTACAATACAAAGGTTGAAATTCCACTCACTTCCAGTGTGACCCTTTGCCTACATTCCTCACCCTCATGATCTGCATCCTCATGGCCTTGCACGCGTTTGGGGGCTTTCTGGCTTCCTGGATCCGAATGCACTTTCACCCAGTGGGCCTGTTCTGAGGAGAGGCCCGTGGCCTCTCCTCAGAACTGGTGGATCAGGCCCACTGAGGTGAAGGCTAATTTAGTAAGGATTAAACACATACAGATGTCTGGTTTTCAGATGGATTCATGTGTCTCTTTTGGGACCACACAGAACTCTTCAGGGAGTGTGAATGTGGATCAGCTTTGGTGACCGTGATTGATTGTTGCTGTGTTTTACAGTCAGGTTGATTCGGATGAAGAAGAGCCGTGGCTCTGTTGACGATGGATCGTGTCCAGGGTTTATGGTCCGTGTTGCCTCACAGGAACCAGGATCAGAACACAGCGAGGATATGGAGCTGCTTAGAACTCTAATGAAGATGAATCTGAATTCACAACGAAAAGCTTAGTTTTATGTTTTTTTTTGTCAAAAACTTTGTTGGGGGGAATTGGCTCACAACATCTTAATATGATGTATAACATGAATCACATGCCAAATCCTTGTACATATTGCATGTATCACTGAACTTGTGATGGAAAGGGAATTCTATTTTATACATGGTTGGTTGCACAGTTTTGCCTGTTAAGTTGCATGAAAAAAAAACCCTAATACTCCCAACATTCAACGATATTTCCAGATACATCCCTTTTGGATCGTACCACAGTCAGTGGTAGACACATAATGGGGTGTGTGTGTGTGTTTGTGTGCTGTACTCTATTTTGGTACATCCACATCGTCCAACCTTATCACTGACCCTGTGTGTACCGAGTGCTGACCTCTGCTGGAGCAGGGGGTGATCACCATGCACCCCCCCACAGGGTTATCTAAATGTTTTATTGTTTTGAGGAGAGACGTGTAAGTTGGATCCCTGTTATCTTATTTTACACCACAGTGTTTCCTGATTACGTCGCTCTTACTTTTGTCCTACTGAATTTCCCTCCGAATTACTAATAAAGTGTTATCTTAATGTTATGTAAATCCTTATCTTACTCAGGGAAATAGAAACATCCTTCTTTTTGGCCCATCAGCATGCTTGTTGTATTGTTGTATAATGACAAAAGAGATATTCCAAATTCGGGCAAAGTAACATGCCCCACCTTCATCTCATTTAAGGTACAAGGTTACCTGTGGTGGGTACCTCTGGGGATGAGGCTACCCTTATGGGTAGTCTCATTCCCACAGTTATGGCAGCACAACAATCATGCTAGCACTGAGATTGAGGCCTCTGTGCTAAGGTTACCTGTGGGTACCGGTGCAAGTTGTTGTTGTCATGTCTTTTGGCATAACTTTCCTTTTTCTTCCTACAGGGCTCTACCTATGTCCCATATACTGAGCAATTTGTGCATTTTGTTGTGAGTTTCAATGTTACTTAGTATCTTTTATTTTCTATTACTGAAAACTATGTGCACTTTATATGAATGTCTGACTGTATCTTCTATTGAGCCGCACTGCGCACTTTTATGAACATTCTCAATGTATATTACTGTTTTGACCATAATATGTTGTTTACTGCACTTTCTTGTTGTCTGTCTTGTCTCATCTTACTGTAATTAATCGTCTCTTTTACTGTCTGTTTTTTATGTACGAGGACTGCAGCTGGAAATGAGTTGCTCTGCTAAATCTGGTGCAACCATCTTCTCATTTCCTAAATGATTAATGTACTTGCACAATGTCCTTTTATAAATTCAATAAACTAAACTAAACTAAACTAAACTAAACAATCCATCTAAAAACAAAACACATACAGTATATACCTCTTCATCCGGGGCCTTGAAAAGGCACCACAGGGCACTTTCCAACCACTTCCCGGACCAGAGGGTCAATGGCTACTGGAGGAAAATAAACCATTGCTCAGCTTGGTGAAAAACATGTTGTTCCTGCTTTGGAGGTCTTTGGAGGTCTTTGGACTTTCGCTCGTGTCCAGAGGGCAGAGTGACCGCTGTCCTCCTGTCCCCATCCTGTCCTGATTATGCTGAGGGATCCACTCATCCCCCCCCCCCCCCCCCCCCCCCCCACACACACACACAGGAAATTCACTTTATGACTTATTGTTCTGGAGGAGCCTTGGTTTCCTGGCCTCATACTTAACTCCCTAATGTCCCGATGCAGGAGGTGCTCTGACAGACCTCCAGATATCTAGAGACTGAAGAGAGGTGAATGGCTGGTGATCTGACACAGGACTACAGAAAAATACTCAATTAGGTTTCGTTTAAAAATCAACATTTAGTCAGTATGATATCTAATCAATAATTGAGTGCTTTTTTATCAAAGCTGCTGAGTATTGAAAGTGTCTATTTGGCGATATTGGTTTGTGTATTTCTATAGGATACATTGAAGGGCATTTCAGCCAAAGGGACAAACAACACTTTGGATCCTCATGCAAGTCGACTTCATCCTAGTCAATGATCCCTGCAGTTCAGAAAGGGAACGGCTCAATATATGAGGGGTTCCTGTGGCCAAACCAGCTGCTGGGACAGTGGCCGATAGCTGGATCGCTTTGTTCCTAATGCTCTGAGCTCACAGCTCAACTCACGGAAATTTTGACTGGGGCTGAACCTGGCCAGGACTTTTCTATTGCGCCCTCTGTTACAGTGTGGATGAATCTGTTTTTGTAATTGGAACAAAATTGAGCCCTTGTTTTGCCCAATGCTGGCCCTATGAGTCTATGATCCTCAGCAAGAGGGCCTAACCTTTTTACTTAGTTAACGTTAACATTTTGCCCTGATGAACCTTGATGCATGATGTGATGTGTTTGTATACGTACTAATATGGCACATACTCTATCTTACATGTTTTTCACTTTAAGCTGTACTTACACCTTTTAAAACGGCAGTGTGAAACAACTGCAATGGCAGCCGGAGGGTCTCAAGAGACGCATTCAACAGTTTTTTCCCGACTGCCACTAGCCTTGTCAACAAGGCCCGGAGCCCCCCCTGACACTGACTCTCTCCCTCCCCCCACACAGACCTACATGCTACATTAACGTGGCATCTTCAGATCGTCTGCGTTACATTAACGCACAGTGTGTACAGTGTGCACTCATTCGGGTCCACCATTTTTCCATTTTCCTCTGCATGCACTACTGCTCTGTATTCCATATTCATATTCATACTCATATTCATTGTACATTGTATATATATATATTTATTATAGTTATTTTACTTTTTTACTTACTTATATTTTTAATACTGTTTTTTCCCTTGCACCAATTGCACCAAGTCGAATTCCTTGTAGGTGTAAACCTACTTGGCAATAAACTTGATTCTGATTCTGATTCTGATTCTGATTCAGCACAACAACCAAGCGGGCTTCAGACCTGTACACACGAGGACAATGAACAACGCGCGCTGAGGGTGTTTGCGCTGGCATTGAGGCCTCCTCTCCCGAGAGTCACCCAGAGGCCACGGTCATCCCGACCCAGAGGAAACACGGCCATTACTGGCTCAGACTGTTTCAGCTTCCTCTTTCGAGGGATGGGGGGGGGGGGGGGGGGTGGAGGACGTCTGACGAAGGGTGGCGGCTCATCCTCAGGATCCACTGCACTACTAACTCACAATCAGCCCACCCTGAACCCTAACTCACCACAGTATCATGATTGCACGGAAACACTAAAATCTTGAGATTAGTCGATGCAAAGAGAGGCTTGTTTTCCCCCGGGTGGTATCAGACTGACTGAGGACGCATGCATGATGCCACTAATGAAAAACATTTCTACTAACTACCTCCGTTGCGATTCCTGGAGCTACTCAGGACTCTAGCCACGTTGTTTTGAATGCGTGCAGCATATGGAAATGCTTTTGCAGCCAATTTGTGGTTGTTGCCAGGTTCCCCCCTGCTTCCCCTTTGGATTCGGGATCAATTGTTCTTCTTTATGATTAAGTGTGTTGAACTTGGCAATGGAGTGGTTTGTTTGTGGGTTCGTTTTGGCATGAGCAGCAATAAAGAAGACGCGGACTGGAGTTTCACACTACAGTACAAGGTTCTCAAACTTCAAAGATTGTTTGAAGAATGTTGTTTTGTGTTTCAGTAATCTGCCGTGTACAGTTCCATATCTGCCCGGCAGATAACTGGAATCACCGAGATGGTGTTTAGTATTCTGTTGACTACAGGATAACAAAGGTCTAGCAGGCTGCAGATAGTCCCACGTTTGAGTCACTTTTAAAGTCCCCCTCACAGGCTTCCCAACACCTGGTGCTTTGTGTTCTGATGTGTGTTGGCCATCGACAGGGTCATGTTGACCCGTTCGAATTTGCTGCTGGGTCGCCCTGCCTTGTTCTGTGGGGTCAACAGAACCGGCCCACTGCTCTGGGTCCGGGCCAGGGAACCCCACCTGACCAGCTGTGTACCAATGGTTGTCTCTGTGGAACCTCGCTTGCAAAACATGCACACGTGTGTTTGGGAGAACATTGAAATGGAAAGTGACGCAACCACTAACTGTGTTCAGGGATTATTTCTATCTTTCTCATGGGAAACAATAGGACATTAATATTTTTCACCACAGCTTTATACCTAAAAGGGCCTGCACCAAGTCCTCTAGCCCTGTGACAGAGATGTCTAATAAATATCTCATCTGAATGACCTTCTTTCTGAAACATAACGGCGCCCTCTCCTGGTGGGCTTCAATATTGCAGTTGACTGCTTTTCAGCACAGCGTTTCGGGCCTCCGGACATCCAGACTGGAATCCCCATAGATGTAAAGTCCATTGCATTTCATCCATCTCTTGGGCACATTGTGGATTTATTACAACCACATTGCCGGTTAAATCGCCTAGGTTTGTGTGTTCATAAAGCCCAAGATGCTTCACTTGTGGATATTAGAAAACAACGAAAGCCTATTATTTATGTTGAATTATGTAACTGCCGAGCGCGATGAATGGAATGGCTCCAGCTACTACTGTTCTACAGCCACAAGGTAAGCTCCTGAGATCTCGTTCTTCCTCGTTAACATCGCGAGGTTAATTGCTGCCTCGGGAACCAGATGGCAATTAAAAAACAAGCTTGTCAGCACTCCGCGTAACGGAAGTGCAGCCCCCTAAAAGTGACCGTAAAACAGCGAAAGTCGTTGTTTTTACACATCCTGGGGGTTTCGACAGGCGCACCCTTTACACTTGTAGGAGAAACACGCGGGAATGTTTTTAAAGTACACTGCTCAAAAAAAGAAAGGGAACACCTAAACAACACATCCTAGATCTCTCTGAATTAAATATTCCAGTTGAAAATCTATATTCATTACATAGTGGAATGCACTGAGAACAAAATAACATAAGAATGATCAATGGAAATCAAAATCATTAACCCATGGAGGTCTGGATTCAGAAACTGACTCAAAATAAAAGTGGAAAGATCAGATCACATGCTGATCCAACTTCTGTGGAAATTCCTCAAGACAACTCAAAATGAGGCACAGTAGTGCGTGTGGCCTCCATGTGCCTGTATGCCCTCCATACAATGTCTGGGCATGCTCCTGATGAGACGACAGGTGTTCTCCTCAAGGATCTCCTCCCAGACCTGGATCATGGCGTCAGTCAACTCCTGGACAGTCTGTGGTGTCGGTGGATGGAATGGGTCTGAGGATTTCATCCCGGTACGTAATGGCAGTCATGGTACTTAGGATATGCCTCCCCAGACCATCATTGACCCACCACCAAACTGGTCATGCTGGAGGATGTTGCAGGCAGCAGAACATTCTCCACGGTGTCTCCAGACTCTGCCACATCTGTCACACGTGCTCAGTGTGAACCTGCTCTCATCCGTGAAGAGCACAGGGTGCCAATGGTGAATCTGCCAATCCTAGTGTTCTGTGGCAAATGCGAATCGGGCTGCACGGTGTTGGGCTGTGAGCACAGGCCCCACTTGTGGACGTCGGGCCCTCATACCACCCTCATGGAGTCTGTTTCTCACAGTTTGAGCAGAAACATGCACATTAGTGGCCTGCTGGAGGTCGTTTTGTAGGGCTGTGGCAGTGCTCCTCCTGTTCCTCCTTGCAGAAAGAACCAAATAGCGGTCCTGCTGCTGGGTTGTTGTCCTCCTATGGCCCCCTCCACATCTCTTGGGGCCTGTTTCAGAAAGCGGGTTTAACAAACTCTGAGTTAAAGCCTGAACGCTGGCTTGAGTAACTGTGAGCTGTCAAACTCAGAGTTTTGGGTTTCAGAACAGGGGATAACAATAAGTTCAATCAACTCTGAGTATGTTCAGCCTGAGTAAAGTTCGTGCACGAGGAGAGTATAAAGCCCGCATCAATGGAACACCGAGAATACGATTCCACCAATGGCAGCTGGAGAAAAAAAGGCTCGATCCTCCTATTTCTCCCCAGTCGAGTTAGAAATATTAATGACTGCATATGCAGAATATGAGATGACATTTAAGAAAAAAAGCAACACAGTAGCAGCGGCAAAAGAACGTGAGCAGGCTTGGCAGAAAATTGCTGACTGAGTAAATGGGCGAGTATTAATTGAAAAACATAAAAGTTTTATCTCGAGTGTTCCACTTTTTCAACATTAATATATCTGCTTACATAGATGTAGATATCAATATATATACACTGTGTGTGTGTGTGTGTGTGTAATGTGCAAAAGTTTTAGGTAGGTGTGAAAAAATGCTGTAAACAAAGATTGCTTTCACAAATAGAAATGTTAATAGCTTATTTTCATCAATTAACAAAATGCAAAGTGAATGAACAGAAGAGAAATCTAAATCAAATCAATATTTGGTGTGACCACCTTTTACCTTCAAAACAGCATTCTTACTTTACAGCATTTTTTGATACCTACCTAAAACTTTTGCACAGTACTGTATATATACAGTATATATACATATATACATATATATACGTTTCTGTGTGTCAACCCAACAGGCACAAAACGGGTACAAACAGGCACAAAACGTACTTGGCAGCAACTGAAGATGAAATATAAAAATGTAGAAGGATATGAGGGCTGAGAATATTGTTAAGATAAATGATAGATTGTGCAGAAAAACGGTAACGTTCAAACAGATAATCATCAGGGAACGGTAAAACATCCAAGCGGGGTCTGACCACTCTCTACCCACTGAGATTTCTGCAGAGTATTTGCGCTTCCTTGTCAACTGGCTCTTCAAGAAAATGACACGCATTGTCTGACACTTCCTCTCCATGAGCTGCCACCTTAACGTGGTGGAGGGGTTTGCGTGTCCCAATGACCCTGGGGGCTATATTGTCGGGGGCTTCATGCCCCTGGTAGGGTCACCCAAGGCAAACAGGTCCTAGGCGAGGGTCCAGACGAAGAGTGGCTCAAAAAAACCCCTATGATGAAAGAGAACTTTGGTACGGAGTTTCCCTTGCCCGGACGTGGGTCACCGGGGCCCCCCCCTGGAGCTAGGCCTGGGGGAAGGGCCCGTTGGCGAGCGCCTGGTGGCCGGGTCTACGCCCGCGGGGCCCGGTCGGGCACAGCCCGAAGGAACGACGCGGGACCCTCTTCCCATGGGTTCACCACCCGTGGGAGGGGCCAAAGGGGTCGGGTGCGATGTGAGCTGGGCGGCAGCAGGAGGCGGGGACCTGGGCGGTCCGACCCTCAGCTGCAGAAGCTAGCTCTGGGGACGTGGAACGTCACCTCTCTGGCGGGGAAGGAGCCGGAGCTGGTGTGCGAGGCTGAGAGGTACCGGCTAGATATAGTCGGGCTCACCTCGACACACAGTTTGGGCTCTGGAACCAGCGTCCTTCAGAGGGGTTGGACTCTTTTCCACTCTGGAGTTGCCCCTGGGGAGAGGCGCCGAGCGGGGGTGGGAATGCTTATCTCCCCCCGGCTTGGTGCCTGTACGTTGGGGTTCACCCCGGTAGACGAGAGGGTAGCCTCCCTCCGCCTTCGGGTGGGGGGACGGGTCCTGTCGTTTGTGCTTATGCACCGAACGGCAGTTCAGAGTACCCACCCTTTCTTGAGTCCTTAGGGGGAGTGTTGGAAAGCGCTCCTTCTGGGGACTCCCTTGTTCTGCTGGGGGACTTCAACGCCCATGTGGGCAATGACAGTGAAACCTGGAGGGGCGTGATTGGGAGGAACGGCCCCCCTGATCTGAACCCGAGTGGTGTTTTGTTGTTGGACTTCTGTGCTCGTCATGGATTGTCCATAACGAACACCATGTTCAAGCATAAGGGTGTCCACATGTGCACTTGGCACCAGGACACTCTAGGCCGCAGTTCGATGATCGACTTTGTAGTTGTATCATCGGACTTGCGGCCGCATGTCTTGGACACTCGGGTGAAGAGAGGGGCGGAGCTGTCAACTGATCACCACCTGGTGGCGAGTTGGCTCCGATGGCGGGGGAAGATGCCGGTCAGACCTGGCAAACCCAAACGTACTGTGAGGGTCTGCTGGGAACGTCTGGCTGAATCTCCTGTCAGAACGAGCTTCAACTCCCACCTCCGGGAGAGCTTCAACCATGTCCCGGGGGAGGCGGGGGACATAGAGTCCGAGTGGACCTTGTTCCGTGCCTCCATTGTTGAAGCGGCCGACCGGAGCTGTGGCCGTAAGGTCGTCGGTGCCTGTCGCGGCGGCAACCCCCGAACCCGCTGGTGGACCCCAGCGGTAAGGGATGCCGTAAAGCTGAAGAAGGAGTCCTACCGGGCCTTTTTGGCCCGTGGGACTCCTGAGGCAGCTGATGGGTACCGGCGGGCCAAGCGGGGCGCGGCTTCGGCGGTTGCGGAGGCAAAAACTCGGGTGTGGGAGGAGTTTGGTGAGGCCATGGAGAAGGACTTCCGAACGGCTTCGAGGAGATTCTGGACCACCATCCGGCGTCTCAGGAGGGGGAAGCAGTGCTCTGTCAACACCGTGTACGGTGGGGACGGGGCGCTGCTGACCTCGACTCGGGACGTTGTGAATCGGTGGGGGGAATACTTCGAAGACCTCCTCAATCCCACCAACACGCCTTCCACTGAGGAAGCAGGGTCTGGGGACTCGGGGGGGGGACTCTCCTATCTCCGGGGCCGAGATCGCCGAGGTGGTTAAAAAGCTCCTCGGTGGTAAGGCCCCGGGGGTGGACGAGATCCACCCCGAGTTCCTAAAGGCCCTGGATGCTGTGGGGCTGTCTTGGTTGACACGTCTCTGCAGCATCGCGTGGACATCGGGGGCAGTGCCTCTGGATTGGCAGACCGGGGTGGTGGTTTCCCTCTTCAAAAAGGGGGACCGGAGGGTGTGCTCCAACTACAGGGGGATCACACTCCTCAGCCTCCCCGGTAAGGTCTATTCGGGGGTCCTGGAGAGGAGGGTCCGTAGGATAGTTGAACCTCGGATTCAGGAGGAGCAATGTGGTTTTCGTCCCGGCCGTGGAACTGTGGACCAGCTCTATACCCTTGGCGCGGTACTCGAGGGTGCATGGGAGTTCGCCCAACCAGTCTACATGTGCTTTGTGGACTTGGAGAAGGCGTTCGACCGTGTCCCTCGGGGAGCCCTGTGGGGGGTGCTCCGGGAGTATGGGGTACCGGGCCCGCTGTTACGGGCCATCGGGTCCCTGTACTCCCGGTGCCAGAGCTTGGTCCGCATTGCCGGCAGTAAGTCGAGCCTGTTTCCGGTGAGAGTTGGCCTCCGCCAGGGCTGCCCTTTGTCACCGATTCTGTTCACAACTTTTATGGACAGAATTTCTAGGCACAGCCAGGGCGTTGAGGGGTTACGGTTCGGTGGCCTCAGGATTGCGTCACTGCTTTTCGCAGATGATCTTGTCCTGTTGGCTTCATCGGGCTGTGACCTTCAGCTCTCACTGGAGCGGTTCGCAGCCGAATGTGAAGCGGTTGGGATGAGGATCAGCACCTCCAAATCCGAGGCCATGGTTCTCGGCCGGAAAAGGGTGGAGTGCACTCTCTGGGTCGGGGAGAAGATTCTGCCTCAAGTGGAGGAGTTCAAGTATCTCGGGGTCTTGTTCACGAGTGAGGGGGGGATGCAGCGGGAGATTGACCGACGGATCGGTGCGGCGTCGGCAGTGATGCGGGCTCTGCACCGGTCCGTCATGGTGAAGAAGGAGCTGAGCCTAAAGGCGAAGCTCTCGATTTACCGGTCAATCTACGTTCCTACCCTCACCTATGGTCACGAGCTGTGGGTAGTGACCGAAAGAACGAGATCGCGAATACAAGCGGCCGAAATGAGTTTCCTCCGCAGGGTGTCCGGGCTCTCCCTTAGAGATAGGGTGAGAAGCTCGGTCATCCGGGAGGGGCTCAGAGTAGAACCGCTGCTCCTCCGCATCGAGAGGAGCCAGTTGCGGTGGCTCGGGCATCTAGTGAGGATGCCTCCTGGACGCCTCCCTGGGGAGGTGTTCCGGGCACGTCCCTCCGGGAGGAGGCCCCGGGGAAGAGCCAGGACACGCTGGAGGGACTATGTCTCTCGGCTGGCCTGGGAACGCCTCGGGATCCCCCCGGAAGAGCTGGACGAAGTGGCTGGGGAGAGGGAAGTCTGGGCTTCTCTCCTCAGGCTGCTGCCCCCGCGACCCGACCCCGGATAAGCGGAGGATATGGATGGATGGATGGATGTCTGACACTTCCTTCAGTCTGCAGCTAAAGAGGAGAAACTCAGGCTTAGTGGAAGAAAACCTGCCAGCAACCAGGTTAAATTCACGGAGTATGTTGCCGCAGAAACAGACTCAGAATTAAGCTGAACTGCCTTTGTGAAACCGAAAACCCTGAGTTTCCTCTCTGACTCAGGATGGCACAGCTTCTGTGCCATCAGGATGGCACAGCTTCTGTGCCATCCTGTCATTCCCTCTCATTTCCACCTGTTGTCTGTTCTATTTGCACAACAGCAGGTGAAATTATTCACAATCAGTGTTCCTTCCTAACTGGACAGGTTGATATCCCAGTGTGATTGACTTGGGCCCCGTTTACATGAAGGGAAGACGCAGATATTCCCCTGCGGTTTGACCTCTCATTTACACGAAACCTGTTTCTATCACAGAAAACGATTATTTAGAAGTGGAGATTTCTGAAAATGGTGGTTATGTGTTGCCGTGTCAACTGGAGAAACAGGGTTTTAGGTTCTCAAATGTCACATTATGCACCAGAAAATTCCCAACGTCATATGAGCTCCCTATGTTTACAGTTTGTTTGGCTATTCATGCGGGTTGATGAAAATGAGGCCTACAGCTAATGTTGGCATTGTAGGTTCCTGTGGTTCACAGCGTCTGTTGTAGCTTTGTATGTAGATGTATAGGCTACATGTTACAAGTAGCACTTAGCATCATAGGCCAGAGATGTTGTATACTAGCAATGGTTAACCTAGCAATTGGACTGCTTGAAACTTGTTCTGGTGACTTGCTTACTGTGTTAACAGCAATGAAATGGTTCACCTTCTGACAAATGTACTTATTGTAAGTTGCTTTGGATAAAAGCATCTGCTAAATGCCCTAAACATATATGTAACGTACAACTGAGGCCCTGTTTACACGAAGGGAAGACGCAGATATTTTCCTGTGGTTTGGCATCTCATTTACACGAAAACCCTGTTTATCACAGAAAACGATTATTTCTAAAAATTCCAGCCAAAGTGGAGATTTCTGATAAAGCCGGCTATGTGTTGCTGTGTCAACTGGAGAAACTGGGTTTTTGGTTCTCAATCGTCACATTATGCGCCAGAAAATGCTTAACGTCATGTGAGTGCCCTATGTTTGCTGTTTGTTTGGCTATCATGGATGCGTATTTATGCAGGTTGATGTAAATGACAACTTTTTTGAAAACGATGTTGTGTGCACGATGTTATTTATTGAAAACGGAGAGGGGGGGGGGGGAAATATTAGTTTATATAAATACCATATGTATACCATAGCTGGCTATGTGTAAATGTGGCCTCAATTGAATGAAAACCTCCCAGAATCTTCCACATCTTCTATGGGACCCTGGTGAATACTCATTCGCGGTGGTGGATATTACATTGGACATCATTCACTTACATTCAACAACAATGTTTTTCCTTTGTGCTTAGTGTGATTATATGGGTAGTGTTGAACTCTCTGCAGGCTGTATTGATGACTCCCAGCCTTGTATGGCTTGGCTGATGGATTACCTCCCTCTTGGTGTGCTTCCTATATTTACCTTGGAGGCCAAGTGCTAACTGGCAGAGCAAAGAAAGGTCTCTTCAAATAGCATCGCAGAGGGAAACCTGCAGCGAAACCCCAAGAAGAAGATGTTTTCATTCCACAATGAGACGTGAATTTCTTTTAAGCAGGTCAGTATTCCCACAGTCAACACCAGTGCTGTCAATAATGCTCTAATGGCTTTCAGACGTGAACAGGAAATGGATATGTGAGTAAGTCCTCAAAGGAAGATAAATATATAAATAAATAGAAAACACATGAAAATGAGTGTTTTCCATAGCATTTCCTTCGAGAAGCTATTTAAAGAGTCATGTCTTGGCCCTCAACCGTGGCAGTGGTGTCTATTATATTATTATATTATTATATATTATTATAGTAACCAACACGACTAGTTAAATACCTCTCTGTTTGTTTTAAAGGTCAGATATATTCAGGTGTTTGAGGGGTTTTTATCAGCAGAACACCTGTTATCTTGTATGTATAGATTAGATTAGATTTTGTTCATTGTCAGTATTTTCTTTAGATATGGGAATTAAATGTGTTCTCTGCATTTGACCCATCCTATGGTGTATAGGAGCAGTGGGCTGCTAGGTTCAGCATGCAGGGAGCAAAATGGGGTTCAGTGTCTTGCTCAAGGACACTTCGACATGTGGACAGTTGGAGGAGGGGAATACGAGGGGATCGAACCGCTGACCCTACACTTAGTGGATGACCCGCTCTGTCCACCTATACTCTACCTACTGAGCTACTGCCGCCCATATACTAAGGTTGTCTGATGGCCAGCTATGCAACTTGCTATCCTAAATGGCCCAAAAAATACATTAAATGCAGTGAAACCGCCATACTGAGTAATTCTTCTTCCTCTTCTTCTTCTTCTTCTTCTTCTTCTTCTTCTTCTTCTTCTTCTTCTTCTTCTTCTTCTTCTTCTTCTTCTTCTTCTTCTTCTTCAATTCGCTTCTTGAACAAGAAATTTGACCGACTTCTGTTCCAGAACTCAAACAAATTTCTGAACTCGTCCTCTTTGGTGACGTGGGGACGCCGAGCATCAGGACGCAGGAGACTGTCCAACGGGCTTCGCTCTGTGATCCTTATCTGCTATTCTGAACCTCTTTGTTCCATGTGAAGATACATGTACTGTGTATGTTCTGAACATACATGCACTGTGCATGTCTATGTACTGAACTAAGCCCTCCACCCTAATCCTTCTTCATTATTTAAAAAGTGAATATCCAGCAGATGGTATCATTATGAATTATGTCACACCCTCCCCTGACCTCCTCCCATGACCTCCTCCCCTGACCTCCAAGTCGCAGGAGGAACTGGAAACGCGCATTTTGGCGTCACCTGGCGTCGGGTGGCGGTGACGCGCGTTGACTCCGCGCCGCGCTCTCATTGGCCTATCCCGCTGTTCGTCAACGAAGAAGTTGGGATGGCCGAGCGATGCGTGTTGCGTCCTCCCAGACCCAACCTCATCGGCGCTTCCCAGGATTGTCATGACAGAACTTTTCACTTTCCAGGGAGGACGCGGCGGGGACACGACGAGGTAAGCTGCTGTCCTGTACTCTGGTGGAGAAGCTCTGCGTCTTTTCTTTGCTCTTGGGTCCTGGCTCATGGGTCCTGGCTCGGTTTCTTTGCTCATGGGTCCTGGCTCGGTTTCTCTGCTCATGGGTCCTGGCATGGTTTGTGTGAATAAGTAAATCTGTTTAAATCTAAAGAAAGTGTTGAAAGTGCCAAATGTCCGTGCAGTAGTGATGTGTGAACATCCTATGAAGGTTTCGTGGTTCTTGCAGTGTTTGGGACATGTTAATATGTTAGAACAGTGAAACAGCCCTGAATGGAGAACGACTGTTAACTTGGCATCAGATTGAACATATTGTATATTGTATGAAGTCTCTTTATATTCTCTAGGCAGAATATGTTACTGCGTCTTTCCAAAACTGGGTCTTTTTGCCCAAGACGTTCCCTTCAGATGTTCCTCATACTAATAAAAAATAGTCCACATGCCTGTATTGATCACAGACATTGATCGAAGTAGAAAGTGGCCTGGTTTCGTTTTGAAGTCGGGACTTCCCTTTGTATTTGGACCGTTATCGGTGGAAACATATCATGTCATATGGAAACACACTCGGACAGCAGGTCTGAAGTCATGACATTTGGCCCTGATTTATTTGATCAACAATTCCCATAAAACAATGGGGGCAGATTGCGACAGGAGATGGAAATCCCCCCATTGTTAAACCGTTATTTACACCCGCCCGCCAACTGCCTTTCATTATCTATCATTTACGGTCATTTTCTACACCAGACCATATAATCCACCACAGAGTTTATTCAACCGTTTACCAAATCAAATAATTACCCCCCCCCCCCCCCCCCAACCACCACCGTCGTAAAGTGAGCTAGATACACACTCCTGTGTCGCCGCATATGAAGCGTAAAACGACCCCCGTGTTGCCCATCATGTGAGTGTGTTTTCTTGGGTGATAGACTTCAGTGCAGGGTTCATATGTTCATCTCTCACCCATGACGGAATGAACCTCCCCACTAAATCAACAGCATCTAGGTGACATGGAAATGTTTGGGATTGATGTTCCATTTTTCATAGTGCAGACCTCCAGCCGCGGTTCATTCGTCATACAGTATGACATGTCGCTGTAACATAACCTTCTGATGTAAAAATATCACACCAAATCGTGTTGTATCATCTGTTATGTATTTCAGAGAGCTGTGAGAAGGCAGAGGGACTATGTGTGTGTGTGTGTGTGTGTGTGTGTGTGTGTGTGTGTGTGTGTGTGTGTGTGTGAGAGTGAGGGAAAGAGACGGAGAAGATCCTTTAAATCATCAAGGCCCCCAATGTGTCAGTCCAAAGTGGCTCCTAATTGATTTTATAGGCTTCTGTTTGAAAGAGTAACCTACTGCTAATTACCATCCCCAATGCAAACAGGGGCAAGACGGGTGTGAAGAAGCCCAAACAGATTCCACTGGCAGAAGAAGATGAAGGAAATACATTCCATTCCATTTCCTCGTGCACACCCCGCCACCACCACCCACCCACCCCCACCCACCACAACTCTGACACTAAACAGCCATGAACTGTCTGCTGTTGAACTGCACCTCGATGTTTTGCTGTAAGCTGTAGTCCGTGACCCGTGCTGGTCCTCCTGATGAGCCCATGGGTCCCATTGAGTCAAATGAAGAGCGCTGGAGGTTGCGTCGATTTCTCTCAGGACATTTAAGATCTCAGCTCAGCCCCCCAGGGGGTTGAAGGGCCCCCCCCCTGCACCCTGCAACAGTACACCCTGGGGTGTAGGTCCCTCTCCAAAATAGAAAGCTGAGTAAAAGCAGGGAACGCTGTGTCTGCTGGCTGCCTGCCGGCTGTGTTGTACTGCTTGAGGAAGAGCGGCATCTCTTTTTTCATGTTTCAGTGAATCCCAACTTTTGATCAGAACCGAAGCGATCCGAATGTCCCGCAAGGGGATTGAATGGACTCGGTGACATTTCCTCAGCCAATGCTGGCCAGCGTCTCCCGGGCTGAACTGGGTATCTCGTGCATGGTGATGTATTCGTGGAGCATCGCGGGCTGGGCGCCATGAACATTAAAAGCTTAATTTAGATCCTCGTAGCTCTATTATCACACGGCAGGGTCTGGACGAGCTGGGTGACAACAGCTTCCAGAAGAGTAAAGATAAATGTCTTCCCTGATTGTAGCAACCGGAGTGTCTGGACAGCAAGGCCTCCAGAGAGCCCACTGAAGTGGCTCTTTCCCCCGATCATGTGGTACATGCGGTACATTTATCTTCTAAAGCACAAGATGCTTTCTCTTTTTCTTTCTGGGAGCAGCAATTAGCGCTAAGTGTCAGGTGGTCACGGAGCCTGGTAGTGAAGGCTTCGCCACACTGATGGAAATCACCACTTACTTCTCTGGACCAGAGTCACTGATTTGAGTGGCTTTTCAAATTGCTAACCCTTTTTCAAGAGCTGCAGTATGTTAGCTTTATCGTTGCAGGGAATATGTAGCCTGCAGTTTATGCCCGGAATCTGGAGACCATTTTTCATCCATGGCTCCAGAACCCCACTGAGCTCCTCGAAGTTTAGACGATAACTCATTTGACTGAATTTCCTTCCTTACTGACTGTAGAGTTGGCTGGTACGGTATAGTCAGTGCGTGCTGTTGTTTTTTTATTGCCGTCACCGTTGGGTCGAAACAAAGCGTAAATCATTTTGCTGTACTTTAATGTGCCTCCATTTGGCTCCTCAGAGAACATTCCATGGAGGAGGCCCTATCAAACAGAGGGATCCTCAATCACAAATGACATTTCTTGTCCTGAATGGAGGTATAATGAAGTCAGCAGCAGCTAAAGGTTGAATTCACTGGGTAGGTTTTGTTCTTTAAGCTTCACATACATGAGAGAGCAGCTTACTTTTGCTGGTCATTCTTTACAGTAGCCTTGGTTTCAACAGGTTACAGTACAGTGCAGTTGCAGTAGACAGAGAGCTTTGTTGAAGTCCATTTTTTTATGCTGGAGCCATGTTTTTTTTTAAACTCTTTGTTCTTTGACCGTTTGCATCCTTTCATTGTGTGTTCTGACCAGAGGAAAGAGTTTCTTCATTTCGGTGAGAGGCTTCTTCATTGTTTGGACGTGACTTGGCTGGCTTCACCTCAGCTGGAAGAAGGGTCTTGGTCTGGGCGCTCGACTCGAGGTGAACCGGTTTACACATCACAGATAACCGCATTCAAATCTGTAATCACGGGCTGTCCTCAGGACTCTGTCCTGGGGACTTTGAAGGAACTCTGAAGGAACAAGAGCACTACCTTGTCATTACGCTGGAGGTGTTTTAATCAAAGAGGTGCTGGGGAATGAGGAGAGGGTGCCACTAATAAAGACATATTTCGGTGGTTTCTCAGGAGACCAGAGTGTTGCTTGACATCTGGTTCCACGGTGCAGTTATGACTATCAAACACATCTGTTGAGTCGCTACCACTTTGAAGGAGACAAGAGGGTCACACATCTTCTCTCCACAAAGAAGCCAGACCACATACCTTGGACGTGTCTTCGTATCTTTGGGGATGTCCCTGAAATGGGAAATGTCTCTCTCTCTCTCTCTCTCTCTCTCTCTCTCATCTCTCTCTCTCTCTCTCTCTCTCTCTCTGTTGCTTCTCAATGGAGGTGCTTGCAGTAGCTCTGACCTGGTAGCTTTAGCATACCACATGAAATGGAGATGAGAGTTTATCAGTCAACCAGATACTGTAGATGGCGTCTCCACTCACATCATAAAAAAAAACATAACCGCCACATGTTCAAAATAAATAGGAGATGAAGGAGATAGAAGTAAATGCAAGCTGCTGTTTAAGTCTGTGAGCCGAGGCCTGTCATTTCTCCACAGAGAGGGTCCCTGTGGCGTGCTGGGGCCCCGGGCCTGGGTTACCGTACCGGGAGAAAACAAGACCTGATGGTGCAGCCTGACTTAAGAGGGACTAGTGGTGTGGAAACAGCTGGTTATTGGGGCCAATATGTGAGCCTGTTTGTTGCAGGGTGGGGCGTCTGGCCTGGCCAGTGTTGAAGTCACCAGAGAGCTGTCAGGGCTACATGCTGTTTAGGAAACAGGGGCTGCCTTGCTCAAGGGTTTGTCATAATCACAGTTTCCAACAAGTGACACTGTTTTCTGTTATTCAAAGAATCCATTCATGACCAGGAACACAGGAACACTATAGGAACACAGTACGGGAACACAGGAACACTATAGGAACACAGTACGGGAACACAGGAACACAACACTATAGGAACACAGTACAGGAACACAGGAACACAACACTATAGGAACACAGTACAGGAACACAGGAACACAACACTATAGGAACACAGTACGGGAACACAGGAACACTATAGGAACACAGTACGGGAACACAGGAACACAACACTATAGGAACACAGTACAGGAACACAGGAACACAACACTATAGGAACACAGTACGGGAACACAGGAACACTATAGGAACACAGTACAGGAACACAGGAACACTATAGGAACACAGTACAGGAACACAGGAACACTATAGGAACACAGTACAGGAACACAGGAACACTATAGGAACACAGTACAGGAACACAGGAACACTATAGGAACACAGTACAGGAACACAGGAACACTATAGGAACACAGTACAGGAACACAGGAACACTATAGGAACACAGTACGGGAACACAGGAACACTATAGGAACACAGTACGGGAACACAGGAACACAACACTATAGGAACACAGTACAGGAACACAGGAACACAACACTATAGGAACACAGTACGGGAACACAGGAACACTATAGGAACACAGTACAGGAACACAGGAACACTATAGGAACACAGTACAGGAACACAGGAACACTATAGGAACACAGTACAGGAACACAGGAACACTATAGGAACACAGTACAGGAACACAGGAACACTATAGGAACACAGTACGGGAACACAGGAACACTATAGGAACACAGTACAGGAACACAGGAACACTATAGGAACACAGTACGGGAACACAAGGACACAACACTATAGGAACACAGTACAGGAACACAGGAACACAACACTATAGGAACACAGTACAGGAACACAAGAACACTATAGGAACACAGTACGGGAACACAGGAACACTATAGGAACACAGTACGGGAACACAGGAACACAACACTATAGGAACACAGTACAGGAACACAGGAACACAACACTATAGGAACACAGTACGGGAACACAGGAACACAACACTATAGGAACACAGTACAGGAACACAGGAACACTATAGGAACACAGTACGGGAACACAGGAACACAACACTATAGGAACACAGTACGGGAACACAGGAAC
>JAXIVH010000003.1:3954955-3967455 GCA_036785325.1 Urophycis tenuis | reverse complement strand
TGATGTATCCACCCTGTTGAGAGGGCAGCTGAGGTCATTCATGGCCTCTCCTGACACATTAGGGAACGAAGGGCTCTGTTGGGCGAGGAGTTAAACAAACTAAATTAACATCCATTTGGATGTCAGAGTGTCATGTGTTTAAGTGTGGAAGAAGACTACATCATTGGATCCATTGTAAAAGAGTCTTGCCTATGCAGTCAGGGGGAACATACTACAGTCAGGGGAACATACTACAGTCAGGGGAACATACTACAGACAGGGGGAACATACTACAGTGAGGGGGAACATACTACAGTCAGGGGAAACATACTACAGTGAGGGGGAACATACTACAGTGAGGGGGAACATACTACAGTGAGGGGGAACCTACTACAGCCAGGGTAACATACTACAGTCAGGGGAACATACTACAGTCAAGGGGAACATACTACAGTCAGGGGGAACATACTACAGTCAGGGGAACATACTACAGCCAGGGGAACATACTACAGTCAGGGGGAACATACTACAGATATTTGGGGTTCTTCACCCCGTTTGAAATGTCTTAATGTGTTTCTTTATGTTCATGCTTCGTTCACAGGTGTGGCTGTTGACTCAACACCTTGTCAGGTATCCTTCCGGAAGCTTCCATTCCAGTGGAAAAGATGACTCAGTCTGTACAAGTCACCCCCAAGCTGCCAGGTGAGTAACACAGGAACACTACCTCTCTGTCTTCTTGGTTTGAAATCAATGTCTTCATTTGTTTTCTGTCTTTATATATGAAGAGTGTTTTTTAACTTTTTACTTGTCTTCTTAAGACAGACACACACTCTCACACTCTCCATATAAAGCTTTATAGCTGAAAACACAAGGTTCATACTGAAGGTTGTTAATGGGGGTATCAGGGGGTTCGTACAAGATGGAGACCCCCTGAATCTGGGGTCCACTGCGCTGATAACGTGTGTGTGTGTGTGCGTGTGTGTGTGTGTGTGTCTGCGTGCATGCTTGTATGTGTGTCTATGTGTGTGTTTGCGTGTGTGTGTGTCTGCATGTGTGCGTGTGTCTGTGTGCGTGCGTGCGTGCCTGTGTGTGTGTGTGTGTGTGTGTGTGTGTGTGTGTGTGTGTGTGTGTGTGTGTGTGCGTGCGTGCGTGCCTGCGTGTGTGTGTGTGTGTGTGTCTGTGTGTGTTTAATCAACTCTGTCTGTCCCACAGACCTGGGCTCTCCGTTCCTGTACTGTGGAGCGGAGCAGGTGGATCAGGCCGCCTCCTACTCGGTCCAGACCCCCTACGGCTTCCAGCTGGACCTGGACTTCCTGAAGTATGTGGAGGAGATCGAGAGCGGCCACAACTTGCGGCGGGCGCCGGTGGGCCCGCGGCGGTCCGGGGGCCGCGGCGCCCGTCTCTCCCAGCGGAGCCCCAGCGTGGGCGGCGGCCGAACCAGCGGCTGGACGTCCACGGAGTCCCTGACGTCTCAGGGGAGCGAGGACGGCCGCGCGGCCCCTCCTCCGCCGCCACCGCGCAACCGCATCGGGTCGGCGCCCTGCGAGGCTCTGGCCGTCTCCCCGCTGACCGTCCCGACCGCCCCTCCGCTGTCGGCCGGCGCCAAGGTGCCCCCGCCGCCGCCGCAGCGCAACCCCCGGGTGGAGCGCACCCTGCTGGAGACCAGCCGGCGCCTGCAGCAGGAGCAGAACCACCACCTCCACAACGGCCTGAGGCTGCAGCTCGCCGACCCCCCCAAACCGGCCTTCAAAGGCACGGCGCCCTGCGGCCCGGGGTCCGCCGGGGCCGAGGGCCGTCTGCTGTCGGCGCCGCCCCCGGGTGCGGCCCTCCTCGGCGGCGTCAGGCCCAGCCCGCAGACGTCCGGGCGCAGCACCCCGGGGCCGGGCTCCTCCGTGACCCCCGGGGCCCCCGGCCAGCTGCAGACGGTCCGGGAGCAGATGGCCACGGCTCTGCGGCAGCTGAAGGACATGGAGGACAGGGTGAAGGGGGTCCCGGCGCTGGAGAGGGAGCTGGCCAAGCTCCGCGCCGAGAAGGAAATGCTCCTGTTGGCACTGCAGGAGAAGAGGGAGGCCGAGGAGAGGAGGGAGGTCGAGGAGAGGAGGCAGGCTGAGGAGGGTAGGCAGGCCGAGGAGAGGAGGCAGGCTGAGGAGGGGAGGCAGGCCGAGGAGAGGAGGAAGCAGCACACGGACATCTCCACTCAAACCACCGAGACCCTCCAGAGCGCCGTCCAACCCAAGACCCCGCGGTTGGCCTCCCCGCCGGCCTCGCCCGGCCGCCTTGGGGGCGGGCGGTCGGAGGAACTCAGGAGGCTCACGGCGCGGTTCGAGGTGAAACACGACAAGGGGGCGGAGCTCCGGGAGAGAGCCGCCCCCACGGCTCCGGAGAGAGTTCCGGTTCCGCCAGAGAAGAAGTCTGTGGCGGTCGGGGAGGACAAGCCGATGGACTCGGCGGTGTTCTACTACAGCTCGGGGAGGACGGACGCGTGCCAGGGGGCCGAGGTCTCGGTGCGCCACCAGGCCACGGGGACGGAGCAGCTGCCGCCGGGCCGCGAGGAGGGCACCCAGACCGCGACGGCGCAGACGCAAGACACTGGCGTCTGGGTGATGGAGTCCCTGCTGGGAATGACCAGCGAGGCCCAGCGCGAGGTGGACACCTTGCAGGACACCATCAAATTCCAGCAGGAGTCCATGGTGGCTCTGGAGCGCCGGCTGAGCTCGGCCGACAGGGACCTGGGCGCGCTGAGGGCCCGGGCCGAGGAGCGGGAGTCCAGGGTCACTCTGGACAAAGGGGTCCAGGCCGAGCCCGTCACCGCGCACGTCTCCGTGGAGACCACGCCCTCCACCCCGCGGCATGTCGGTGTCACGTGCCGCCCGGAGGCGGTCAGCGTGGGCGTCGGTGAGGATTCCATGGCCGCTCACGAGCAGGGCACCCAGACGGACGCTGAGGCGGTGGAGCAGGTGGAGGTGCAGCCGGTGGAGGTGGAGGTGGAGGTGCAGCAGGTGGCGGTGGAGGTGGAGGTGGAGGTGGAGCCGGTCACTGTGGCCGATGCCGCTTGTCAGTGGGAGAGTTTCCCGGAAGAAGAAGAGGAGGACGTGGTGGTGATGGAGGTGACGGAGGTGACTGAGGTGATGGAGACCAGAGCCGCGGCCACGGTTCTGAAGAAGCGTCAGCTGACCATCGCCGAGTACCAGATCAGGCCAGACGAGGAGCTGGTGAGTGCCGTGGAGAAGATCTCCGCAGAGGAACGTGAGAAGGGTTCACATGCCGAACCCAAGACAGGTGAGCACCTGAGGTCTGCAGCCCGCCTGCCTCCCGGTTCTGGGTCTAGTTCTGTATGGTTCTGTCTGGCTATGCAATTTCCTTCAGGGATTATTAAAGTACTTCTGTCTGTCTGTCGGTCTGTCATCGGTCTGTCTGGTTCATCTCCATGACATTGACTTGAGGTACAATGCTGAAATTGCAGACTGAAGAATGATGTCATAGCAGGTCCAAGGAGATGCTGTGGAAGTGTGGCAGTTCTGAACAGACACTTTGTTGTGTCTGAACTTGCCTTGAATAACCCCAGAGTGACTACAGAAGGGTAACGTTTAGTTTGCGGGCTATCTAAGTGGCTTGATCCCTTAATCTTTAGCCAATTGATTAAACGTGTTTAAAGCCTTTATGTACTTGGAGGGCAAGGCGTCTACCCCTTAACTCATCAAACATGGCTGCTCATCCAGGGCTGTTAGCTGGTGTCATTTGTACAATGGAAACAGTGTTTACAGCCCATGTGGTCAAAATCGTAGCTCACATAAAAGTCTTGTGATTCAATTCAACACATTGTGGTTGAATTGTGTTTTATTCATAAAATGTTAAAAGGGAGAAAGGATTAGAGGAACTGATTCCAAACTCTGTGAAGTTAAGGTGCAGCCTTCTGGCTGTTATTTTGGTTATATAACTGTGGTTGTATAACTGTTTAAGGAACAGAGAACAGAAAACAAACAGGACACTGCTGACACTGTCCTGTTCCAGCTCCTTCATAACTCTAGTTTACCCAAATCTAAGGACTTTATAGGTTGACAGATTGAGTTAATTTGTTTCTTTAATCTATCTATTTGGGCCTGGTCTGTCAACATCACAGGGTTGTACTGTAATAACGAAATTCCAGACATGATGTACAAAATAACTTTGAGAGACCAAATTTAGAATGTTTTTGTATTTGTGTCTGTTGAAGAACTGCTGCTCTGTTAGAAATGCCCATCATGTTGTTGGGTTAGGGTTAGGGCTGACCTTCACATAATCAGCAACACACTCCTGACCGGAAACCCCTGGCTGGAGCCCGTCTCTGAGGGAAGGATCGCTGTGATCTGAGAGGATGTCCTTCTCTGTTGCCTTGACAACCTTGTGTTCCTGGTCCCAGGTCTCCTGAAGTCCATCATGAAGAGGAGGGATGGAACTGCCACGGGCAGCACTGGCAAGAAGAGCCTGCAGTTTGTGGGCATCCTCAACGGAGGGTAAGTAGAACATGGAACCGTGATGGAACCCATCCTATGGGTTCCTCCCTCACTTGGTGGCCATCTTGGTTCTGAGCCCTTGCTGTTTGCAGTTCCTGATGTCAGGTCTGAATAAAGAACATTATTTGGTGTTCCATTCAAATCGTACTTCATTATTAACATTATTATTAACAGTCAGATGTTCTTTGAGCGTTTGTTGTCTTCATTTGTTCATGACTGAAGTCTGCGTCTGATTCCTGCCTGTAGAATTAGAATGTTTCTTTACTATTTACTGTTTAATGTTTCTGTTTGTTCAGAACTTCACGCCGCTCTTCATAGATAGATTAGATGAGATTAGATTAGATTATCTCAAGGTCTTTACAGCCGTTTAAAGCGTCCAGGATGTCCCCAGATATGAATCTACATCCAGCGAGGAGGAGGAGGAGGAGGAGGGGGAGGACGAGGAGGAGGAGGAGGAGGGGAGCTCCTCCGGCGACAGTGGCGAGGACAGCGATGATGACGAGGCGGCGTTGGAGGAGGAGACGTCAGACGAGGAGAGGAACGTGGACCTGGACGAGAGCGACACGGACGAGGAGACCCTGCTGGCCGCCCGGGGAGACGCAGCGGACATCGTGAAGGAAAAGTAAAGTTAGAGAGGAGTCCTGGCTTCCTCTTCCTCTGACTCCTCTGTGCTTTATCAGTGTCAGTGTGTTTTAACTTGACTCTGACTCCTCTGTATGCTTTACCAGTCTCCGTGTGTGTTGATGTGACTCAGACTGATAAAGCCCAGAGGAGTCAGAGTCACATTGAAACACATAGACTGATAAAGCACAGAGGAGTCAATGTCTTTCAATGTGACTCGGACTCCTCTATGCCTTATCAGTCTCAGTGTGTTTCAACATGACTCTGACTCCTCTGTGCTTTATCAGTCTCAGTGTGTTTTAACGTGACTCTCTGACTCCTCTGTGCTTTAACAGTCTCAGTGTGTTTTAATGTGACTCTCTGACTCCTCTGTGCTTTATCAGTCTCAGTGTGTTTAACGTGACTCTCTGACTCCTCTGTGCTTTATCAGTCTCAGGGCCTCATTTACTAACATTTGCGACCGCAGCGTAATCTGCGCCAGCGCCGAGCCGTTATTTGCGCAGCTTTCGTCACCGCACTTTACGTTGTATTTATCAAACCCGTACTTCATCAGGCAATCAGCGCCATACTCCGCCCTAGTGTAATTAGCGCACCGTTAAAAGAAGGAAGAATGGGTCTGCGTGTTTGCGTAACCATGGACGATCCAAGAAAAACAAAACAAAAGTTCCGCGCCGATCAGCGACCACTTCCTGGTCGCTGATCGGCGCGGTGCCTTTGTCGGTGTCTTCTTCTTGCTCTTACAACAGCTGCCATGTCCTTGTTTACAGGCTCAAGCAAAACCCGCTTCCTGGTTTACACCTGCTTTTATGAGGCGGAGATTTGCGCTCCAATTCGAGTCGCGCACTTCTCAGGCAATCTTAGTAAATACCACGCAATACATAATAAGGCGCACTTAACGCGTTACCTCCCAGCTCTTTGCGATTCACTCCCACTTCCCCTGATACACGCCCATTTATGCATATAAATGAGGCGGGATGCGCAACTTGCCTATCGCCTCTTCAGAGGCAGGCTATTTGCGCATTTACCCCGTTGCGCCACGTTAGTAAATACGGTTCCATGTTTTTGCGCCTATTTTACCCGCAAATTACGATAGAAATGGACGCAATTCTGTTAGTAAATGAGGCCCTCAGTGTGTTTTAACGTGACTCTCTGACTCCTGTGCTTTATCAGTCTCAGTGTGTTTAATGTGACTCTGACTCCTGTGCTTTATCAGTCTCAGTGTGTTTAACGTGACTCTCACACCACTTTGTTTTGTATTCTTTCTGAGCTATTTTGGCTTAAATCAATTTTGTAAATCAATCAAATCTTTTCTTATGTTCACAACGCACTGTAATACCATTTGTTTTGTTTAGAAAATCACACCACTTATATGACCTTGATTCAGGAAGTGGACCAGTAGAGTAGAACTTAGTACAGTAGAACTTAGTACAGTAGAATGCAGTGAAGTAGAACATAGTGGAGTAGAACTCAGTAGAGTAGAACATAGGCGTGTTATTCTGATGTGTTGGCTCTGTGCCGCAGGTTTGAGCTGAGTTCTAAGATGCGAGAGGCATGTCTGATCCTGAAGAACCACCTGAACGTTGACATCACCACCCTGAAGAGCAAGGAAGTGGTGAGTTGAAGACATGCTTTGAATCAGGATCCATCTGTCACTCACCCTGTCCACAAACAAACCGCAGACCTCCTGGGCCCAGAAGCTAGCGTGGTCCTCACAACCTCCACCTCAATTCACTGAAGAAACGGTCATAATCATGACCAAAAATCGAGGACGTTTCATCGACACTAAACACAAGTTACAACAGGACATCTGAACTTCAACCCTTTTCCCCAGCTGTCCAGCACGCATGCGGTCCAGCTGGAGTGGTTCCGGGTGTCCAGCGCCAAGCTGGCCCAGCCCCGGCGGGTCTCCGACTACCTGATGGCGTTCTCGGAGGTGTCGGCGGCGCTGCTGGAGCACGTGGTCAACATGACGGACGGGAACGGGAACACGGCGCTGCACTACAGCGTGTCGCACTCCAACTTCGGCGTGGTGGGCCTGCTGCTCTCCACGGGTGAGGAGCGGTCGCTTGGGCTGATCCCCTGCGGCCGACTGAGACGCAGAGCACAAGGCTGATCCGAAACGCAGTTTAAAGTGCAGGATTAAAACGCAGTTTAGAGCACAGATTGAAAATGCAGATTCGAAAACGCAGACGAAAAAACACTCTTCGTCTTGACAACCAACATTAAAACTTGACAACCAACGTTAAAACATTAAGGGGGTCATTGTCCTTCACGCTGATACACAACAAAGTAATCTGCCTGACTTTTTGTTTTATTTCTACACTTGCAAGTCCCTTTGTGGCCTTCCTGCCATTTGGTGTTTGTTTTAGAATTCCACAGTTGTGTGATCAACCTTGGTTCTGTAATGGAATGAACACACACCTCACCAGAGCGCGTGGGGCCTTGTGATTGG
Source organism: Urophycis tenuis (assembly GCA_036785325.1). Taxonomy (NCBI): domain Eukaryota; kingdom Metazoa; phylum Chordata; class Actinopteri; order Gadiformes; family Phycidae; genus Urophycis; species Urophycis tenuis. Next base: position 3,959,910 of record JAXIVH010000003.1, on the reverse strand, counting down.
ACGAGGGCTTGTGGAATGTTAGTGTTGATTATCCCGTCATGTGACCAAACAAAATTCCATTAAGCTGTTATCTTAAATTGATAGTGCGTCTTTAAACGAAGCCACTTGGTAGCCTGTTTAAAAGTGTGTGCGTGTGTGTGTGGGTGTGTGTGTGGGCCAGTATCTTGCCATCATGTAACAGATTACTTCTCAAATGTACGTTTGAATTTTGTAAATTGATTGATCCTGTTTAAACTTAATTACTTTAGTTCATACTTCGATAATATTTTCTTCATAAAGCTTCAGAAATGTTTTGCTCTTATGCTCTGCATAAAATGCATGTTTTTGAATAAAGTAATAAATAGTGTGTATTTATGGATGAATCTAAACGGATACTATAAATCACCAACTTAACAATGCAGTGAAAGATAAGTCAGCTGCCAGAGCCAGTGACCAGTGGTCCAGTGTCCAGTGACCAGTGGTCCAGTGACCAGTGACCAGCGGTCCAGCGGTCCAGTGACGAATGACTGTGTGTTGCAGGCGTGTGCTACGTGGACAAGCAGAACAAGGCGGGCTACACCGCCATCATGCTAGCAGCGCTGTCTGCCGTCAAGGAGGAAGACGACATGGTGGTGGTCAGGAAGCTCTTCAGCCTGGGCAACGTCAACGCCAAGGCCAGCCAGGTAGGACTCACACCACAACACAAATACTAGACGAGTACCCACCGGAACCTGCTCACATCAGGAGGGAATCACTGGAGGGAGTCGCGGCCAGGATGTTTCATGTCCTGCAGAAAGAAGGAAGCCTCCAACACAACATCCACTGTGTTCATGCAGGCATGGAGCCGGATGCTAAATTGTCTCCATGCTCAATAATGACATGTGAACAAAAGCTGACCCCCTGTAACAACACGTGGCTGTGACCACGTCCACAGGCCCTGAGCGAGCGCCCGTCTCCCGTGGGGAAAACGCGGCCAACATCTGGTTTTTGTTTGTTGAAGACTGACGAGAAATGGTGTTTTTGGGGGATTTCTGTTGACTCATTCCCAGATAAGACCTGTCATTAGGGATGAATTCCCTCCCTGCAATTTTTGCTTCTGTGATGGTTTGCATTTCCAGCGCAGATAAGCTACCGGGGGGAGATCAGCGTGGGAGGGGTTTTGATCAATCAAGAATAGATTTGTTATGGCGGGAGTAAGAGGACACCAGTCAGGTGTATTGATCCAGGTTATCGTGTTCTCACAGACATTTCCACTTCCTCGGGGGAGCACCAGAGGCATTGTGGGTGGCTGAGTCAAAAGATGCTGTAGACTTTTTTTTTAAAAAGGGATAAAAATAAACTGTGTCCCATGATCTCAAACTCTAGAGATCAAACCACAAAGAACAAATCTCCTTCATACGTATGACGTTTACCTGAGGTTGTCACTTAGAAGACAAAAAAAGGAATGTGTGTAGTGTACAGTATGTTACACATTGTCCATTCAGTCCAAACAAAGCCTAGCATAGCTCAAGATGTGACCAGCGGTTGTTGTTAGCGTTGAGTGTGGTCTCCATTCAGTGGACAAATTAGCCAACACTCCTTTGAAGACTTCAAAGACATGCCAGCCACCCTCCCACACACACACCCTCAGCTAAGACAGAATCGTCTTTGTCCCACAAACGCACACTCATTCGACATGTTCGCCACCTACACCTACATTTTACAAAGACTATCTTTATAGCTTTGGCGTGTAATCAAAAGGGCTAGCGTGGACTAGCGGTGGTTAGCGTGGGTTAAAGCTGCTGGCCCGAAGCCTCTGGGAGTCTCGAGGCCTCTCAGTAGCTGGGTCTACCCTGAGTCTACCTGCAGCCCCGAGCCTTGCATTAAAGCTCCAGCTAAACGAGTAAGTGACGCGAAGGTCCGATCAGTGGATAACTGCGTTAACTCAGGGGCTCCCAGTCAATCCCAGCCCCCCCCCCCCCCCCCCCCCCCCCCGCCCCCCCGCCAGAGAGAGGGAGCGTTGTGTGGCCGCACGTCACCATCCCATGATGATGGCGTTAGCTGAGGTTACCTCCCTCTAATTGGGTTGTCTCCGTTGTGTTGGACTGGCGCCTGTCAGCTATTCAGACAAGTCACAAGACCGGGGCAGTCCGGAACTTGTAAATGTAATTACTGAGTGTTTGTTGATGTTGTTGTTGTTGTTGTTTTCACAAGCCATGCTTTGTTTTTGTTGGGGGGGCGGAATTTTGGTTATCGCTTTTTGCGTAGGATGTTGTACGCCTCCATTAGTTTGTTATTGTTTTAACAAGGTAGCAGAGGAATGATTCAAATCTGCTGACTCTTATCTTTATGTTGAACATCTGGGTTGATGTCACGTGGGAGAAATGCTGACTCAGAGAGAGATCACAGAGGAATGCCGTAATCATATTCAAATGCCATCCTCCAAACTGCATTATATCACAGGGTTCGTTTGAGTGCTCAGTCGTTAATGAGTATCCATTGACTGAAGAACTAACCCCAACAATACAGTACTCTCATCTCCTGTGAAGCACGGTGTACCAGCATCTTGCCCAAGTGTCCTTGAGCAAGGTTTACATTTACATTTAGACCATTTTAGCAGACGCTTTTGTCCAAAGCAACTTACAATCAGTACATTTGTGGGGTTGGACGTGTGGACAGTTGGAGGTGGGGATTGAACCGTCAACCCTCCGGTTAGTGGACGAGCCGCTCTGCCCACTGAGCTATGTCGCCCTAGACGCCCAAGACGCCCGTAACCTCTACGGGCTCCTGGATGACATGTATCTGTTTCTGCGCTGGCTAAAAGTATCTGCTCACCTACTGTACAAGATGGTTACTGGTAGTGGTAGTAGTAGAAAGTAGTGCTAAATAATAGCAGTAGTTAATAGTAAATGAATAGTAAACAACTCACCCCTACCCTCAGGTATCACTGGAAAGTCACTTTGAGCATAGGCTGAAGGGCCAGTAAATGTGAACCCTAACCCCTAAACTAACCCTCACCCTCACCCTAACCCCTAAACTAACCCTCACCCTCACCCTAACCCCTAAACTAACCCTCACCCTAACCCTAACCCCTAAACTAACCCTCACCCTAACCCTAACCTAACCCTAACCCCTAAACTAACCCTCACCCTAACCCCTAAACTAACCCTAACCTGACCCTAACCCTAAACTAACCCTCACCCTAATCTAAATAAACCAACCCTAACCTGACCCTAACCCTAAACTAACCCTCACCCTAATCTAAACCCTAACCCTCACCCTAATCTAAACCCTCACCCTCACCCCTCACCCTCACCCTCACCCTCACCCCTCACCCTGACTGATGCCCCGTCCCCCAGGCGGGCCAGACGGCGCTGATGCTGGCGGTGAGTCACGGCCGTGAGGAGATGGTGCGGGCGCTGCTGGACCGCGGCGTGGACGTCAACGTGCAGGACGACGAGGGCTCCACCGCCCTGATGTGCGCCAGCGAGCACGGCCGCTCGGAGATCGTCTCCCTGCTGCTGGACCGGCCCGGCTGTGACGTCTCCATCGTGGACCACGTGAGTGGGGTTCGGCGCCGGTGGGGGGGGGGGGGGGGGGGGGGGGGATCATTCAGGAGGTCCAAATATCTGGCAAGGAAGCTTTATATTTATATATATACTGACCCGCAAGGTCACAGGTCAGCCAGGGGGAGACGAGCAGGATGTTTTACAGACAAGGTCATTTATAAGAAGCAGTGTAAGAAATAAGAATAGAGTAAAGTTTACATGCTTACTGGTTTTTGTTTTATGCTGTATTGTACTGCGTCTGCTGCTGCTGCTGCTACGACAACCGAATTTCCCCTCAGGGATAAATAAAGTTGTATAAATTCTATTCTGTTCTATGTTTGTAATGAGTCTGTATGTTGTTGCCACTTAGTGGCCAGAGGCTTGTAAAACCAGCGTCTGAACACCTCGTGTTGGGCTTTCACACCCACGAGTCTTGTATATGTTTGTATACGTATGCTATATAGTATACGTATGCTATATACATATATGTTACGGCCATAGAGTGCAGGCCGCCTCAAGGGGTAACATGTTTTACAAATGAATATTCCTCATTCTGTTCATTCCTCCTTAAAGAATCAATGCGAAACGCATCTTTTCAGGCAGGCCTACTCACACATGGACTTGATATCTGCTGCAAGCTCTGTGCCTTTTTAAATCTGTTTTAATCTGTGTCCTTTGATTGTTTTATGCTTTTATGCTTGTTAGGTGACCTTGAGTGTCCTGAAAGGCGCCTTATAAATAAAATGTATTATTATTATTATTATTATTATAACTGCGGGGGTCGGCTGATCTTCAGTGGCTTCTCTGGTTCAGATGTTCACCACCAAGTCGAGCTGGTTGGAACAAAACGGCACAACAATAACAATACAATACCGCAAGAAGCGCCTGCGTTCACTAGATGTATCCATTTTAAATCAATATGCTGTTTTTATCTCGTTTTGTCTGTTTTTCGAGGTTTTCTTAGTTTTCTTGTCACCGTTAGGATGACGGCCGCCCTGCGCAGCCGATTATCAAATACAAACGTACAAACAACAGACATGAACTCACAATGAGCGCACCAGAGCTCCTCCAGGGAAGAAGGAAGTCTTTGATTCAACCGCAGACCATTTAAATCATTTCAGCGTTTTTCAGTCTGGGAATGAGCTTAGGCAGCGTTGAGGAAATGGCTTCAGGATGGGAGGCTGCTCCAGGTGGTTGCCTTTTTGGAGAGATGGTCTGACTGGTTTCCTTGACCTGTTACCTTTCCATCACCTACATAGACACAGACACACAGACACAGACACACACACGCATGCACACACGCACACACGCACGCACACACGCACGCACACATGCACGCACACACACACGCACATACACACACACACGCACACACACACGCACACACACGCACGCACGCACGCACACACACACACACACACACACACACACACACACACACACACACAC
>JAXIVH010000003.1:3787455-3952455 GCA_036785325.1 Urophycis tenuis | reverse complement strand
CAAAACAAACAATGGCCGCTTTATCACTGGCTAGCTAGTGGAAATGGGGGTCAACCTCACTACATTACTGGATCATGAGTAATGCTGGCTGCCCTCTATTTGTAGTGGGTCGACTTCAGTGCTCAGCGATCACTGCTGACGGCTTGTCTACTCCTGACACCTAGAGGCCGTACCTCAGTACTGCGGCGCCGATCAGGAGAAGGAACACACGCGAAAACCCACATTCAATATGAATGAAATAGTTTTCTTCGGAGAAACATAGAATTTGTGGGGTCAACTTTCATTTCACGTCATTGCTCAGTTTGGTACAGACGTTGAATATGTGGCCGTTTCTGTGTTTTCTTTAGGGAAACCCCAAAGCTCCGCCCAGAAGCCAGACGAGTCCTCAGTGAACCTGGCTCTGAACCTGGCCCCTGGAGTGAGGCTTCAGGAAGACTTTCAACTTAACTGGATCTTAAATACAAAAACTCCACTGGAAATTTTATATATCTAAATAAATATATATATGTATTTATATCTTGCCACATGTCCTATATGTTGATATTATTGTAATGTGTGTTGTTTGTTCTGTTCCCTGTCCTTTACATTTTGTGTAAAATGGATATCATTATGGTGTCTCTGCTTTTCCTTTGTATCGCTAACCTTTCTGGGAGTTGGAGTCTCATGCCTGGTTTGCACTCTGGTCACGTGAGCATCCATCTCCACTGCCATCTGCAGTGTGTAGACACGCAGATGTCGTATCTCCTGTGTCAGTGATGTTCACGGTCATGCAGATACATTTGAAAGACACATCCTTTTTCCCCTGCTTGGACCTTGGTTGTTGTTGCTGGACAGATGTTTTATAAAGTTGGGACAGCGATAGTTGCTTGTCAACTAAGACAGTGTTACCAGATTTTAGTCATAAAAAAAAGCCATTGCAACCAATGGTTTGGGGTGTTTTTCTCATCAGATCTGGCAACCCTGCCTTGGTTGATAATCAACTGATTCCCTCTGGATGGGTGAGAATCTTGTCTTTATGATGTTGCCATTTAGTGCCTTCACCTTAACAGCACAAGTCTGCACTAACTGTCGGTGTTGTATATTCATGGATCTATTTTTTATGTCTGCAATAAAGTTGTATTTACATAAAGGAGTGAGGTGGGTGTCTGTGTATGTGTCTGAGAGTGTGTGCCCTCTCACCATACTTGCTTAGAATATTCTCGTCTAAAGTGTTACCATTGTTTTTAATTATCAACAGGACAGCATTGATGGTATAGCTGCTAGTGCAGCTTACTGAAGTTTGTTGCAACTAGGATAGGATAGGATAAAACTTTATTAATCCCCTAAGGGAAATTGGGTCACCATAGCAGCCAGGGCACATATAAATATAAATAAAATACTATATATATATATATATATATATATATATATATATATATATATATATATATATATATATATATATATATATAGACAGGTCTCTAAATTGACCATAGGTGTGTGTGTGAATGGTTGTTTGTCTATATATGTTAGCCCTGTGATAGGCTGGCGACCTGTCCAGGGTGTACCCCGCCTCTCGTCCGTTGCAGCTGGGATTGGCTCCAGCCCCCCCGCGACCCTCGTAGAGGATAAGCGGTCACGACAATGGATGGATGGATATATAGACAGACAAATTGTAAAAATACAATACAGCAGTGACGGGTTGATTTAATCCAGTTCTGTGATGGTGGATCTGACAGCGGCAGATGAGTCGTAAAAACTATTGCTCATCCATCGTCGAGTTTGTTTCAACCATACATTTGAACCATGAGACTTTTTAGCTCCAGCAATCATTATATTTGTTTTATTACACACACCAAGTTATTGAGCCATGAGAGGATGGATTTATTCAAGGTTACAGACAGGCAGACAGACAGAAATACTTTAATGATCCCTGAGGGAAATTGCATAAAGTCATACACATACTCACTGTTAAAGTAGCAACTTTAGTTTAAATGTAACATGAAGACATGGTTTTCAGAGTCCTTTTTGTGCGATAAAGATCCATGATAGCATTGTCACAGCCTATTGCAGAGGATGTACAATTTCTGAGATTTGGGTGTTGGGAGTTGATGCTGATTCATGTATCGTCAGTAGGGCCTACTGTTTTTTTTTTGTAGTGCGGGGTGTCCGCGTGCCTTGTCATGAAAATGCTAAATAGGTCTCCAGACTGTATCACGCCATACTGCACATTTGGTAATATGACACTTTGACTTTGAGCATAGAAATTGGACACTTCACTCCAAGTTCTATGTTGCTAGCCTGTCAGGCTTCCCTGTAGAGCCCTTGGGTTTTTCTACTGGCCCATCACGCCGCTAGGTGGCAGTAATGCAGTAACGCATTAAGCGGTACAGAAGAAGAGTCGTGCCCTTCACAACAGTTATCATGGCTACTGCGACGAAAATTATCCAGAGGCTGAGGAATTTATTGTCAGGGGTAAGATCGATTAAAATGCAATGTTGTCCACACAAAGTACTGTGTGGTACACTTGGTACACCCGTTTGACTGATAACCACCCAAACCAGTAGACTCAAAGTCTGCCAGAGCCTCTTGAACGGTGTAGCTTAGCATGTAGAGAACGAACTGCATAGAGATCCTTCCTTTTACTGTGCATTGTATAGTGTTGTTGATCATATGATATATATATATACCAGGTAATTCGTTATTTTGTCTCCGAACAGCATGACTTGCAAGCTAAACTCCAGCTGCGATATGGCGAAATAGCAAAGAGGGCAAGCTAAACTCCAGCTGCGATATGGCGAAATAGCAAAGAGGTAAGACAAGTTATCCTTTATTTTTGACATAATAGCTACTGAACCACTAACATTCATCCATCATAGACTTGATATTATTGCACATTTTGCCAGTGCAATTGGTTGTACTGTTTCCACAGTCGTTTTTATTTAACTTGTGTGGTAAATGTATTGACCTGTCATCACTCAAAGTCTGTTTTAAAATCCATCTCATTACACACTATAACTCAGTCTGTGTCTCCCTGTATGTCTACCTGTATGTCTCTGTGTGTGTCTCTGTATGTCTACCTGTATGTCTTTGTCTGTCTACCTGTATGTCTCTCTGTCTGTCTATCTGTATGTCTCTGTCTGTCTGTCTGTCTGTATGTCTCTCTGTCTGTCTACCTGTATGTCTCTGCATGTCTACCTGTATGTCTCTGTCTGTCTACCTGTATGTCTACCTGTATGTCTCCCTGTATGTCTACCTGTATGTCTCTGTGTATGTCTACCTGTATGTCTCTGTGTATGTCTACCTGTATGTCTACCTGTATGTCTCTGTGTATGTCTACCTGTATGTCTACCTGTATGTCTCACTATATGTCTACCTGTATGTCTTCCTGTGTAGGACCCAGCCGCCCGCCAAGCTCCCAGTGGGCCCCAGCCACCAATACGCCAGCAACTATTACCTCAGCAGAGATGGACGCAGAGAGTCTGTCCCTGCCACGGTCATCATGTCGGCACAAAAGGCCCTCCCTGCTGGAAGGTAGCAACCAAAGATCTCCCTCACACCTACAGAGATGGAGATGGGAGGGAGATTTAAAAACAATGCAGTTTGTTGGCTAACCAGAACAACAGAGCACTCCATGTCAACACACACCTGATGTCAAAGGGAAACACACTTCCACATCAGGGTTTCACTTGCACTGTGAGGGTTTTTTAAAATTATTTTTTAGCACTAGCAAGCCAGCTTGTAGAGCAACATTTAACCAGCCTTTTCTTAGCCCTGTAGTCAAGCTTGATTTCCAACCCTGCTCACATTCCGTTGTGAAGCCCCTTGATTATTCATCTGTGAAATAAGGGTTAGGGTTAGGGTTAGGGTTAGGGTCCTATCCTTCATTTCTCCATGGTCACATGCGGTCCATGTTCTTGTAGCAGGGGGACTGGGGCATGCGGTCCATGTTATGTGTCAAAGGATTCTCGATGGATTGTGTCCTAGATTCTCTGTTAGAATCGGAGTACTTACAGACTTTTTGCATCGGCACAGTGTGGAGCCCTCCCTCCTTTAGTGGAAACCAGATTCAGCCCAACAATAAACCAGATTCAGCCCAACAATAAACCAGATTCAGCCCAACAGTGAAGCATATTCAGCCATGTCAATAAACCAGATTCAGCCCAACAATAAACCAGATTCAGCCCAACAATGAAGCATATTCAGCCATGTCAATAAACCAGATTCAGCCGAACAATAAACCAGATTCAGCCCAACAATGAAGCATATTCAGCCATGTCAATAAACCAGATTCCGCCCAACAATAAACCAAATTCAGCCCAACAGTGAAGTGTATTCAGCCATGTCAATAAACCAGATTCAGCCCAACAAAAGGGGCATTTAAAAAAAACAAAAAACAGATTCAGCCCAACAATAAACAGGTTTTCTTGTTGAAATCAGTGGGAGCGTATTCAGCTTGGGCACTGTAAATAATTAGTCTGATAACTTGTATTGATGCTTTGACCCAAAGTGACTTGCAGTGAATTCTGATACATGTCATCCAGTAAAAGGGAAGGGATTTGGCATCTTGCTCCAAACTGAAAACATCTTGCTCCAAACTGCGGACATTGGGGGATCGAACACCTGACCCTTCGCCTACGTCCTTCAGTTTACAGCATTATTCACACACATGAGTCTGTGCCTGGAGTTTACCAGTAGTTTCACATCGTCTGCAGGGGATTTGGCGTCGAGGATCTGCTGGCATTCTTAACACCAGCTCCCATTCCCACATGGCCCCTCTGCTGTCACATTACTCAACTGAGACAGTGTAGAGAGAGATCCAATGTGTTGTTCGGTCTCAAGGTTCATCTCCTCAGTCTGAGCAGTATCACTGTGTACATAAATTGATTGAACTTGACATTCATACCTTGTTTTTGGCATCAAAGCGATAGAACACTGCCAGGGTGAGGAGTTTGATTCCCAGCGGGGGGGCCAACCTTGGAATGTGTGCGGTCTCTGTATTCCGAGATCCTTTGGATAAAAACGTCCACTATATGCCATGCTGCAGGCCTGTAGGCCTGTAAATAATGATAATAATGAATAATAAAAGCTGATTTCACAAAAGTGTTCCCATGACTTTTTTCTCTCCTTCATTGGTGGCGTCTCATCCAGCCAAGTTCCTGATGTACCTGCCAAGCTCCCCGTCACCCCTGGCAACGTCATGAGGGAGCTGGAGCTGTCGAAGGACGAGCCCTACCTTTGAACCACCGCTGTCCTGAACTACCCTCCCACGACACCGGGGGGCGTTGTTTGCATTCTGTACTATAGAACATGTTAATAAAGAATTGTATGTCCCTACTGCTGTTTCCTGTGCTGTTCGTTGTGGATATTTTGCCTCCAGGGTCTGTGTAACGTTCCCTTAACGACCCTGCATTTCAAACCATGGTGATTAACAGGAGTAACTGGTTTGAAAAGGTTTGAACAAGTTGAAACAAACTGACCAATTCGTTTTCTGTTGATTGTTTCTAGTATTTAACGTGTGTGTTAAGGAGAACACATGTCTGAGACAAAATCAAGGGACTTTTTCGGTTCAGTGGTTTAAAAACCTCTAAAATGGGGACACTGCCCTTACCATTCACAAAGCAGTTTCTCTCACTATTTATCCAAAATTGCAAAGGAATTGATAAATAATTGTTTTTTCACCTGATTAATGTAGTAAATTCTAGCTGACATCAAAAACATCCTTAAAATCAGCTTTAAAAAAACATGTATCAGACATGTATAAGGCAAGGAAGTTCAGTGTTCAATATTATGCAGCACAACATATTGCTTGTAGACTACAGTAGGCCCATATGTCCTTACATATCACTTAAACACTTAACTTCAGTCCACCAGGGAGCTCGGCACACTATTCTGTCAGAGCCCTATAATTTTATACGTTAGTACAATAGACATCTGGCAGCCTCCCAGGGCATTCGCTGAAGACAGTTTAAAGTTTGTTAAATAATATTGCAGGTGAACTATCCTGTTCATGCGTGTGTGCGTGCGTGCGTGCGTGTGTGTGTGTGTGTGTGTGTGTGTGTGTGTGTGTGTGTGTGTGTGCGTGCGTGCGTGTGTGTAATCCACTGACTAGACACATTGATTAAAAAAACGTACATTTCAATCAAATATCTATTCTACACTGTTACTGTAATTCGTTTAAAACTCTTAGTGACTCGAGTTATACAATTGCGAGTTTCAAGGGCAACTGTCATCCGTGGGCGGAAGAGACCCTCCCACATGGCAAATCTGCGTAAGAAATGCTTCTGAATATTAATATTGTGTGGGTCTACACCCGAGGACCGACGTGTGAATGTGAACTAGTGATGTATTTTGGTTACATATTCACCCCCGTTCAATGTGATTCCACGCTTGGACAGATTGCGTCACTTTCATGCGCCGCAGCGGCACAGACAAATGTGGAGGACGCCAAGCATGGGACACCTTCATGAAAGACTTCTCCTTGTTCATTTACTAACTTGCTGTGTCATTTCAGGTAAGGTCGTGCAACATTTAATTACGTTTGACTTTATTTGCGGGATTCTTTTTTGGGCGTCCCATTTGGGTGATTTCAATGGTAGAATGCAGAATGAGGGCATGATCCATCCTCACACGGACAAGTCGCTGCTTGATTTAACGGTCTCCTGGGTTGATTGTAAACTACGTGTTGACAGAACTCACATTTGTGCAGTTCTCTGAATGTGAAGTTATGTGTCTTTTTCGCCATTAAATTCCTCGATGCTACAAGAGACCTGAGCCCACTTGGCTTGCTGCCTTGTTCATAAAATATGAACGACTTGTGTGACTTTTTTAGTTCTGTAGCGTGACGGCAAAGGTGCGGGGAAGCGACTAACCCTAACCTCTTCGCAACCTGTGTTGTTGTTTAAAAACAATGCATTGTGACTGTAATAATATGGCATTGAGCATAGTTAATTTACCAATTAACCAATGAATGGAACGAATGAAATGAATGGAAACGTATGGATAAATAACGAAAGGAATCAGTACAATTTAACATTTTTCGTCAGCAAACGTTATAAAGCTCTTGTTTGTTTTGTAACAAGTCGTTACTAATATTGTCTTCATGTGATTGGTTGATGAAGCTGAGAGGGCGTGTCCGGGCTTCCCCTGTGGATGCGGAGTCTGCGTGGCCAGCAGCTCGCTGTGTGACGGCAAGCCGGACTGTCCCGACGGCTCGGATGAGTGGCGGCACAACTGTGGTGAGAATACAACAGTCCACAGCGCCCGTGACACTATAGCGCTTGACATCAGCATGGTTGCTAGTGCAATCCCATGGCTCCTCATGACATTGCTGACAGCTGATTTGCTCAGCTTCATGGCCTTCATGGTGTGTACCTGAAGGATCAGGCCTATTTCACGAGACTATGCAGTGTTTGTGCTTTGAGTGCAGAAACATGCTTTTACAAACAGAAACCTGGAGGATGAATCAAGCTTTGGCTTGAAGAAAATCCTTCACTATACCTTCATGGTGAAGAGATTATAATTTTGTACAGTTTGTGCAGTGTGTTATTATAATAACAGTATGATCATTCTTATCGTTGTTTCCCTGCTTGGTATTTGAGCTTTTCTGCCACGTTGGATTATTTCAGAGTAGATTAGTTGACTATTTAGGTCACTTATTAAATCCTCAAGGATTTGACTTAATTTGTCTCGTGGCATTCTTCATCAAAGTTCACCAGAGGAATCTTTGGGGTGAAGCACCTAAAGCCCAGCTGAGATGAACATTATACTGTTACTATAATCTATTGTCCACTTTCCACTTTAGTGGAGGCTAACCATGTCTCTGCAGCAGTGTTCATTCACTGTATAACTGTATTGCTGCATTCAATAGTCATTTTCACTATGTAACTGTACGTATACCTGCAGTGGTGTGTTTACTGGCACTGGTATTGAGCAGTCTATAACTGTTTCTGTACAGTAATATTCACTGACTCACTGTTATCTAACTGCAGAAGTGTTCACTGCATAATGCTAGAGTGAAGTGCAGTGTTCACTGCATGTTTCTCCGGGTACATCGCCATGTGACGTATCTCAAAGCACGTGTCCGTGGTGGTCACTGTGACTCCTCCTCCCCCCCAGGCGGTGGGGGCTGTGGAGACCACCAGTTTGCCTGTGGCGGCGACGGCCGCTGCGTCCCGCTGCTCTACCGCTGCGACGGCGTCGACCACTGCGGCGACGGGAGCGACGAGACCGCCTGTCGGAACTGCTCCTCCGGCGCCTTTCACTGCGCGCCCTCGGGGTCCTGCCTGCCGCGGGCGCGGCTGTGCGACGGACGGACGGACTGCCCGGACGGACGTGACGAGGGCGGGGCCTTGTGTGGTGTCCCGCTCCCCGCTTCCTTGTCCTCCTCCTCCTCCTCAGTCTCTGCTGCGTGCGCCGCCTCGGAGTACAGGTGCAGTGACGGCCAGTGCGTGCCGCTGTCGTGGCGATGCGACCGCTCCCCGGACTGCCCCGACGGCGCCGACGAACGGGACTGCGGTGAGTTGGTGGACCGGGGGGGGGGGTCAGGGGTCGGCTGGTGGGTCAGTGCCTGGGGGGGTCGGAGGTCGCAGCCGGGGGTCAGGGTGGTGTGTCTGGGGTCGGGGGTCATGGTGGTGGGTCAGGGGTCAGGGGGTTGGGGGTCAGGGGGTCAGGGGGCAGGGGTGGTGGGTCTGGGGTCAGGGGGTCGGGGGTCACAGTGGTGGTTCTGCGGTCAGGGCCGCTGCTGCCCTGACGGTCATCGGTTCAATCCCTGACGTTTCTCGATCCACCATAGAATAGGATTGTCTGAAAGAGGGACCTCTTTCCACCAGGAGGACATTTGGCTCCACCAAGTGGTGTCTTAAAGATTATGCACCACAGAAAAACAAATGCCAATGTAGGATAAACCAAGCTGAAGACCCTCGCTCGCTGAATTCAAACTAATAATAGTTAGTATAGTCATGAATCACCAGGTTAGGGCTCAATGTCAGGACTCACCCCTAAAGTCATGCACTCTCAATAAAACCCAAAGGTTAATCCACTGGATCAGGCTACCATCGATTCCAACAGGATTTTGCCACGCAGACTATTTTTAATGTTGCAGGCGAAGATGAGGGGCTTGGCAATGTCAAACCCAGAGGAGCCTGGGAACCACATGGTTCTGCCCCCCACCAATCACAGCGGTGGATCTAACACAGGGGCGGGTCTAACTCTGCTGATGTGTCATTGCTCATTTGGTTGCCGTGATTGGTTGAAGGTCTGTCTAATGCATTGGTTCCCAAACGGTGTGCCGTGGAATTTTGTGACAACCATACTTTATTATTGCAATATACAACTACACAAAAATTATAATTTTTTAAATGTAGTTTATCAGCACTTCATATGCACTCATTTCATAATACAGAGGCAAACTATATACCTAAAAACAATTATTTAATTCTTGCCTCATTTTTAATTTTGTGACCTGTCTGGTTTAAATGGGTGTGTTGCTGCTTTGATGAAGGCTAATTTGATAAAGTTTCAAGTTAATTTTTGAAATATTTGGTTAATAAATATTTCATGAGTAATATGAGTCTGTCACATTTTATTTGGCATCAGTAAATGATTATGCACATTTACAGATATTTTACATGATATGAGTGATAACACGTATTATAAAGGCTATTTTGCACAATGGGTGTGTGCCTTGAGATTTCTACTTGTTCTTTGGTGTGGCTTAATGGGCACAAAAAGTTTGGGAACCACTGGTCTAATGGGTCCAATGGGGTCTGCGCTGGATAACGGGAAATGGAAAATGAAGTGTGCGCCATCCCAACACGCACTTCAAAGTGGTCCCGCAATGTCAGGCCACGGTGTGGTGGGACGCGCTCAGACGCTTGTGACGATGATCAATGAAATGTTGACTGCTCCTCCCCGATCCAGGGAACTGGATGTGTAGATGTGGTCAACACTGGAGACTGGAGGTCTTGTGTTGACCACATCAACACAACGCAACAAAACCTCCAGTCTTGTGGTGTGGTCAACACCACAAGACTGGAGGTCTTTTTGTCTTGTGTTGTCAGCCCGTCTCCCGCCCACCATGTGGCCAGATTTAATAATAACAACACTCGCTTTATTTGAGATGGTGACCATTTTAAAAGACCAAAATGTTGCGCCGTCTGGATCCTGCGAGAGTAATTTTTGTCATTTTGCAGAATGTATTTGGGATGAAAAACAAAGTTTGTCCATTTGTCCAGGAGATGGCGGTAGAGTCTCTAATGTCCTCTTCCTCTGTGCCATCTAGCAAAACGGGTTGTCTGGTAGAAACCTTTTGTGACAACCACTTCTCGGAACACTCAACAGTCGTGGCATTGACTGCCCTGTGTGACTCTCCCTCACTTCAAATACTGTCATTGTTGACTCTCGTGGGAAGCGTTTTAAATTGTGTTTTGAAGCTTTAAGCAGTTTGGCTGTTTGCAGCGCAGACGGATCTCTCATTACATTTGTAGTCTTTCCTGTTCCTGAACATCCATCCGCTGTTTCACATGAAAATTGAGCCCCTGATGCCACCCAGAGGAAGTCTGTTCGTCGGAAAGGAATGAGGAAGGAAAGGGGGAAAAACAACCTCATCACTGGAATACCAGTGATCCAATGATTACGCAGAGTGGAAAGAAAGAGTAAAATTCTAAATGTGCCCCCTTCTGAGCACTCACCATATTATATTGCCAATGTGACCCAATCCCACTGAGCTTCAGGGAATAAGGGTACGTGTGATTGTATTTCAAGTGGTTCTGTTCTGTAGGAAGGAAATGCAGACTTGAGTCCTAAAGTATAGTATATATTCTCTTTTGATCCCGTGAGGGAAATTTGGTCTCTGCATTTATCCCAATCCGTGAATTAGTGAAACACACTCAGCACACAGTGATTACACAGTGAGGTGAAGCACACACTAATCCCGATGCAGTGAGCTGCCTGCTACAGCGGCGCTCGGGGAGCAGTGAGGGGTTAGGTGCCTTGCTCAAGGGCACTTCAGCCGTTCCTACTCCGGCAACCCTCTGGTTACAAGTCCGAAGCCCTAACCAGTAGGCCGCGGCTGCCCCTAAAGCAATCTGATCCTGGTTTCTGTTTGGTAACCCCGTGGTTTTTGCCCCTGCAGACCAGGACGAGTGTGCGGTGGACAACGGCGGCTGCTCCCACCAGTGTGTCGACCTGCCGCTGGGCCTCATGTGTGCGTGTCCCCGCGGCATGAGGCTGCTGGGAGACAGCCAGTGTGAAGGTGAGACGGGCGTCGGGTCCTCCCAGGTTCTCTCAACA
Source organism: Urophycis tenuis (assembly GCA_036785325.1). NCBI lineage: Eukaryota > Metazoa > Chordata > Actinopteri > Gadiformes > Phycidae > Urophycis > Urophycis tenuis. Next base: position 3,941,184 of record JAXIVH010000003.1, on the reverse strand, counting down.
GGACCAGTGTGGATGCTTCACTGCTCACTCTGTCAATCGCAGGGGATTCATTTTGAGAGGGAGATTCAAACGGGACGTTACAAGCTGGGATTTCAAGATGGCTTAACTAAAAACGACACACTGAGAGTATAATCCTATCGTAATCGTAAAATGCCACTTTGAGGGATCGGCTGGCATTCAACATATTCTGCTGTTCCATTAACTCCACCTTGACTCAGTGATGGACATAGAATAGTTATGTTTTATGATGTTATTATGTTTTATGACCGCTGCTTTCCACTCTGGAACACCAAGCATATTTTGGCCCCCTGGCAATCAACTTTGATTAATTGATGTTTATTTTCCCTCGTGTCGTGTGCACTCATGAAAGGGAAGCCATTCTGTCCTTTTCATGTTGACAGTCTCAGTATCAACCTTCATCAAAATCAGTGTGCTGACATCAAACTGTAGAAAATGTTCTGTACCATGATCGTTTCTTGTACAGTCAAGGTTCACTGCAATGGGGAAGGTATGGCGAGGATCCATCGCCTGTGAACATGAAACATGGTTAACATCAAATATGTGAATTTTAGTTCTGACCCATCCTTAATAAAGCACAATGGCGTAATCAATACGATCACATAAACAACTCTTGGAACAGGTTACTCTTTGGAACAAGCTCCCTGCCAATGTCAGGACTGCAGAGTCACTTCCCATCTTGTGGAAGAAACTTGAGACTCACAGACAAACAAACAGAAAACACCCTACCCTCATGCTCTTTAATTGCTCTTTAATAACTCTTTGTAACTTGACCAGAGAACTTGTACACTATCAATTGGAATGCTTGAAACTTGTTCTGGTGACTTTCTTGCTGTATTAGCAGCAATGAAATGTTTCACCTTCATCTGACAAATGTACTCTTTTGTAAGTCGCTTTGGATAAAAGCGTCTGCCAAATGTAAATGTAAACAACACATTTATTCCCTTACTTATTGGTTACCATCATCCTCATTTTGTTGTGTTCCTCCAGAGATCGACCCGTGCCTGGACAGTGACCTGTGCGACCAGCTGTGCGTCTCCGCCACGGTGTGCGGGTGCCAGGCCGGGTACGAGCGGGGCCCGGGACCCGGGGAGTGCACGGCCACCGGTAGGCTGAGGACTGTCCTCCCACAGGACAAGATTCAATTAGGCAGACTATTATCTCATTATCTGTTGCTCTGTGTGCAGAACGGCACAACATCTGCTATGTTGCTAAGTGATGTTGCTAAGTGCTGGTTTGCTATGCAGCTTCCTGTATTGCAGTGTTTTGAACACAAATCAGTGAGCTTTAAATTTGGCGAGACGATGTTGGTAAAGTTCGCGCGTCTTTTTTTTGGTTTTACCCCCTGGCGTGAGAAAGAGATGGTATCGGTAAACACCGCAGCTCTCAGCGGAGCAACTCCGAGTCTGACATGTGAGGCAGGACGTTCACACCTCTGTTGCTTGACGGGTGCAATGACACGTGTGACCTGTGTGTGCGTGCATGCGAGACAAAGGCTGGAAATAATGAAATGCCTGGACGGACACACGCACCGGGGCTCCCGTCCTCAGAGTTGGAGGTAAAGAGGCTTTCTCTGGCTTGAACAATGACCACAATGGGCAGTGTGAGAGGGAAAGCCCACGGTAGGAGTTAAATCCATTAAGCCCGACACTGATTGCAGAGTAGGGATGGATGGAAGGCAAGGCTATTGTGTTCTCCTCGGGGCGTGTGAACGTCACGGTGAACGCACACATACTTCTGCTGAGTTGTGGAGCAGTTTCGATGCGCTCGTTTTCGTGGCCGTGGCGTGTGGAGGCCATGCGTCATGTGACTGTTTGATGACTTGCATGCAAAAACTTAAACCCATCCCAAGCATCTCAACTGGCGTAAATATGTGCTTTGTTCTGCACAGGAAACCATGTTATCATTTTATCCTGTTGTTGTCGATTTCTTGATATCATAAGTCCTCGGAGTCCCGGGACCTTGTCACTCCCCCGCTGAACTGTGCCATCCGGACGGGTGGTCGCGGCTGTGGTCGGCTGTGTTGGCTTTGGTACAATTTGTTGGGTTATTTACATCAGTTGCTCGGCTGGCTGTGGGTTTAAACACTCGTGAGTTCAAACCGTTTTGAACAAAAGTGATGACTGCAGTGAAATGGTGACGTAGTGCAGATTGAGAGGTGGTTGGGACGACCACTTGTGATGTAACTATCTTCTGGGTTGGTCCTGTCGGAAAACGTGCGTGCGTGCGTGCGTGCGTGCGTGCGTGCGTGCGTGCGTGCGTGCGTGCGTGTGTGTGTGTGTGTGCGTGCGCGTGTGTAGCACGACTGCTCATGTTGCGTTCTGCTCTCTCCTCCAAGGTGTCCCAGCCCGGCTCATCCTCAGCACCTCGGAGGACATCAGATGGTTGGGAGCTGGTGGCGAGGACGTGGGGTAGGTGGAAGTCGCAGTTCCCTTTTGTCTTTTCTCGCTGCATTTACGCTGAGAAGAAAAGAGCTGACAGATGAACGGACATCCTTTACCTGTGGAATGCAGACTGTAAGGGACATCACTGTTGGTTTGTTATTCACTGATGTCACTGCCTGGGGGCCTTGGGCATGCAAATGTACCATTTTACTAAGAATGAACATGCAAATGTTGGCTTTCCATCAACAGGGAGCAGGCCATGCGTACAGCGAGCCCCAGCGTCACGGCGGTCTGCGTGGCCACCAACACACTGTACTGGGCCCCCCGCTTCCAGGGCTCCATATACCGGTCAGTTCCCAGGCTCACGGTGGCTCGTTTAGAACTTTAACTCTGCACCTGCACACTTTTATACTTGGATACTTTGACAGCATTCAGGAAAATGTGTTTTTCATGAATCGGTTTGACTCAGAATGGATGAGGGGCTTTATATCCGGGTCTGAAAGGGCTTCATAGGCCCACGTTATACAACCCCCTGGCCTTCTGAAGGTTCTGAAGGCTTCTGAAGGCTCCTATTTTTAGAAGAAAATAAATGATATAAAATGTATTAACAACAATGCTGTTCTGGATGAACATCAGAATGACTCAGGATGACTTTTGTGTGTTTTGTTGGTCTTTGAATTTTTTTTTTGGATTTTTCAGGGTCTCCATGGACTCCACCCCATGGGAGCCCATCCTGGTTTTGAGAGGCCAGGGCTCGGTGTCGGGCCTGGCTGTTGATTGGCTCAATCGGCTGCTTTACTGGAGCGACCGGCTGAAGGGGTCCATTAATGTGGCCCCCCTGGACGGCTCGGAGCGGCGGCTGGTCATCAGGGGCCTTGAGCAGCCCATGGCGGTTGTGGTGGAGCCCAGCCTGAGGTAGGCCTGTAGGCTTTTTAGACCCGGCTCAGATGAACCACTCCGGCTGCTCTAAAGACTCACTATTGGTGAACAACAGTGAATCAAAAAAAAAAAAAAAAGTAGTTTTTATTGTTTTAGAGCTTTAGACTTTTCTTTTTTCAGATTTTCCTCCAGCTCTTTCTCTGGTGGAAACCGCAAGCTCCTGGCGAGTCGCAGAAGATGCACAAACTGAAAACTTCACTCAAGCAATTGATATGTGCGTTTCTGTATTTCTTTCACAAAGATGTTGTGAGAAACGACACCATCGACCACTGAAAACGGCTGCTTGAATTAAGATGATGCTGAGAAGATACCAAGTGTTTGAATTAAGATAATGCTAAGAAGATACCTAGTGTTTGAATTGAAATAATGCTGAGAAGATACCTAGTTTTTGAATTAAGGTAATAGTAAGATGATCCCTTTTGTGTGGCGTTTTTCATGTATGACTAGAATGTTGTTGCTGGTTTACGGTAATGCCATGGAGGGCTGTTTTTCTGGAAATGTAACCATATCTAATGAGGGCATCTATGCCTGACAGTAACAGGTATGATTTGTGCCATTTCCGCATTCAAGCCATTTGATATAAGACTTTGTTTTGACACTCTAAACAGTAATCCAGTAGAGAGCCGATAAGCCTCTCACCAACACACTGTCACTAGTGTGTGAATGGTGAACATGCCATGCTCCTCGGGCGCACGAGTCAAGGCAGTATGGCGTTTGCACAAGGATTCACCATCAGTGTGAGGGATCAGGGTCAGTCACACAGTGTGAAGGTGTGAAAAAAAAGTGTGATAGTTGTCACTATTGTACACATGTGGAAAGCCAGCTGTGAGTCTGAGTCTGCGTCAGATCCGGTTCCTCCTGGCACTGGACCTCCAAGGGCACAGTGTGGTTCTTCGGCTGCGTTACGGTGAAGAGGGTCCAATACGTTTCCAAACAAGCAGTTTTGAATCTATTGGGGAACATTTCGAAACGTGACGTGTCTGGTTTAATGGCGCTGTAGTTGGGCTCTCTCCAGGGCACATTGTAATATCACTAATGTGCAGAACTGTTGGCGCGGCGGTGGCACCGCCGGTCTGCAGTCACGTCGGGTCGCTTCACCCAGGCGGCATCAAACTACGGCGGGTCTTACGGTTCTTATCTGGAAACCCCCAGACGGCAGAATGCACACGTCACGTCCTGAACGCCGGCTGCCAGGTTGTGATCACAGGTGCTGCTTAGCACCCTGACAAAGTGACACTCAAGGTGACACCCAAGTGTCACTTTGACTCAGCTCAAGTTCAAAGGTTCAAAGGTTTTATTTGTCATATGCTCAACAGATACAGCGTACATGTTAGCAATGAAAATCTTAAATCCCAGGCACCCCAAATAACTCAACACAAACACAAAGTGCCCGCTGGTATGTGGTGGATCCTGTCACTGCTGGGCCCTCACGTTGCCCAAAGGAACCTCACTGCTGTAGCGTTGGACGCGGTCTCATTTACCTCTCTGTCAATGTTTGCTGTTAACATTCTGCGTTCCAGTTCCTTGTAGTGAATCCGTGGTTCCTAACGTCTGTTTCTTTCTGGTAGGCTTCTCTTTTGGGCAGAGAGTGGCATCTCCCCCAAAATCATGAAAGCGGGCTTGGATGGCCGAAACGTGGTAACCCTGGTGACTTCCTCAATCCGCAACCCTGTGGCCATCTCTTTGGGTAGGTTCACCAGACCATCTCTCTGGGTAGGGTCACCAGACCTGTTCCCCAGCACCAGACCATATCTCTGGTTAGGTTTACCGGAGCAGTTCCATAGCATCAGACCATCTCTCTGGGTAGGTTCACCAGACCTGTTCCCCAGCACCAGACCATATCTCTGGTTAGGTTTACCGGAGCAGTTCCATAGCATCAGACCATCTCTCTGGGTAGGTTCACCAGACCTGTTCCCCAGCACCAGACCATATCTCTGGGTAGGTTCACCAGACCAGTTCCACAGCATCAGACCATCACTCTGGGTAGGTTCTTGGGAAGGATATCATATGCGCTTCCTCCCAAGCCCGAACCTACCTTATGGGCAATCTGGGCCCATGCCCAGGGAACCCTGAGCAGAAAAAGGCCCTCAGCGATGGGAGGAAAATAATAATAAAAAATGGCCCCACAGAAATATGTCACAAAGCTGACCCATTGTCTTGATGTTAGCTCAAAACAATAGAAACATGGCGAAAATGCAGATCAAAACTGGTAATTATCAACTGATTGGATGATTCTCTGTTTTGATCTGTATTTCATCCATTCCATGTGTTCTACATCCTCACCGGAGCTCGGCTGCTCACACAGACCTGCTCTACTGTTGTGGAGCCGGCAGGATACCCATTTTGATTGGGTAAATGGTGGGCGACTTTGTCATTCCCATTGTGTAGAGATATGGACCACACAAAGGCTCTATAGAGCGGTGCTGCTGCCCATGGCTTCACCTGGCGCACGGCGAGACACAGGGGACTCACCCCGGGACCGGTTCCCCATTCAAATGAATAGTGAAAGTGGCTTTTGTTGGCCACGGGGCAGGGCTTAAGTCGTGCGTGTCAGAATGAGCCCCAACACATGAGAATACCGCTTTCAACACGCAAGCAATCCCTCCCAAACTGGTCACCAACTCCGTAGCCGTGGGCACCAACTCTCCACAACCTGACCTGCGGTCGTCCCTCTGAGGGGTTTGTGGCACTGGAGGACTTCATCCTGAGCACAGGACCCCTCCTACCGCATCCTGAACACAGGACCCCTCCTACCTCATCCTGAACACAGGACCCCTTCTACCGCATTCTGAACACAGGACCTCTCCTTTGTCCCTCCTACCTCATCCTGAACACAGGACCCCTCCTACCGCATTCTGAACACAGGACCTCTCCTTTGTCCCTCCTACCGCATTCTGAACACAGGACCCCTCTTACCTCATCCTGAACACAGGACCCCTCTTACATCATCCTGAACACAGGAACACAGGACCTCTCCTTTGTCCCTCCTACCTCATCCTGAACACAGGACCTCTCCTTTGTCCCTCCTACCTCATCCTGAACACAGGACCCCTCCTACCTCATCCTGAACACAGGACCTCTCCTTTGTCCCTCCTACCTCATCCTGAACACAGGACCCTTTCTCTCTCTCTCTCTCTCGCTGAACGCCATCACGCGGTTCTAGTGGGGTCTTCAAGTTCAAGACGACACGTGGGGGGTCCAGACACTACAGTCTACTCACCTACAGTGTATACATGTGGTCCCCACTGTCTATACTGCGCATATCCTGGCCATGGGGTATTCGCTGCAGTGTGCCCTACCCCATGCAAGCCTACGTCTCTATATTCCATGGTACATATGTTTGTTTTTTTGCGGGTCGATGCTGAACTGCATTTTGTTGACTCAGAAGAAGGACTATGCAGTTGAATATAATATAATCGTTCTATGTAGGTTCATTCCCAACTCCAGTTGGAAGTGTTTCTCTTCCTGTTTAGGAAGTGAATCAGTCAAGCGTTTTGAACCCATGCAAAAGTTTCAGAATTTTATGATGCATCTGAATATGTTTACAAGTCCTTGGCGTACGTGTAAGTTATTTGAGTTGTTTGTGGAGTTGCAGAACAAATGTCAGCTGCACAGGTGAAAAGCTAAACCAAATCTGTGGGTAGTTCCCGTCAGTGAGGATGTCTTTACTTCCGGTTATTCTTCCAACGTTTCCCTCTAGACGTCCCCCGCCTGCTGCTCTACTGGGCCGACCAGGACCACCGCACCATCTCCCGGGTCGACCTCACGGGCCAGCACCGCAAGACGGTGCTGAAGTCCAACGGCTACATGGACCAGCTCACCAGCCTGGCGCTGTTCCAGGTGCCCACCTCTTACTCACAGAGACTCGCCAACGTCAGCCCTGCCGGGAACGGCTCGGAGTTTGCCGGTTGAAATCAAATCCAGCTCAGTGTCTCCCTCCGTCTGTCTGTCTGTCTGTGTCTCCCTCTCTCTGTCTCACACTTTCTGTCCGTCTCTCTATCTGTCTCGTTGTCTCCCTCCTTGTTTGTCTGTCTCTGTCTCCCACTCTCCCTTTCTCTGTCTGTCTCTGTGTCTCCCTCTCTCTGTCTCTCTCTTTGTCTCCCACTCTTTGTCTCCCTCTCTGTCTGTCTCTCTATCTGTCTCGTTGTCTCCCTCTCTGTCTGTCTGTCTGTCTCCCACTCTCCCTTTCTCTATCTGTCTCTGTGTCTCCCTCTCTCTGTCTCTCTCTTTGTCTCCCTCTCGGTGTCTGTCTCTTTCTCTCCCACTCTGTCTCTCTCTTTGTCTCCCTCTCTCTGTCTCTTTCTTTGTCTCCCACTCTCTGTCTATCTCTTTGTCTCCCACTTTCTGTTTGTCTCTCTGTCTCGCTGTCTCTCGGTGTCTGTCTGTCTGTCCCCCAGGGGGAGGTGTACTGGTCAGACGGCAGGACCCACTCCGTCTGCAGCGCTGACAAACACAACGGCAGCACCTTCAGGGTGCTGCTACAGACCCCCACCCCACCAGGGGGGCTGCTCATCATCCACCCCCTCCTCCAACCAACCGGTAAGAGCGAGAGAGAGACACACACACACTCACTCACTCACTCACTCACTCACACAATCCCAAGAATAAACCATTCCAGAAAGTCAGGTTCCAAATGACCACGTGGCTCAAAGGGGAAACCTGTAGTTCCAGTCTGCTGCGGACCATTGACAACATTTTAAAGTGCCAAAATGGAGATGGGAAAATGTTGCAGATCTCACATGTTCCAGCAAGACTCATGTCTTATCTCTCTCAGAGAGATATGTCTTATCTCTCTAAGAGAGAGAGAGAGACACACACACACACACACACACACACACACACACACACAACCTGACCACAGAGTATTGTTCATTATTGGTTTCTCTTCCTCTTCTCCCAGGAGCGGCTGGGCCTCAGAGCCCTCCAGCACCGGCATCAGCTGACGCCACCTTTGCTGGGATCCTCACCCTTATAGGTACCATCAGCCGGGGCTCAGGGTCTCAGTCTTAGACTTTGATGTTTCAGCTCAACAGTTGTTTCAACTTATTTAATGTGCATGCGTGTGCGTTTTACCGTTCAGAGTTTCAAACTGAAACTCTGAACGGTAAAAGGTTAGCAAATGAAACTACAAAGAGTAAAGTTTAGAAATTGCTCCAAATGTTGATCCTCACAAAGTCTGTCACATCCATCACAAAGTGCGGTCTGCCCTCAGTGTTCCTGGGGGTGTTGCTGGTGAGCCTGATGGCATGTTGGGGCTGGAGGCAGGAGTGCAGACCCTCAAGAAACATCCAGCTGCAGACCATCTGCCTCAAGGAGTCCCAGGACCCCCTCCTACACAGTGCCCCCCTGACCTCACGCACCAGCACTGTCAAGGCAAGACACCCTCAAACACACACAGAAAGTGTGTCTCTCTCTCTCTCTCTGTCTGTGTCTGTGTCTGTGTCTGTGTGTCTGTGTGTCGAGACTAGGGTTGAGCACCGAAACTCGGTTCCAGTAGGGCACCGGTTCCGACATAAACGGTTGTAACGAGACCGAATAAGAACGCAAATTTCGGTGCCTCATTTCGGTTCCTGACTTTTTTTTGTTAAAAAAAAGTTTGTTAAAAAAAAAGTCAGGAACCGAAATGACGCACCGAAATTTGCATTCTTATTCGGTCTCGTTACATGGGGCTGCGGGCGGCGTCAACCTGCGTGACGTCAGTGCCGCTACGCTGCACACTTGTTGATCGGATCATCAGAACTGATAGAGGAAAGATCGAAGGTTTGGCTACATTTCACATCCAAGGATAAAGCGATATCGTGCAAAGGAGGTAACACCTCAAATTTAAGTAAACACCTAACGACTCACGGTGTTTATTTAAAAGCCGAGCAATACACCGTCCGTGTTCGATAACTTGCGGGATGCAGCAAGCACTTCAGCAGCAGCAGCCGGCCTCCCAGCCTGGGAGTCCAACTCACGGTGTTTATTTAAAAGCCGAGCAATGCACCGTGTTCGATAACTTGCGGGATGCAGCAAGCACTTCAGCAGCAGCAGTGACTCCCAGCCTCCCAACCTTAAATATTAACAAAACATACATAATATAAAACACACACATAGAGCGATGTTTACTCACGGTGTTTATTTAAAAGCCGAGCAATGCACCGTGTTCGATAACTTGCGGGATGCAGCAAGCACTTCAGCAGCAGCAACAGCGACTCCCAGCCTGGGAGTCGCTGCTGCTGCTGAAGTGCTTGCTGCATGAAGGTGCACTTCAGCAGCAGCATCAGCAGCAGCAAATGAGTAAATGAGTAATTCTTCAGCAGCAGCGACTCCCAGCCTGGGAGTCGCTGCTGCTGCTGAAGTGCTTGCTGCATCCCGCAAGTTATCGAACACAGTATGTATGTATGTTTTGTTAATATTTAAGGTGTTGCACTGTTCATTTCAGTACTTATATTTGATACAATATTGTTTTATTTGATGTGACGTAAATGTGAATTCGTATTTTATATTATTTAAAATTATATTGCTTTATTTTATATTGTGTGTAATTTGGCCCTGGAAATAAAAGGGTAGGCTATTGTTTTTTGACAAAGTGTGTGCGGTTTCGTTTTTTTAAGCACCGGTTCGAGAACCGTTTTAGCACCGGAACCGTTTAAAAAGTACCGAGTAGGCACCGGTATCGGATAAAACCCAAACGATACCCAACCCTAGTCGAGACAAGCGCCTTGATTGTAAATTGGCCTTGGCATGATGGACGAGAGTGTCCAAATGAACTGTAACATATTGGTTTTTATTGATCCGGGCCGAGCGGTTAAATCTACTGGTCTCGCCCCATGAACTCACCAAGTGGCGTTCCCTCACTCTAGGACACGCTGGTCAAGGTGGACCTGGAGACAGACTGACCAGAACCCACTAGGGAGTGGGTGAACCCGCTCCACCCGAGACAGAACTCCCAGGGTTCCGCCCCGTTCTCATCCCGCCTGCCTTCATCGGCACCCCTGGGTAGGTGAGGAGGACTCGTGTCAGCCAGAGCGTCTTCAGCTCAACTTCAACATGTACACTCAAAGGACTGCCATCTCGCTTGCCCGGAATGGTGGAGAGGGTGGGTTGTGTGTTATTTGTATTTCCTGAGCCCCTGATTAGTAGGAAGAGAACATGCGGTCCAGGGGGTCCCTGCTTGTCGAGGCCCCCCCCCATGAACGGTGGCCCTAAAGGAGCAAGTGTCAGTGTTGTCTGATCTGTAGCTGCTGCTCTCCTGCTGGGATTATCCCTTCCTCGGTACACTATGCTGTGGTTACAGCCCTGTCTCGCCTGCTCCAGACGCCCTACTAGCACAAGCCCTGCTGGCACACTGTCACCGACGAGATTTAGATCCAACACACGTGTGATACAAACAAGATGAATAAATATAGCTTGGAGAAATATTTTATTTTTATATATTTTTTGAACTTAAACGCCAATGAGTTGAATATTGGTGAACTCAATTCCAGTCTCCTATGTTTGATGTCGCAATAGCATCTGTCGCAATTGCAGATTCTTTTCTTTTTTTTTTTTTTTTTTTCCATTCACCCAATCAAGTAGTCCAATCGATTATTTGACAACTGTAATGCAACCGAGCGCTGGCCTCGGATGACCTGGCCCGCAGCACGTACGTTTGTAACACTTTGTCACAGAGCCACCTGGTGCCTTGCCTCCCCTCTGCACGGTTTAACTGCGAGCTACGACAGCCTGATTACCGATGGAGGGCTGAGAGCCGCCTACTGCTTCTCTCTCTCTCTCTCTCTCTCTCACTCTGAACCTCGGTCTGAACAGCACAAGGCAGCAGTCACATGTCCCGCTGCCCGCAGTCCGATGGGTCTCATGGTGTGACGATGAGACGTAGTGTATGTATACATGCTCTACGTCTAGGTATATACTGTATACATGCTCTATGTCTAGGTATATAATGTATACATGCTCTACGTCTATGTACATGCATATAACACCAGAAAAGGGCCTTTATCTTTGTTTTTTCTTTTGTCTATCGCAATTCTGTTGGGTATTCTGGTGCTGACGAACTATGCCTGTGCTTTATGTTTTGAAATGAAATGAGAGGGTGACATGTTTTATTGGAATGAGAGGGTGAAATGTTTTATTGGAATGAGAGGGTGAAATGTTTTATTGGAAGAGGTTGGTTCCTTTACACTGAATTCGCGCTCCTGTTTATTTTCCTGCCTTCCTCCATCTGAGTAGCGCTGAGGGTAACGATAGCTGTGAGCTACAGCTGCTGATTGTGAAGCTTTTTATTTATTAAACGTTAGTTATATTTATTGCGGGTGCTATAAGGAGAGCAGGATTTTGTTCCATTAACCATAGAGAGGTTTAAAACTACATGGTGACAATAAAGTGATTTGACTTGCATCTTTATGTTTGGTTTGTTTGATTTGCTAAATAGATAAATCCTACAGGTTACAGACCATAAACTGTTGCTTTCAGCACAATACAACGATGGCACATTTAACCTATTACAATTATTATAAAGACATAACTCAAATTAACAATCTTGTTTGAGCCAGTTATTCCTTTCTAAAATTAATATTCCTTGTGACCACTTTTTTATTTTAGGCGTAGCTAACTAAACGATGCAGTGATTGGAGCGATAGATACATTGTGTCTTAACGGCAATGAGTGGCTTAGTGATTTGAATCTTGTCTCAGACTTGCTACATGTCTGGTAATTAGATTAATCTCTGCTCATCTCCATGGATAAATTGCATTATTCCAGAATTTGGTATCCCAGTGCAAGATGCAAAAACTTCAAATTACACAATACCAATGTCCTTAAAATGAGTTGAACTCCTCCTTTTGCTGGTGGTCAGATGCATGGGAGGTGCCAGTGCAGTGTGAATGGCTCTCTGATTAAACTGATCAGTGGATGCTGAGCTGGAGGAATGACGAGGAAACTGGTTGTCCTTGCATGGCTTCATTCAGCTTCCTCCCCACAATACAATGTGCAAAGTGTTTGTGTCCTAATCTAAGCTCTGCATTAAATTAAGTCCTTAAGGACAATTGGAAGGACACCAAGGAGATTATGGGGACAGACTAAAGCACCTGCTGTGACAGAACTGCCCTCATTTGTAGAAGACAGAAGAGCCAACGTCAGGAGAGGAAACACAAGTCTTGAGGCAAGGAAATGCAACTAGATAAACAGGATGCACCTAGATAAACAGGAAGCCATCAATTGGCGGTAGGTGCCTGCCAGACTCCTGCTATTACTTGCGAAGCAGCCAAATGCAAATGAATCACCTTCGCTGAAGTCTTCCTTCTTGCCCTGCTTTTATATTGTGCCAGTGGCGTCCTGCCTTTTTAACGCGTTCCAGACATGGATTCTAAGGGGGTTCAGCTGTGGAGAACGCTGCGGGAACGCCGGGCGACCCTCAACATTGTGGCCATTGGTATTCTGCCAGGTGCGACGGACAACCAAACCTTTCCGTTTTCCCAGCAGATCAGTGTCAAGGCGTGGCACTCCATGGAAAACCTGGACAGCCCTGGCAACAGAGCAGAGCGCTCCAAACCAGGGGAGAGACTGCAGCAGACAGTTAACGTTAACGTTGGAGGTCAAGTGTTTCACATCCCCAAGGAGCTGGCCCTGAAATATCCTCAAACGCGTATCGGGTCTTTGGCGCTCTGCAGGGACGACTCAGAGCAACGCCGCTTGTGTGACGACTTTTCTGTGGTGAGCAATGAGTTCTTCTTTGACCGTGATCCGGCCTTCTTCCACTACATCTTTCATTTCTACACCAGCGGGGTTCTGTGGGTGATGAGGGAAATGTGTCCTGTCAACTTTGAGGAAGAGCTGGATTACTGGGGCATGAGCCTGCGAGACGCCCAGCGCTGCTGCCGGATTCTGTTTGAGGAGAAGGTGGATGAGCTGAGGGACAACATGAAGGTGGAGAGAGAGTTGATGGCTGAGATCGAGGTGACTTATGACCAGGAGGGCTACAAGGACATGGTCTTAGGGGACGCCCGTAAGGCCGTCTGGAACTTTGTGGAAAACCCTTTCTCCTCGACGCAGGCAAAAGCCTTCGCCGTGGTATCCAACCTTTTTGTACTCCTCTCCATCATGGCCATGACACTCAACACTGTGGAAGAACTGAAGAGTTACGGCATCTATGGCAAAACATACATGGAATGGGTGGAGATCATCTCCATCGTGTTCTTCACTGTGGAGTACGTCCTCCGCATGGTGACCACATGTAACCTGAGGCAGTTTCTGGGGAGCACACTCAACTTTCTGGACTTTGTGGCCGTCATGCCTTACTTTGTGCAGATCGTGTTTGAGGCTTTTAGTGATGCGGAAGATCTGGGGGCCCAAGAAGACCTCAGGGCCATCGACGGTGTCACCAAGCTCAGCCAGGTCCTCAAAGTGGTCAAGCTGATGCGCATTTTCCGCATCTTGAAGCTGGCTCGTCATTCCACCGGGATGCGAGCATTCGGCTTCACCCTGCGCCAGTGCTACCAGCAGGTCAGCTGCCTTCTCCTCTTCATCGCCATGGGCATCTTCACCTTCTCTGCTCTTCTGCATTCTGCGGAGCGAGACATAGAGGACTCCCCATTCAGCAGCATTCCTGATGCGTGGTGGTGGGCCGCTGTGAGTAGCTGAGTTACTATGAATGTTAGCCATTCCAATGACATTCACATTACAACACATGTCTTGGACCTGATAGAGGTCTTGATAGTGTTGGACCACAAGTGAACTGTGGAAGGATTACAGTCCATGGGGTGCGTACGCACCCCATGGACTGTAAGTTGGATCGGCCATACGCCGATCCAACTTTGTTTCATGAGCATTTTGAACAGCACACATGAAATGGAACCTGATCTTTTCAAACCTTATGCGGCCCACTTCCATATAGCTTATTCGAATTATGTTCATAAGTGTTTGGAAGATGTTTATTAATAAGCTAAAAGGGCTGCAATAAGACCACACACACACACACACAGACAGATAGGTAATGGCATTTATTTTGTGATCGGTAGAGAGAGGAATAGGGCTCTGTAGAAATCAGAGTTGGCTAAGGTTGCAAGCATTCCCTGAAGGGACTTTCCATCTATCTTTTATCTTTGACTTTGAACAGCTACATCAACATGTCTGCTGCCTCTTTCCCTCTCAGGTGAGCATCTCCACAGTGGGCTACGGAGACGTGGTCCCCGTGTCCATCCTGGGGCGCTTTGTGGCCTTCGCTTGCATCTCCTTTGGCATCATCCTCAATGGGATGCCCATCTCCTTCCTCTTCAACAAGTTCTCCGACTACTACGGCAAGCTGAAGGCCCAGGAGTACAACCGCACCTTCGACATGCGCCGCTTCCGCCTGCGGGAGCGTCTGGGGCACAAAATGGCCGCCTGCTTCCAGGCGGCGGCGGAAGGCGGCGGCGGCGGCGGCGGGAACGAGGGCCTGCTCTGAGGAGACCCCCCACCCCCCCCTGAGGGAACCGGGGGGCGTAGAGACGGTGTCCGAGTGACGCTCACCCTGTCGTCCTGAAGACACCTCAGGAGAACATCAGGGCTTTGTGTTGGCTGTAGACCTACCTGTACCTAACCCTACAAGACAGGACATTGTGACGTAGGGCAATACTGACCACGCCATGAGCCGAGCTGCAAGATGACCCCTCAAATGTCTATCTCCTGAATAAATAAAGAATTATATGAAATATAAGATGCATGAAAAAATAAAACCGATGGACCTGACAGCGGTCCACAGCATGTCCGTGGAGCAGAGTGGTGTGGAGAGTTATGAAGATGTATAGGTCATGAAGATATATCTACGTTATGAAGATATCAAGTTCTACACAGGACCACACAAACAAACACAGCTCCCTTACATTTACATTTACATTTAGGGCATTTAGCAGACGCTTTCATCCAAAGTGACTTACAAAAAGTACATTTGTCAGAAGGAGGTGAAACACATAATTTCTGTTAATACAGTAAGGAAGTCACCAGAACAAGTTTCAAGCATTTCAATTACTAGGTTAACCATTGCTAATGTACAGCATCTCTGTCCCTGTCTCTGCCAAGTTACCAAGACAGCAGAAATAGCAACAACAGCAGAGAGTGACTACTAACTGTGAGTTAGCTCAACTGAATAGCTTCAACACACGTTTGAATTCCTTCTTGTGACCGGTGCACTATAGATAACAGTTGCAGACAACGCCATGATGGGAATTTCGCCCAAAGAATACGTATGGTTGTTTCACTGTGACACTCTGGTTCGTTAATGGAATCAGCCAGAGACAAGGAACCAGTGTAGAAAAATACAATTTTATTAAGATGGAGGGGCACACTAACACAGCAAACAAGTATGGCAAAATGAAACAAAAGGAATTCAAAATAACAAACATAAGAAAGAGAGTAAACCAGAAATCACGGCAAACAAGTTTGGCAAATAAATTGAAAAAAATTCAAAATAACAAACATAAGAGAGAGAGAGTAAACCAAAAATCACAGCAACCGAGTTTGGCAAATAAATCAAAAGGAATTCAAAATAAACACAAAAAAAGAGTAGACCAATAATCACAGTAACAAGTATGGCAAAATAAATCAAAATGAGTTCAAAATAAACGGACACACCAAGAAAGAAAGTAAACCAAGGATCAAATCATAAAAAAACAATCCTCTTGCCTATCCACAGCATGAGAAAAGACCTCCAGGCAAGAGTTTAAATAAATAAAGCCTGACTCAATGGGAAACAAAATAAACACAACAATTAAGTAACGACCACGCATCAAACGCCCTCCTCTCGCGCACACAATTATCAAGGTAAGTAGTTCTAACAACAAAATCGAATGGCCAAAAAACAGGACTGTAGTCAGCCAGCCGGTTAACCGGCACGAGCCCACTCGTGAAACGGGACGTACGGGAAGGGGTAAGCAAAGCAGCAGTTGTTGATCAACACCGGGTCGTCAGCTGATGGCCGGACCCCAAGCTCAGGTGGTCGATAGCAGGGCGAGTACTCCGCTGGTGTCGGGGTACGCAGTGTAAGGGGTTCTATAACACGAGAACATTCCTTATAAGCCCAAGTTATGAAATCGAATACCTGATCGCCATACCTGCAGCACTATGGTGGAAAGGTTCAGCAGGACGGACGCCGGGTTGCTGGACAGGTAACGAGACAGGTGTCGCATGCCGGTGACATCACTTGTCAAATGGCAACATCTGGCTTAAGAAGGGGCTTGGCAGCCACGATTGGCTGGCCGTGGAGTAAGCAGAGCCAATCACTGTAACGCAAGTTAAATAGCTACCCCGACGGCTTCAGCCTGCTACAATCCGCCCCCCTTTTCTAAATCGACGATTAACTAACCACAAACAGGGGAACTAGTTGGGGGATTCAGTGTGCAGCGGCAACACTACGGTCTGGGCCGGCTAAGTAGCCGAACCCGATACAGATCGTGGCAGATGGTGGATATTGGAATGCATGCCCACAGTGCATGCATGCCACCAGCACCAGGGTACACGGGTGATGACGCAGGCATTGAGCTAGGCCCGGCTGGTGGTATAGCTGGCGGTGTATGCTGAAGCTGCGACACTGGGTCGGCTATGGCCACTGGTATACTGGCCTCTGATGAGACTGGGGCGGTAGACCCTGTAGGTCCCCGCGCCATCAGGTCCGAATCAGCATATAGGTCATCCTCTGTAGACTCTGGGAGGAGACTGGTGGAAAAAGGCTCACCTGGGTTGACGGGTGCCAAAGTTGCGTAAAAGCACTTGCTAGCCCTCCCCCAGGGGCGCATCTCGAACATGCTGGTCATAGTTCCTTTTCCGGCGTACGGCCGCTATGTCCAGCTGCTCCCTTGCACCTTGGTAAGCCACCTCCAGTCGAGCCTGGTGCTCCTGGATCCACTCATGAACCGTACCACCAACCGGATCTTGAACTCTGCCCAGAAGAAAATCGATTGGCAATCTAAGCTGCTGCCCGAACATGAGGAAGAACGGGGACTCCCGAGTGGTCTGGTGGGGTGTAGTATTGTAGCAGTAGAGTACCTGTGGTAGACAGGACGGCCAGTCACGCTTCCTAGATACCGGCAAGGTTCTTAACAAGTTGTGGAGCGTCCTATTAAATCTTTCACATTGACCGTTGCCTGCTGGATGGTATGGGGCGGTCCGAGTCTTTTGTATGCCGTAAAAGCCACAGAGTTGCTGGATTAGAGAGCCTTCAAAGCTGCAGCCCTGATCGGAGTGAAACCGAGCGGGGACCCCAAACTTGGAAAACCATTCTGCCACCAGGACGCGGGCTACCGTAGGAGCACACTGATCATGGATGGGAACAGCCAGTGTGTATTTACTGAAAACATCAGTCATTACTAGAACATTCTCCACACCCATCCTAGCAGGCTCCAGGATGGTGTAATCAATCGCCAGGATCTCATTGGGTCGTGAGGCTAACAAATGCCCCATGAAACTCTGGGCTGCTGGTTGGGTGTTCTTGGCCACTTGGCACCTCTCACATGCCTGACACCACTGGGCCACTTCGGCAGACATACCCGGCCAGAAAAATCATTGACGCAGCAATTCTAGGGTTTCTCAACCCCCTGATGACCATGTTCCTGATGAACCTGAGTCAGCACATCCCTTTTTAATGACTCGGGCAGCAAGACTTGAAGCACTGCTTCTTTTCCATCCAGGCGCAATACCCGACGATATAGGATCTCCCCAGTTTCCAGCAGCCGATCCCAATGGCGAAGCAGCGCCAACACCGTTGGGGAAACCTGCTTCCTTTCCTCGCCATCAGGCGGCTGCCTACGTCGCCAAAACTGCATGAATTCCCGGATAACAGGATCAGCCTGTTGGAGTGCTGAAATCTCATCAGGCCAACGACATGGCAGAGCAGTGATGGCTGCCTGCGCTGCCTCCACACCGCTCAGCGACAGTACCTGCTGGAGTGGTACAGGCAAGGAAGTGCCAGGCAGCATGGCTTGTATCTCTGAGGGGCCTGGGGGTTGTTGGCCAGACAAAGCATCGGCATTCCGGTTACTCCTACCAGAACGATACTTCAACTTGAAGTCAAAGGCGGCGAGCTGAGCGGCCCAACGATGCTCAGTGGCACCCAGCTTTGCCGATGTTAGATGACTGAGTGGATTGTTGTCTGTGAAGACAAAGCATTTTTTACCCAACAAGTATTCCCTGAATTTTTCTGTCATGGCCCATTTAAGGGCCAAGAATTCCAGTTTCATGGAGCTATAGTTTTGCATATTACGCTCTGTGGGTTTCAACCCCCGACTGGCATATGCTACCGGCCGTACCTTGCCCTGCTGCTCTTGGGAGAGTACTGCTCCCAGACCGCCATAGCTTGCATCAACCTCCAAAATAAACGGCAAGGAAAAGTCTGCGTAAGCAAGTACTGGCGCGGTGGTCAGTTTGTGTTTGAGGGCTTCAAAACTGTCACTACACTCCGTGCTCCATGTGTTAATCTGGCCCTGCTCAGACCTACGTTTGGCCTTAGGATTGCCTTGTGCCGCCACCAAGCGATGGAGAGGTGTGGCCAAATTGGCAAACCCTGGTACAAAACGGCGGTAGTAACTGGCGAACCCCAGGAAAGAACGGAGTTCCGAGAGGGTGGTAGGGGTCTGCCAGTTAGCGACAACCTCAATTTTGCCCGGGTCATTGGCCGCCCCCTGGTCAGAGATCACATGACCCAAGTATTGCACCTCTTGCCGGAAGAAAGCACATTTTGAGAGTTTCACCTTCAGCCCCTCCCGCTGCAACCGCCCCAGCACCCCCTCCAGTCTTTCCAGGTGTTGTCTCATTGTGGAGGAGAAGATCACAATGTCGTTGAGGTATAAAAGCAATGACTGGCATTGTTGATCTCCAAATATGCGTTGCATTAACCTTTGGAAGGTGCTGGGGGCGTTGCAGAGCCCAAAGGGCATCCGGTTCCACTCAAATAACACGAAGGGTGTGCAAAATGCCGTCTTGGGCCGATCTACCTCCGCCACTGGAACCTGGTTATACCTAGGGTTGGGTATCGTTTGGGTTTTATCCGATACCGGTGCCTACTCGGTACTTTTTAAACGGTTCCGGTGCTAAAACGGTTCTCGACTGGTGCTTAAAAAAACGAAACCGCACACACTTTGTCAAAAAACAATAGCCTACCCTTTTATTTCCAGGGCCAAATTACACACAATATAAAATAAAGCAATATAATTTAAAATAATATAAATTACGAATTCACATTTACGTCACATCAAATAAAACAATATTGTATCAAATATAAGTACTGAAATGAACAGTGCAACACCTTAAATATTAACAAAACATACATAATATAAAACACAAACATACAGTGATGTTTACTCACGGTGTTTATTTAAAAGCCGAGCAATGCACCGTGTTCGATAACTTGCTGCATCCCGCAAGTTATCGAACACGGACGGTGCATTGCTCGGCTTTTAAAGGTCCCATATTATGCCACGTTTCCACAAATTAAAATAGTTCCCAGGTGTGTCAAAGACATGTCCGTGACATGCTTTGGTCAAAATTGCCTTTGGATCAAATATTGTAGGTCTCTCTTCATCACCTAAAAACAGCTCTGTTCAAAACGGTCTGTTTCAGGGCCTGTCTCTTTTATGTAAATGAGCTACACCAGACCACGCCCACCTCTCTGCGAGGGGCGTGGTCCCTACGGAGCCAAGCCTCGGCTCCATAGCCATGTGCTAATGTTTACAGACTGACTCGGCCAATGGCTGGCAGAAACTCTGTGGTTCAACCTAGAGTACTATAGAGAGACTCCAGTCTCTCTAAAGGACTCTAGTTCAACCCTACCAGTTTGAGCCTGAATCTGACCCAGAGGGAGAGACGCCGGCTGAAATTCTTATTCTGCGGCTGCCGCAGGAGGTTTCTGAATGGTAAGTTACATATATCATGCGACTTTATATATTTATTTTTTTACGTTCTGTGTGTTATTACACTGTTACTTACATGTTAGCTCCTGCTAACGGTTACGTCTTCGCTGTATCTTTGTTACTTCGAGCTTTTTTGGTGAATGAGCAATTTTGTAAATAGTGTAGTAACATTATACTTATCTCTCTTGACTGTATTCTTGCTATCTACGGATAAATGTATAATGTAGAAACTAGTAGGCTATCAAACGATGCTTGCATAGTAGGCCTAACCTAAATTCTATATTTTGCAAAGTTTGTGATTGTTTTAGCAGAGGTGTTTTATCGTAACAGCACCCTGACGTTTGTTGTTCTAGGTCTTTAGGATTTACTTTTGTATTTCAGCATAAATATGTCTGTCTGTATCAGTAATGTGTCATTCTGGTAGAAAATCGCGGCAGTGTAATGTTGATTAAAATGCCACTGTTTTCCATCTCAACATTATTCAAATGTCACAAGTTTTATGCACTTGACATGGTTAGGAAAATCTTACTTCTTATCCAACTATGCTTGTGTACTTGCATTCAAGTGAAATTCTAACTAATTTTCTTTTGACAGGTGTTTGTGTGGAAACTGCAACACCATTCCCACAGAGCAGGAACATGTCTGCTGTCTTGAGATAGCACAGGTAGTATCTACATATTCAAAGTGAAAACTAGTTTGTCTTGATTATGGTTTATTTCATACTTATGAAACACAATGGCATTTATTGTTTGTAGTACCTTGTTTGCAGGTTACCAGACGGCTGCAGGAGGTTGAGGGGAACCAGAAATGCATGGTGGACCATCCTGGATTGGAGCCTGTATGCCTCAATGTATACTCGCTCCAGAATGCAAGCCAAATTTTGTAGACACTTTTTAAACATTTATTGACATTGCATTACTAACAAATAAGTTATAACTGTGCTAATCAAAACAAAGTAGCATAACAAAATAATAGATATATATAATAGATCTGTATAGACAAGAAAAAAATGTACAACTCCACATAAACACATTAAATGTTCAACGCAACGAAGCTTCTGGTGGGAGTAGGGGCAGGAGGAAACATGTCAGCCCGATGGAATGGATGGCAGGCCGGTGTTAGAGCAGGTTCACGGGTACCACGCAGGTGTAGACTCAGGGATGGAGAATCTGTAGAAACACAGAGAGTGTGTGAAAATAGTTTAGTGGTAGTAGTAGAGGGGAGGAGACGAGAGGAGGGATAGTGCTCTTAGTAGCCATATGTTTTAGCAGGCAATCCATAAAAATAAAATGGGATACAAAACAAAAAAGTAATTGCTATATCTTGTCCAATTGCTTGAAGTCGTTACAGGTACCTTGCATATCGCTCTTTTGTGAGCTGGTGTTGGGGCTTGCTGGGACGAAGAATCCGGGTCGTCATCCCAGCTTGTGTGGTCCTTAGATTCCAAACGGAGTTTCCTGATGCCACAGGTCACTACGTGGGATTCAAACAGCTGCTTGATTGAAGCGGGACACATAACCCGCAATGACCTCCTCCTTGTCTGGCCGCTCAAACTGTGCAGCAAGGTCTTCAGGAACAGGGATTGCCAGGACTGCATCAGTGTAGGGTGCCGGGTCCATAAACACCTTCTTGAAGATGAGGTCCATCATGTCCACTACATACCCTGTTTTATACAAGAAATGCAGACATTGTTTACTTTTTTCAGAGACTGAAAGTGTTTTGCTCATTATCTCCTGACACCTATCTCATTTATTATTTTTCATAAGGTTTGTGTGTGTGTGTGTGTGTGTGTGTGTATTACTTTATACAGTTATTTATTGTTGAAATGTTTATAGATTGTAAGTGCAACAAGTAAAAAAAAATCCTTTAGTTTTGGTATAAAAAATTAAAAAGTAAACTCTTACTGTATGTTGGTCTTTAGGGGTTTTGCTCTACACTCTCCCTTCAATGCCTTCGGGAAGTGCACCTTGAAGAAGGGTACACCTTGGTCCGTCTTTGCTTGTGGTCGGTTGGCGTTTTCGTTGTAGTACATTGCCGCCAAGTAGAGTCTGTAATAACAAAAGAAAAAAATCTAAAATGTCAGAAACTTTATTATATTTATGATAACATGTAACTCCTTACTAACTTCTTCCCAAGTAAATGCAGCCTAATGAAGCTGGCTGTTTACCTGCACTCCTGTAAGAAGCCCGTAGAGTCTTGAAGGACAGCTGTGTGCCTACACAACGTGTTTCCATCTCTGTCTGGCATGCAACATCTCTTGATGCAGGAATCTGTGCCGTTGATGTTTTTGATGAGCTGGTCTATAACAAGCACACAGGGGTTAGAAAAAAACATCTTCTCAGAACAAATGTAATCATCCCTCCCCCCACTATGTATCTGAGAACAGTGAGAAACATTTTTTTCACATGCATTTTAATATACCATTGAATAATGACTGAATACATAAGGTAAGCAACAAAACATAGTTTGTTTGTATGCACAGGACAGGCCAGGACAGTCTGATGACAGAGAGTTCTGAGGTTGAAGTCCTATAATAACAAAATGCACCCGAGACAGTGACATGTCTGTAGCTACGACATGTCCGCTATTCTGCTGCAGCAGAGGAAACTCTGCTGTTCTCAGCTCCACGGCCACTCGTGGCCACGACCGCTAAAATGCGGGACGATACTGTAAACCGGTGCGTGTTTATCAAAGCTTGGTCGCCGTGCAGAGGCACCAGTCGGTTTGAGCTGCGTTCAAAACGCCTCAGGCAGTGATCACTGCTCCAGTATAATGGGTAAACCTGAAACTCACCCAGTGATAAACGTTCCGCGGTGCAAAAATAAGGGCGATTAAAATGCGTTATTTTTGTGTCATTCATTCATCTTAATGAACGCGTTAAAGTCCCGGCCCTAGTTTTAACGTAACTTTAGTATAAGCAGACTATGTCGCGGCCCAACAGTACTTTATGCTAGCTGCCATGCTAACAGGGGCCGCCAAGCCGGCTAAACAGTAAATCAGAATAAAATGTTCAAACTTACAGCTTCCACGTTCGCAGTTGGATCGCGGACAGTTGGTACCGATCCATTTTTAATCCGCAGGGATTTAGCAAATCCAGTTTTATACTGTCCCTCGTTGATGAAGCAGTCCGACGTGAAATGGTTAGCACACACATACAGCACTTTGGGAACTGCTGTAGGGACATCACCATCAAAAATGAAATTCACCCATTGAGTCCTCAGAACCTCCGAAGAGGGAGGTTTATAAAGAGTTGTGTGCTCATTTGTGCAGCCAACAACAGAGCAACCACTTCTTCCAGCTCGTACCTTCGCCATTGTGCCAACCGGAGCAACGCTAGCGAGCGGAATAATGGCGGTGTTTAGAAACTTTGTTAGGGGCGTGGCAAACCTTCACCGGAGGCATTGCCACCAGCCTGAGGGGAGCGGCCGAGTCTGTTGCTGACGTCATTTGCAGACCATTTCTCAAACAGCCCGTTTTAGCGCACATTTTCTAAGAAAGCAAAAAAACGAGAGGATTAACTTTTTTCATATCAGGAGGGATTGTAGACAGGCCGGGGATGCATATTATTGATAGAAAACCGCTCTAAAGTGCATTTTGCATAATATGGGACCTTTAAATAAACACCGTGAGTTGTTAGGTGTTAACTTAAATTTGAGGTGTTACCTCCTTTGCACGATATCGCTTTATTGCACCTGTTGCATCATGTTGCAGTCGGAATCATTGGATGTGAAATGAAGCCAAACCTTCGATCTTTCCTCTCACTGCTATCAGTTCTGATGATCTGATCAACAAGTGTGCAGCGTAGTGGCACTGACGTCACGCAGGTTGACGCCGCCCGCAGCCCCATGTAATGAGACCGAATAAGAACGCAAATTTCGGTGCGTCATTTCGGTTCCTGACTTTTCTTTAACAAAAAAAAAGTCAGGAACCGAAAATTTTTTAACAAAAAAAAAAGTCAGGAACCGAAATGACGCACCGAAATTTGCGTTCTTATTCGGTCTCGTCTCCTCCGAGAACCATCACCTTACCGTGGTGGAGGGGTTTGGGTGTCCTTATGAACCTGAGGGCTGTGTTGTCGGGAGCCTTGTGCTCCTGGTAGGGTCTCCCATGGCAAATTGGTCTCAGGCGAAGGGCCAGACAAAGAATGGTTCAAAAGGACTCTAATGGAAGAACAATTAAGAGGAGGAGAGACCCTACCCGGAGGAAGCCCGGGGCCCCCATCTGGAGCCAGGCCCAGAAGGGGGGCCCGTCAGCGAGCGCCTGGTGGCCGGGTTTGCCACGGAGCCCGGCCGGGCATAGCCCGAAAAAAGCAACGTGGCACCCCCCCCCTCTCTATTCTGTGGGCCCACCACTCACAGGAAGAACCGTTGGGGTCGGGTGCATTGCCAGATGGGTGGCAGTGAAGGTCAGGGACCTCGACGGACCAGACCTGGGCAGCAAAGGCTGGCTCTGGGGACGTGGAACGTCACCTCTCTGTGGGGGAAAGAGCCGGAGGTGGTGCGGGAGGCGGAGCGCTACCAGTTAGATCTGGTGGGGCTCTCCTCTACGCACAGTCTCGGTTCTGGAACCGTACTCCTGGATAGGGGTTGGACGCTATTCTTCTCTGGAGTTGCCCAAGGTGCGAGGCGCCGGGCGGGTGTGGGGATACTCACAAGCCCCCGGCTGAGCGCTGCTATGTTGGAGTTTACCCCGGTGGACGAGAGGGTCGCCTCCCTACGCCTACGGGTTATGGGGGGGAAAACTCTGACTGTTGTTTGTGCGTATGCACCGAACAGCAGCTCGGAGTATCCGGCCTTCTTGGAGACCCTGAATGGAGTCCTGCAGGGGGCTCCAGTAGGGGACTCCATAGTTCTGCTGGGCGACTTCAACGCGCACGTGGGCAATGATGGAGACACCTGGAGAGGCGTGATTGGGAGGAACGTCCGAGAGACCTTCAACTCACACCTCCGGCGGAGCTTTTCTGGCATCCCTGTGGAGGTTGGGGACATTGAACCTGAATGGTCGATGTTCAAAGCCTCCATTGCTGAAGCTGCAGTGGGAGGCTGCGGCCTCAAGGTCTTGGGTGCATCAAGGGGCGGTAACCCTCGAACACCGTGGTGGACAGCGGTGGTCAGGGAAGCCGTCCGACTGAAGAAGGAGTCCTTCCGGGATATGTTATCCCGGGGGACTCCGGAGGCAGTTGCAGTGTACCGAAGTGCCCGGAGGGCGGCGGCCTCTGCTGTGGCAGAGGCAAAGCAGCGGGTGTGGGAGGAGTTCGGAGAAGCCATGGAAAAGGACTTTCGGTCGGCGCCAAAGTGCTTCTGGCGTACTGTCCGACACCTCAGGAGGGGGAAACGGGGAACCATCCAAGCTGTTTACAGCAAGGATGGAACGCTGTTGACCTCAACTGAGGAGGTAATCGGGCGGTGGAAGGAGCATTTTGAGGAACTCCTGAACCCGACTAACGCGCCCTCTTTGGTAGAGGCAGAGCTGGAAGCTGATGGGGGATCGTCGTCAATCTCCCTGGTGGAAGTCACTGAGGTAGTCAAGCAACTCCGCAGTGGCAAAGCCCCGGGGGTTGATGAGATCCGTCCAGAAATGTTGAAGGCTTTGGGTGTGGAGGGCCTGTCGTGGATGACACGGCTCTTCAACATCGCGTGGAGGTCGGGAACAGTGCCGAGGGAGTGGCAGACGGGGGTGGTGGTCCCCCTGTTCAAAAAGGGGGACCAGAGAGTGTGTGCCAATTACAGGGGCATCACACTTCTCAGCCTCCCTGGTAAAGTCTACTCCAAGGTGCTGGAAAGGAGGGTTCGGCCGATAGTCGAACCTCAGATTGAGGAGGAACAATGCGGATTCCGCTCTGGTCGTGGAACAACGGACCAGCTCTTCACTCTTGCAAGAATCCTGGAGGGGGCCTGGGAGTATGCCCATCCGGTCTACATGTGTTTTGTAGATCTGGAGAAGGCGTATGACCGGGTTCCCCGGCAGATATTGTGGGAGGTGCTACGGGAGTATGGAGTGAGGCGGGCACTTCTCAGGGCCATCCAATCTCTGTACACCCAAAGCGAGAGTTGTGTCCGGGTTCTCGGCAGTAAGTCGGACTCGTTTCCGGTGGGGGTTGGCCTCCGCCAGGGCTGCGCTTTATCACCAATCCTGTTTGTGGTTTTCATGGACAGGATATCGAGGCGTAGTCGGGGGGAGGAGAGGTTGCAGGTCGGTGGGCTAGGGATCTCATCGCTGCTTTTTGCAGATGATGTGGTCCTGATGGCATCATCGGCCTGTGACCTTCAGCACTCACTGGATCGGTTCGCAGCCGAGTGTGAAGCAGTTGGAATGAGGATCAGCACCTCTAAATCTGAGGCCATGGCTCTCAGCAGAAAACCGATTGCCTACTCCGGGTAGGGAATGAGTCCTTACCCCAAGTGAAGGAGTTTAAGTACCTCGGGGTCTTGTTCACGAGTGAGGGGAGGATGGAGCAGGAGATGGGCAGGAGAATCGGAGCAGCGGGGGCGGTTTTGCATTCGCTCTACCGCACCGTTGTGACGAAGAGGGAGCTGAGCCAGAAGGCGAAGCTCTCGATCTTCCGGTCTATCTTTGTTCCTACTCTCACCTATGGTCATGAAGGTTGGGTCATGACCGAAAGAACGAGATCGCGGGTACAAGCGGCCGAAATGGGTTTTCTCAGGAGGGTGGCGGGCGTCTCCCTTAGAGATAGGGTGAGGAGCTCAGTCATCCGGGAGAGACTCGGAGTAGAGCCGCTGCTCCTTTGCGTGGAAAGGAGCCAGTTGAGGTGGTTCGGTCATCTGATAAGGATGCCCCCCGGGCGCCTCCCTATGGAGGTGTTCCGGGCACAACCAGCTGGGAGGAGACCACGGGGAAGACCCAGAACGAGGTGGAGAGATTATATCTCCACACCTGGGAACGCCTCGGGATCCCCCAGTCAGAGCTGGCTGATGTGGCCCGGGAAAGGGAAGTGTGGGGTTCCTTGCTCGAACTGTTGCCCCCGCGACCCGACCCCGGATAAGCGGTAGAAAGTGAGTGAGTAAGTGAGTGATTCGGTCTCGTTACAACCGTTTATGTCGGAACCGGTGCCCTACTGGAACCGAGTTTCGGTGCTCAACCCTAGTTATACCCGCTGGTCAGGTCCAGGGTGGAAAACCAACAAGCGCCGGTCAGGGAATCAAGTGACTCCTCAATCCGAGGAAGAGGAAATGCGTCTTTCCTAGTCCTGCTATTTAACTGGCGGTAGTCTACACACATGCGCAGGCTACCGTCTTTCTTTTTAACTAGGACGATTGGAGACGCGTAAGGGCTACAGCTTTCTCGTATAACGTTCGCCTCAAGCAATTGGTGGATGTGCTCCTTCACCATCTCATATTCTGACGGGGGTATATGGCGGTAGCGCTGACGAATCGGGACATCGTCCACAAGAGGGATATCATGGGAAATCAAATTAGTGCAGCCCAGATCCATGTCATAGGCAGAAAATACCTCAGAGTATTTGCCTAGCAGCTCCCTCACTGGACCTTGATCGTCAGTAGGCAGTGACAACAAATCTAGGGCTGCTAACTGATCGGGCACTGAGGGGTGGACCAGCTGGGACGACACAGTAGCCGTAACAGAGGGCACTTCAGTGACCCCCGTCGGCAGACTAACAATGTGGGCATGATCAATCGTGCCCACCAGGGTACGTGAGAAAAGCAAAACATCAGTGGAGTGTACATTTACAATGGGTATGTAGGCTGTACCGTGATCTACATGGACTAATGCTGGGGAGGCCAGCAGGCCAACAGGTAGGCCAGAATCCAAAGGCTCGAAGAGCACAGTGGCCCCTGAATATTGTTCTGAACATGTGGCTGCCACCAGCTTCATCGTCCCCCCTGGAATCCTACATGCTCTCCTACCCCTGACTCTGACCGTACCAGGAGCAGGACTGGATACCTGTATGCTGCGACTATAACACTGTTGCAGCGCCTGCAAGATGGTGGTGGGAGCCCCAGACACTGAAGGTAGATCGAAGAAAGCCAAGCCATGCTCGCCGAATAGCTCATGGTAGCATTTACGGATCACATTCATCCCCAGAACACCAGGAACTGAATGGGACTGGCTGCCCGGAGGGTCACGAACCACCAACACTCCACAGTTTGGCATTGATTTCCCACAGAGTTCAACCTCCAACTCCAAATACCCAAGGTACGGGATGGTTAGACCGTTAGCAGCCCTAAGCTGCAACCAATGGCAAGATTGGAGCCGCTCTTTACCCCATGGTTCATAATTCAGACGAAAAAAACTTTCAGTGACTGTTGACACCATGGACCCAGTGTCAAGCAGACAAGGAACCTTAACACCCCCCAAATAGCACGTCAAGATGTGGGCATGACGACATCAATTTTGACACCCCCCGCACCCTCTGAGACCCACCCCCTGAGCCAATGGTGGCCCCGCCCGAACAGTGGCTCTGCAGTCCGGTGGGTGCTAGTTTTCCGACCTCGGAGCTGCACGAGATGAATTATCAAGGTCTCTTGGGGCCTGGGAAGGAGGTTGAAAGCGAGCAGGGATGCGAACCCCGTCACAGTCTGAAGCAAAGTGGCCAGGCTGCTGGCAACGCCTGCATATTTTGGAAGGATCGCGGGGGAATTGACTGCGATGTAAAGAACTTTGTAACAGGGACAGACTCTGAGTGAGCTTCTGTAATTGGTCTTGTTGATTTCTCAGCTGCTCTTGCTGGCACTTCAACAAGTCCCTGATCTCACTCAGTTCAGATGCAGGTGGCACCGGCGCCACTTTTTGGGTGCTACCTTGAACACTGTACTGAAACCCCAGTGACGAGGGAACAGAGTAACTACGGCCTCTCACACCACCCGGGAAACCCTCTCACTCCCACCTAATTGCCTCACTCCGCACTTCCAGTAAAGTGGCGGTCGGCTGCCGACGTACCAGCTGTTTTAGTTCACGACGCAGAGCCCCCCTCGAGGACATGCTCCATAAACTGATCCCTAAGGAGGGCCTCCACATTCGGCATATCCCCAGGCGCACAGTCCTTCACCTTAGCCATCAGGGCCATCAAGGCAAGGGAGAACTCCTGCAAGGATTCCCCTTCCTGTTGCCTCCTGGAGAAAAAGGATTCCTGAAGGGCTACATAGGACTCGGTGCAGCCATACACCTCCTGCAATACGGCAAGTATTCTGTCTGGATCTGATCGATCTGTACTGGGACGGTATTTTAGCTCGTTCTGTGCCTCCCCCTCCAAGTGATCATGAAGGAAAAATGCTTGGTCTGCAGAGGTCAAATGCCGTGCCCTCATACAAGCTTCCGCTTCCTCAATCCACTCCTTCAATTTCAGGCTTCCCCTCCCACTAAACATAGGGCATTTCTTATCACGTGGGACAAAAATCAATCTTTCCGCAATAGGGGCAGGGACAGGAGCAGGGACCGGGGCAGGTTGCTGACGTAGGCATTCGTTATCAGCTCTTAGTTGGGCTACTAAGTCCCTCAACTCCTGCATCTCCCGTTCCATGTCTGGGCAGTGCACAATGCTATTGGCACAAACAATTGTAAATTAAATCCCCACCTTACCTGACTCGTTATTAGTCCGAAGAACAGCTGCTGCTTTGCTTATAAGGAGGAGAAAAAAAGATAAACAAAGAACAAAAACAGAACAAAAAAAAACAAAAAACAACTGGAACCCGTCTCTGGCTTTATCAAGCTATCCTGCCGACAACGCCAAATGTGACCGGCGCACTATAGATAACAGTTGCAGACAACGCCACGATGGGAATTTCGCCCAAAGAATACGTATGGTTGTTTCACTAGGACACTCAGGTTCGTTAACGGAATCAGCCAGAGACAAGGAACCAGTGTAGAAAAATACAATTTTATTAATAAAAGATGGAGGGGCACGCTAACACAGCAAACAAGTATGGCAAAATGAAACAAAAGGAATTCAAAATAACAAACATAAGAAAGAGAGTAAACCAGAAATCACGGCAAACAAGTTTGGCAAATAAATTGAAAAAAATTCAAAATAACAAACATAAGAGAGAGAGAGTAAACCAAAAATCACAGCAACCGAGTTTGGCAAATAAATCAAAAGGAATTCAAAATAAACAAACACAAAAAAAGAGTAGACCAATAATCACAGTATCAAGTATGGCAAAATAAATCAAAATAAGTTAAAAATAAACGGACACACCAAGAAAGAAAGTAAACCAAGGATCAAATCATAAAAGACCAATCCTCTTGCCTATCCACAGCATGAGAAAAGACCTCCAGGCAAGAGTCTAAATAAATAAAGCCCGACTCAATGGGAAACAAAATAAACGCAACAATTAAGTAACGACCACGCATCAAACGCCCTCCTCTCGCGCACACAATTATCAAGGTAAGTAGTTCTAACAACAAAATCGAACGGCCGAAAAACAGGACTGTAGTCAGCCAGCCGGTTAACCGGCGCGAGCCCACTCGTGAAACGGGACGTACGGGAAGGGGTAAGCAAAGCAGCAGTTGTTGATCAACACCGGGTCGTCAGCTGATGGCCGGACCCCAAGCTCAGGTGGTCGATAGCAGGGCGAGTACTCTGCTGGCGTCAGGGTACGCAGTGTAAGGGGTTCTATAACACGAGAACATTCCTTATAAGCCCAAGTTATGAAATCGAAAGAGTGGAAAGAGAGACGGAGCTCGCCATACCTGCAGCGCTATGGTGGAAAGGTTCAGCAGGACGGACGCCGGGTTGCTGGACAGGTAACGAGACAGGTGTCGCATGCCGGTGACGTCACTTGTCAAATGGCAACTTCTGGCTTAAGAAGGGGCTTGGCAGCCACGATTGGCTGGCCGTGGAGTAAGCAGAGCCAATCACTGCACTGTAAGTTAAATAGCTTTTTTTTAGCTTTGTTTAATAGCTTCAGCCTGCTACATTCTGTTCTCACCAATAGCAACAACCATGTAACTCCTTCTTTAACAGACATAATGTAATTGTGCTCAGAATCTCTCCTTGACTTTTGTGGGGTCCAGCCAGGTTGAGGCAGACTTAATGAACGAACTGTTCTAATGAGATTTTAGTAATGCATCCAAAATAAGTACACTATTTTGGATGGTGTAGGCGTAAGTTCCCTCTTTGAGTTTTGAGTATGGTAACATGTACATACATCTTGTTCGCAAAATATGAACCTTTATGATTCAGGCTACCTCAGAATCTCTGTTAAGTGCCTTGTTTCGTACAAGTTACGTGTACCGGTAGGTTGCCTGGCGCTCTTTAGATGGACATGACCAGTCCTCCAAATATATTTTGGGACAGCCTTGTTACTGTTGCACACTCCGACACAAAGGGACTTCCAGGCGTGCAGTTTTAAATAATAAATTTACTGAAATATAGAAACACAAGCGCATCAACAGTATGCATGCTGCAGGGTCGTCTCTACTGAACACACATGCGCGCGCCTTCACATTCACTCCGCACCTGTATAAAACATAAAATGTCCGCTTCAACAGTAGCTTAAAACACACTCACACTGACACACTTCTACACACTCAAACACACAACATCCCAGCAAGCCACAGGCGGTTACTCTCTTTTCTCCATAGCAAATAACGAGGTGACTTCTTCACACAGCATGGTCTTTGCGTTACTTATAAATCTCCGATATCAACCACATATTTGCATCAACCAGAGTCCATTTACTTTACACATTCATCCCCCATCTGTGTCGCTACATTTAGACATTTAGACTTTTCACCCCTTTTGCTCACCTGAAATATAGAAACACAAGCGCATCAACAGTATGCATGCTGCAGGGTCGTCTCTATCAACTGAACACATGTGCGTTCCCGTGACCTAAGGACCCTCAGCTGCCCAGAGTGCCTGTGTGAGCCTGACTCAATGTAACTCACCATTAACCCGCTAAAAACATAACTGTTGTGAGTGTGCACAAACATATCATATTGTGAGCAGCAAAATAATAAAAACAGAGCAATACAACTAATATGAAAATAACATAAATTAGGGGGGTATGCAGTGTCCGTTCATATGTTACACATTACTGTGGGTCCCACACTCCCCTCCAAAATGAATGTCGTCCCGACATACTGATTTCCCAGTGTACTCATGTCTTCAACTGGTGAGTTATAGTGGTAGATTATCAGGAGTCAGTCTTTCGGGATACTCTGTACTGTAACAGTCTCTGACATGACATTCATCTCCCTTTTTATGTCATGTGTCAGCAACAGACACCACTGGCCAGGCGATATCTGAAATGCTACTCCGCTACTTATGCGGGTGATGTATCTCGGACTGAAGGATTTGACCCAATGTCCACCCCCTAACCAGTTACACAGACCCACATGTACTACTGTATGCCTCACACATGTCCCAGCATTATTCTGTGTCAGTGGTCTGGATTCTGGTACTCTCCTTTTTAAAGTGATGGTTCGGAGTAAAATTCACCCTGAGGTAATTTCCACCAATAATCCAGCCAAATACCCCCTCAGATGCATTTATAGCGACGGTCAATATTTATCAAGTTTAGGGGTATCAGCCCTAGTATTGGAGTGTCCGGTACAATGTGTATATCTCGTAAATTACCCCACTAATAATGCATGGATTGTTACCCAACTTCTGTAGTAGTACATATATGGTCTGTACTCAAAAAACGAGGCATTTTAAAGTTTGTAAGTACATTTAAAAGAGCACTTTTCTGATAGCTTCAACTCGCTGTTGCTAAGGCTACCGCTGCGTCGACGTCTCTTCCGTCTTTCTGGATAAGTTCGTAAAAGTCCTCTTCAAAACTCACAAGTGTAAGGAAAAAGTTAGTGAATTCAACACTCCATCGAAATGTATTGACAACTGGAATAATTGAATACTTGAAATTAGATGGAGTGTTGAATTCACTAACTTTTTCCTTACACTTGTGAGTTTTGAAGAGAACTTTTACGAACTTATCCGGAAAGACGGAAGAGACGTCGACGCAGCGGTAGCCTTAGCAACAGCGAGTTGAAGCCATGTACACATTGTACCGGATACTCCAATACTAAGCCATTCGGCTGATACCCCTAAACTTGATAAATATTGACCGTTGCTAAAAATGCATCTGAGGGGGTATTTGGCTGGATTATTGGTGGAAATTACCTCAGGGTGAATTTTACTCCGAACCATCACTTTAACTAATATAAATAAATGTACTATATTGCATGAACTGTTTTTTTTTTTACTTTTACTCTAGGCTAATACGCTACTATGAACTCTTCTATTAAACTGTCACAACAATAAACTCAACATGTGACTATGAACTTGTGTCTTTCACTTTTAACTGTATAATCACGTCTGTCTGTGAGTGACTGATGGTTGACCTAATGTACTGTATGTGAATGTCTTGGGTGGATTTCTTTGTCTAAAAGGATACTTTCTACTGGGGGTTGACTGCTGCTCAGGGTCCCTCTCGTCTGCTTCATCAGATGACGACAGCCGCTTGGAGCTCATCTCGTCTGCTTCATCAGATGACACCTCTCTTTCAGCTCCTTCGTTTTCCTTTTCTGGTTCCATCCTGCCGTCCCCATTCTCATCCGGGCACTCATGGTCCTCGATGCCTTGCTCCAGTTCTCTGTCAGCTGCTTGTGGTTGGAACTCCTCTGCCTCCACTCTCAGCTGGTGTCTGAGCTGATTGAATGGCTCTGCTGATCGCGTAGTGATGGCTCTCCAGTTACTCTCATCTTCAGAACTACTGTCTGTCTCCCTCTCCTTCCGTTTTACCTGCCTTTCACTCTTCTTATCTGCGTTTGACTTCTTCTTTCTCATTTTCTTTTTCACCTGCTCATCTTCTTCCACAGGCAGAAAGTCACAGGGTAGTAGCAGGTTCCTGTGGAGAACTTGAGTCTTTCCTGAGCCTCTCTCAGGTCGTACAACATAGCCAGGACTGTCCTTGTGCTTCCTCTCGGTAATGACATGGACTTGCTCCTCCCAATAAGACCTGAGCTTCCCGGGTCCTCCCCTGTCCCTGAAGTTCCTAACCAGAACTCTACACCCGGGCTGTAGTTCAACTCATAAGCCTTCCGGTCATACTGTTTTTTTGCTCTACTTTGCCCCCTCTGAGCTGTCTTTGATGCCAGCCTGTATGCTTCTTGCATCCGACCTCTCCACTTACTGGCATATTCACTGTGAGAGGTGCTCTGGTCACTTGGCGTCAGGCCAAACATGATGTCCACAGGTAGCCGGGGGTTTCTACCATAGAGGAGGTAGTATGGGGCATATCCTGTCGCTTCACTGCGCGTACAGTTATACGCATGTACGACCTTGGCTAAGGAGCTCTTCCAATCTGACTTGGCTTCCTCTGTCAAATTTCTCAGCATGGACAGGAGTGTTCGATTAAATCTCTCTACCTGACTGTTTCCAGCTAGGTGGTACGGTGTTGTGCGTGAGCCTTGGATGCCACAGTATTCCTCCAGCTTGGTAAATAGTCTATTCTCAAACTCCCTGCCCTGATCATGATGCAACTTGGCAGGAAATCCAAATTTGGGCACAAAGTCTCCAAAGATTTTTTCAGCAGCGGTTTTTGCTGACTTGTTCGTACATGCATATGCCTGGGCAAAGCGTGTAAAGTGATCGATCACAACCAGAATATACTCATATCCTCCTTTACAGCTTTCCAGATGCAGGTAATCTATTGAAACCATCTCAAAGGGATATGTGGTTACTACATTAACCAGCGGTGCTCTAGTTGGCTTGTTTGGACGCTTCCGCTTCAGGCAGCTACACACCTTGGTCACATAATGGTCCACATCTCTTTGCATATGAGGCCAATAGAATTGGTCAAGGACCAAGCTGAGAGTTCGCTCCACACCGAGATGTCCGATCTCCTCGTGCAGCTCCTTGTAGATCAGCTGATGGAACTTTTGAGGTAAGACTAGTTGATCTCGAGCCAATGACTTTCTGTACAGGATGCTGTCTTTGTTGAGATACAATTTGATTTGTTGAGATACAATTTGTTTCTTTCCTTTATTAGAACAGAGATGTCAACCCCTGCAGGCCATCAACCCCTCACACTCTCCCCCTCCGACGTGTTTGCAGCACTGAGCAGGATTAATCCACGGAAGGCAGCTGGTCCTGATGGCGTCCCCGGACGCGTCTACAGGGCCTCTGCAGAGCAGCTGACTGAGGTCTGGACTGACATTTTCAACCTGTCACTAGCCCAAGCAACTGTCCCTGAATGCCTTAAATACACCACCATCGTGCCAGTGCCCAAACACTCCACTGCAGTTGACCTCAATGACTTCCGCCCAGTCGCGCTTACCCCCATCATCGCGAAGTGCTTCGAGAGGCTGGTCCTGGGTCACATCAAATCCTGTCTACCACCCACACTGGACCCCTTCCAATTTGCCTACCGCCAGAACAGGTGTACAGAGGATGCCATTTCCACGGCACTGCACTCCGCCCTCTCCCACCTGGACAAAAGCCACACATATGTTAGAATGCTGTTCATTGACTTCAGTTCAGCATTCAACACCATCAACCCCTCCAAACTAATCACCAAACTCTGTGATCTGAACATTGCCCCCTCCCTCCGCAATTGGATACTGGACTTCCTGACCAACAGACCGCAGTCTGTTAGGATCAACGGTCACACTTCCTCCACCCTCACCGTGAACACTGGCGTTCCGCAGGGCTGTGTGCTGAGCCCTCTCCTGTACTCTCTCTTCACCCACGACTGCACACCGACACATGGTTCAAACACCATTGTGAAGTTTGCAGACGACACAACGGTGATAGGCCTCATCAGCAACAACGATGAGTCAGCGTACAGGGAGGAGGTTCAGTGCCTAGCTGCGTGGTGCGCCGACAACAACCTGTCCCTCAACGCCACGAAGACCAAGGAGATCATCGTGGACTACAGGAAAACAAAAGGTGGCACGCACACCCCCCTCCACATTAACGGGACGGAGGTTGAGCGGGTAACCAACTTTAAGTTTCTGGGAGTCCACATCTCCGACAGTCTATCCTGGTCCGTCAACACCACTGCCCTAATCAAGAAGGCTCACCAGCGCCTCTTCTTCTTGAGGAGACTAAAAAAGGCCCACCTGTCTCCTAAGATCCTGGTGAACTTCTACCGCAGCACTATCGAGAGCGTACTAACCAACTGTGTCACACTGTGGTATGGTAACTGCTACGCCTCGGACCGGAAAGCACTGCAGAGGGTGGTGAAAATCGCCCAACGCATCACCGGTTCCCCACTCCCCTCCATGGAGGCTGTTCAGAGGAAGCGGTGCCTGCGTAAGGCGCGCAGCATCGCAAAGGACAGCTCTCACCCCAACCACAGACTGTTCACCCTCCTCCCCTCTGGAAAGCGCTACAGGTCTCTGGGCACCCGGACCAGCAGGTTCAGGGGAAGCTTTTTCCCCCAGGCTGTCAGCCTCCTGAACTCCACAGCCACATGAACATTGCCCCCCCCCCCCCAAGGACATACACCCCTGCCCACCCATGACCTGGACCCATTTGACCCCCCCCCCCCCCCCGCCCCCCAAAGACACTCACCACTGCCCACCCAATACCTGGTCCCCCCCCACCCCCCCAAGGACATGCGCCCCTGCACACCCCCACCCCTCACCCCCCCTGGACATACTACATATAATATCATTTATAGTAATGTTATTTATTGTATTTATTCTTAACTGCCATTGCACCCCCCACCCCCATATCCATACAATCCATTTAATCAGTTGTACCCATTCTGTTATACTGCACTAGAGCACTACTGCACCACCTGTACACTTACTTGCTATTATTCGCACTATTCGCACTACTTGCACATTGTGTATTGTTTACACTTTTTACTTACACGTTTATGCTACTGTTAGTAACCGTTTAATACCTCGATGATCACTACCTCCATCTGCACTGTTTTTGTCACTTTATTAACTACTGATAATTACCATCACTTTAATAACCACTGCCACTTTTCATGTTTTTCAATTTTGCACCTTATTCTGCATTCCTGCATTTAAACCTGCACCTTTATCGCTCATTTGCACTTCTGGTTAGAACGCCAACTGTATTTCGTTGTCCCTGTACTTGTACTCTGCACAATGACAATAAAGTTGAATCTAATCTAATCTAATCTAATCACGCTGATCTCTCCCCCTCTGTCCAGTTATGACATACTCTCGCACCCTGCCAATGACTGGATCATCTTCTTGTGCTTTAATTAGGTTCTCTGTGGAGATCTCTGCAACTGTGGATGTTACTCTTTCCTGCTTTACATCAGTACATACTGCAGTGATGGTGGCTGGACACAACCAGGGTTCATGTTCATGTGATTCGAGTTGGAGTACCTGTGTGACAGTTGT
This sequence comes from Urophycis tenuis, assembly GCA_036785325.1. Taxonomy (NCBI): domain Eukaryota; kingdom Metazoa; phylum Chordata; class Actinopteri; order Gadiformes; family Phycidae; genus Urophycis; species Urophycis tenuis. Next base: position 3,903,680 of record JAXIVH010000003.1, on the reverse strand, counting down.
TATTGTCTCTGGCTCCATTTCCTGTGAGCATGTATGGATATACTGCTCCATATCAAGTGGCATCCGGGACAAGCCATCAGCATCTCCATTAACTTTCCCTGGCCGATACTTGATTGAGAACGTGAAATCAGCTAACTCAGCAATCCATCGGTGTGTTGTGGCATTCAGCTTTGCTGTGGTCAAAACATACTCACGAAATCTTTCAAAAATGGCCCACTTCATAGCTAAAAACTCTTAACTTTCCCGAATGGAAGTGGTAATTCATTTCTGGTGCAGTTAGTGTTCTTGACCCATAACCGATGACGATCAACTTGCCTTGTTGTCTTTGGTACAGGACTGCACCAAGCCCCTCCTGAGAAGCATCACAATGCAATACAAAAGGCTTTTCAAAGTCAGGGTAACCTAGGAGTGGTGGGCGCAGCAGGTACTCCAAAAGCTGACAGAGCACTTCCTGGTGTTTTTCTGTCCAGGTGATCGGTTGGCTTGCCTGATCTGACTTTTTGTGTTTTCCCTTGCTCCTACTTGCACTTGATCCTTGAAGCTAACGTCCTGGGGCCTTCTCTGTGGATAATAGATTGTACAGTGGTTTGGCAATCCGTGAGATGTTTGGTATGTATGGGCGATAGTATGATAGGAACCCTAGCATTTTCCTCAGGTCGCCCACGGTCTCAGGTTTGCGGTTCTTGAGTGCTTGTACTGGCGCTATCTCAACAGGATCCATGCAGTAGCCATCTTTGGATACTATCTTTCCAATAAATTTCACTTTGTCTTTAAACATTTCACACTTTTTAGCGGTCAGCTTTACACCATGTGCTTGATAACGACGTAACACATCTCTCGCCCTGCAGATGCTCTTCAAATGACTGGCTGTGGACAAGATTGTCATCTAAGTATGGCTGAGATGTTTCATCCCGCGAACCAACAAGGCACTCCTCCATACTGCGCTGGAACTCTGCTGGAGCAGAGGACAGGCCAAAAGGGATCCTAACCCACTCATATAAGCCCCAAGGTGTTATAAATGCTGTGAGTGGTCTACTACTCTCCTCAAGGTAACCCTGATGGTATGCCTTGCCCTGATCTAGTACCGAGAACCATATACTCCCACTCAGACTGTTCAACATATCTTGCACTCGAGGGATGGGGTGACGGTCAGGGATGGATTTTTGGTTCAGCTCCCGGTAATCCACGCAGAGACGTAAACTCCCATCCTTCTTACGTACGCAGACTATTGGTGATGAGTATGGGGACTGGGATTTTTGAATCCATCCTCTATTTAGTAGGTCCTTCAAATACTCCTTCACCTCCTTGTGGAGTGGTTTGGGTACAGAGGTGTAGGTGCGCCTTACAGGGGTTGTGTCGCTCAGTCTGATTTTTAACTGCAGGGATGGGATGCATCCCACATCATTATCATCTTTTGAAAATGCAGCACACTCTTCTCTGAGCATCTGCCTCACCTGTTTCTACTGACCTGGAGTCAGGTGATCAGCTGACACTGGAGGGTCCCATAAATTGTGTTCATATGTGTCCAGCTGTCTGCGTTTCTCTGTGTGATTTTCAGGAGCACTGGCTGTGCTGGCAGTGTTTCCACTAGCACTGGTTGTTTTTGCTGTGTTTACACTGGCACTGGCTGGCCTTACATCTACTGGGTAAATGGCTTTGATTTGCTGTAGCTGTCCCAGCACTATTCGAGGGGTGAGAGTAATGTCGTGACTGCTGTCATTAGTGACTTGGATATCCACCCTAGACCAGTTTCCCTTCTGTAGGCAGATGACAGTGTCAGAAATGTGGCCACTTTGGGATTTCCTCTGGTTCAAAAAGAACTTCCTGTTTTGTAGAAAGGGGACCTGTTCTCACACTACACTTAACCTCCCTAGTCTGGCCTGCCGGAATGACTGTCTTTATTCTTCCAACTTTCACCACGCCCTCTTTATCATCCTTGTCACCACTCTGCACTATGTGGATCAATGCATTTGCCTTTTTACAGTCAATGGAGAAAGCCTCTCTTACCAGTAGGTGTAACTTCTGGATGCTGCTCCATTCCATTCATCACCAGATGCTCAATCACATTGTAGCCGATAATCGTGGCTCTGCTACTCCTGCCTCACTAGAGACAAGCACTGGCACGAGAAGCTCTGGCTGTGGGCCTCTCGTGGATCCCAACTTGAACTTCAGCTCAACCCAGCCTGCAAAGGGTATGGGTGTCTGGTTTGCTGCTTTGCCAACAAGTCTCTAATTCTCACCAAGGAGCTCATCCGTGTTCCGTACCTGGATGTGTGGAAAACAGGACTCCCTCAACTTTTCGTTGATAACTGTGACCTGTAAGCCTGTGTCCCATAGTGCTTGTGTTGCTACTCCCTCAAAGAAACAATCCACCATGCACTTCTTTCCGATGAGAGTTGTCAACATCGCTTGGCGACGAGTAGAAATATGACTAGCATAGCTAGCACCCACCATCTGTTGTTCAGCCTTCCCACATCCCTTTAACTCCGCCTCCAGCTGCCTGATTCTCTCACAAAGAAGTTCATGCACCTTGTCGTCTGGTTCAGCCTGGTTTGGAGCCAATGGTTCTGGAATTATGATGGGCTGAATTGTCACACTGCTGTCAGCTTTCCCTGCCTGCCTCATTTGTCCTCTACAGCCTCTTGAAAAGTGCCCTGCCTGCCCACACTTGAAACAGTGTTCACATTGGTCACTTCCCTGCTCCTGACATGCTTTACATCCTCTCCTAGCACTCGTCCTTACTTTGAGGGTGGGCCCTCGAGGGTTAGCCATGCTTTTCCTTATTTCCGCCATCTCTTCTCTCAGCAGCCTAACTGTTTCATAAAGCTCTGTGTGTCTTGAACTAGCTACAGCAGGTGCTTTACGGGCCTTAGGCTTCACAACTTCAGCTGACTGCTCTAGAACCCCCACTCTGGTTTGGGCTGCACCCTGACTCTGCTGACCATTCTGCACTTCTGTCTGTAGTTCATTTACTTTTGGGAATTTGCTACTTGTGTTCTTCATTTGCTTGGACTGTCTTTCTGATTCAACACTGGCTGCTTCATTCATCCTGTCAATGAGTATTTAATCTGTCACTCTCTGATCATCGAGATAAGGCTTAAGCTGAAACTTGATATGGTCACTTATCAGCCCAGTACTAACTGACCTCAAGAATTTCTTCTGTATGAGCTCGGAACTGTACTGTTCCTCTGACCCTACTTCTTTTGAAGCAAGTAACAGCCTCTCTTTGAACTCAATTGCTCTAAAGAGAAAGTTTTGGGAAGACTCACGATTATCTTGTGTTATGTTTACCAGCCTGTGGTATAGATCTGTAGAACTGTCCTCTTTGAAATGTCCCTTTAATATTGTCTTCAGTTGTGGGAGGGTAAGGTCACTTTTTATTTCAAGCATATCACGAATACTCAAACCTGGACTGATTGATTTGATCACGGCTTCCATGACCTCAGCCTCACTGTGTCCTCTACTCAAGCCTCTATCAATCTGATGCATCAGGTTTGTGTATGAGAGCTTGTCTTTTTGTCCCTTTTCTCCGATCTGACCACAGATCTTGAATTCTCTCCTTATTGGTACTTCAGGAAGCCGGTTCACAGCTGTAGGCAGCATGTTTTGTGAAGCTGAGGCTTGACTTGAAGATGCACTGTTCCCTCTTTCATTCAGCCTCCTAACTTCATCCTGCAGAGCTTGGCTGTTTAGATGGAGCTGTGAGTATTTTTCTGCTATGCTCATTTCTTGAGCTGTTCCCTGGCTGGCTTGTGCTGTGCTCTCTGTTTTTTCCACATTGCCAGTGTTTGCAGTATTCCCTATCAGTTTCTTAACTGATTCCAGCATTGTCTTTAGATAATACTATGCAACATCCTCCTCTTCGTCATTAATTGCATTGTCCATAGATTCAGTAATTAGTCTGATTAACGCTCGCCTTGTGATGACGTTTCCACACAGTATTTTAGCTTCCACACATACCTGTTTGAGCTGATCCAGTTGCAAAAGCCATAGCTTCTGAGACCCAGGCTCAATCTCAATTCTCTATCTTACCCCTTCCCCTTGGTTTTGCGCGTTCACGTGAGACGAAGGGCTATCTCAATTCTTATTTCGATCAAGGGGTAGGGCCAAGGGGAAGGGGTAGACACTCCTTGAAACCAAGTAAGATCGGGAGCTTACTTGAAACCAAGGGGTACCCATTACAATGCGCAACCGGCAACAATCGCGGCCAGATCTCCACGAGAGTCCCATAAATGTAAGTATTTTCGGCTGAAATAATTGATTTAAAATTTACGACAGTATTGTTTTGTGCTCTAAACAGTCCTGTACATATTTGCAACCATATTCTTAATCGAAACTTTTTTGAAAATCGATATGCTAACATTACATTGCTGAGTGCACAACTGCATTTCTCTGACTAGCAATGAACTCTATGCATGTCTAGTTTACTAAACACAATTAGCAGCGAATTCCGTTTGATATCAGTGTAGACAACTAGAGACAAATCGATACGTGCTTTACATATATCGTCCTTTTTCACACAGGAACGCTGGAGGAAACCCGGCAGCTGATACGTTTTCGGCACAAAAACGAGCAGAAATTTCTGAAATCAAAATACGCTTCAAAGCAAATGTGGGAGTGAGTCATGCGTTCAATGTTGTAGCCATTCATAATTGTAAATAAAGACATGTTGGTTAACAAAGACATTGTTTCTGAACATCAATGAAATTCAAAACCGTAATAACTGAAAAAGATACAAAACACCATGCAGTGAGTATAAAAAATATTTTGTCGTCAATGTATGATGACGTAACCGTAACGAGTGTTGTCTCAATTCATAGGGGCATGTTCTTACCCCTAGCCCTTAACACTCTGTTTCAAGGGCCAAGACGTAGGGGAAGGGGAAGGGGTAAGATAGAGAATTTAGATAGGCCTGAGGGGAGTGGCTACATCACACATAATGGATCCGCAGGATGTGTGATGTAGCCACTCCCCTCCGAAGCTGCGCACTCCCGACGTCAATCACAGGCAAACCGCGTTCTCGTTGTTGTAACACTGAGCGCGACGTTAATCGTCCCATCCATCCATCCATCCATTTTCTGTACCGCTTATCCTCTAGAGCAGGCCTATTCAATTAGCGGCCCGTGGGCCGCATGCGGCCCAGAGGCACTTGCAAAGTGGCCCGGCGAGCCTGCAGATGTTTCTATAGAAATTCAAAAATGTTTTGTTTTTGATAGGCTATGCTTGTATCAGATGTGACCACATTAAAAGGGAACAATAAATACAAATGTTTTTTTTTTGCTCTATTACATTCATTTGTGTTGGTTTAAAATTCATCATTAACGGCTGCTTATGAGCCACTGAAAAAGTTCGGCCCAGCTGAACTTTGAGGTTTTAAAATGTGGCCCAACTGAATTTTTATTTGAATAGCCCTGCTCTAAAGGGTCCAATTTTGTTGCATACTCGGACACAAAGGGACTTCCAGGCTTGCAGTTTTAAATAATACATTTACTGAAATATAGAAACACAAGCGCATCGACAGTATGTATGCTGCAGGGTCGTCTCTATCTACTGAACACACATGCGCACACGTTCACATTCACTCCGCACCTGTATAAAACATAAAATGTCCGCTTCAACAGTAACTTAAAACACACTCACACTGACACACTTCTACACACTCAAACACACAACATCCCAGCAAGCCACAGGCGGTTACTCTCTTTTCTCCATAGCAAATAACGAGGTGACTGCTTCACACAGTATGGTCTTTGCGTTAGGCTACTTGTAAATGTCCGATATCAACCTCATATTTGCATCAACCAGAGTCCATTTACTTTACACATTCATCCCCCATCTGTGTCGCTACATTTAGACATTTAGACTTTTCACCCCTTTTGCTCACCTGAAATATAGAAAAACAAGCGCATCAACAGTATGCATGCTGCAGGGTCATCGCTATCTACTGTGAACACACATGTGCGTTCCCGTGACCTAAGGACCCTCAGCTGCCCAGAGTGCCTGTGTGAGCCTGACTCAATGTAACTCACCATTAACCCGCTAAAAACTGTTGAGTGTGCACAAACATATCATATTGTGAGCAGCAAAATAATAAAAACAGAGCAATACAACTAATATGAAAATAACATAAATTAGGGGGGTATGCAGTGTCCGTTCATATGTTACACATTACTGTGGGTCCCACATTACTACTAGAGGGTATATGTGTCAGGTCTCAGGTGTCTGGTATTTACATATACAAACCTCAATTTCATCAGGATTAATTTGTGTGTGTGTGTGTGTGTGTGTGTGTGTGTGTGTGTGTGTGTGTGTGTGTGTGTGTGTGTGTGTGTGTGTGTGTGTGTGCGTGCGTGCGTGCGTGCGTGCGTGCGTGTGTGTGTGTGTACGCGCTCGCTCGCGTGTGCGTATGTGTGTGCGTGTGTGTTGTCGGCTATTATAACGTGTTTTTATAATGCACGCCATAATAATAAATGACTAATAATACATTTTATTTGGGGGCGCCCAAGGACACCTTACAGTGCAGGAGAATATAGTTAAATAGTTAAAACAGCAAGTCAGCAAGCTTGGCAAAGACATGAATAAAACCAGACGAGACATAAAGTGGGCATACATGTGGTAGGAGAGAATAAAACAGTAATACTTTGAAGATGAGCCAAGTGGGCAGACTGAGTATGCCTATTGAACAGTACAGTGAATAGGCCAGTTTGAACAGGTGAGTTTTTAGGTGGGATCTGAAGGCCGTTATCGTTACAGACTGTGCCATCGTATTTGACGTGATGTAAACTCAACGAAAATTGGGATTCTCTAAATTGCATCAATTCCGGGAATCGCATCAAAACGAAACCAGCATCGGTTAGGCTCAAGAGGTAACCTGGTAACCCGTTGTTTAAGCCAAGAGATTGGGCGTCCTGACGTCAGAGCCACAGAAACCCAACACTACACACGACAAGGCGAGCAACACCCGAGCGACACCCAGCAGGAGAGATGATATTCTCTGTGGTTGTCACTGTGAGAGGGTCTGTTCGGAGGACACGCGGCTACTATACGCTATCCTTTAACATAACTAACCCCTAAAAAAGGTAAGTGGCTTTAGGTGTACACTTATCCACTTCGTACGTAGTTGTATTATCCTATTTAAATAGAATAACGGGTCTAAATGGAACACGCAGACATTCAATTAAGGAGCGCATGGTACCCTATATATGGCGATCTGCTTAATACCAATATTTTCCCCCATGGATTGGATCATTAAGATTAATGAGCATAAACTACAAAAGTAAAGCGAAGCGATATAACGGAAAATACAACGGAACAGTGAACACATGAACGGTCGTCTCATTTCATATGGCAAGCAGCAGACCTGAGCCCTACGCTACACGTTTAGATGTAGCCTATTTCTACATCTTTTTCTTCTATTTAACTCGTGTTAGCTCTACTCTCCTCGGAATGGCAAAGTTTAGCAGCCAGCCTTAAACCTTCGGGACGTGCTGGAGCTGAACGGAAGCTGCTGACTTTAGTCTGCGACGTGCGGAGCGACTAGCGGGTTTAGACCCCATACTCCCATTGCTGCTTAAGCATTAGAGGATAATACATGTCTTGTAAAAAATAATGATATACATTACTAAGGCCCAAGTTGTATTTAAATGAATAAATAATTAATTGAAATAGCCAATGAATTGAAATATCAGAGCATACAAACGATGCGACCCGCATGTAGGCTATAATAAGGCCTATTATATATTATATATTAGGCTATATATTATATTTGCGCAGTTAGTGGGGGTGTCCCCTCCACATTTTGAAATGTGTTCCACTTAATTTGTGTTTCAGAGTAGATACACCGTAAAGCAATTGCTAGTTTATTGTTTTAAGTTTAATCAGTCACAGCACTTTTTGTGCTGTGTAGGCCTACTGTACTGCACTGTAAGCTACAATGAGTTGTCAACGTGAGATGTGTACTGCCACAGCTGCAGGAAAGGCTGCTTCCTGTTTCTTTCTTCCTTTCCATTCTTTCTCTCGCTGTCTCTCTGTCAGTATATGTTTGCCTCTATTCCTCTCTCTCTCTCTCTCTCTCTCTCTCTCTCTCTCTCTCTCTCTCTCTCTCTCTCTCTCTCTCTCTCTCTCTCTCTCTCTCTCTCTCTCTCTCTCTCTCTCTCTCTCTCTCTCTCTCTCTCTCTCTCTCTCTCTCTCTCTCTCTCTCTCTCTCTCTCTATTTCTCTTGTGCTCTGTATCTATGTCAGTGGGCCCGACGAGCTCAGCCTATTCCACCCAGACGCTACAAGACATGACAGAACCGTATGGCTTGCCACCCTTTCCATTACACCAGCGCTATGCAACAGCATTACGTGGCCGGCTGCACCGGGGCCCCGTGGGCTCGGCTTGGACTCCCTGACTGGTCGGGCCCAGTGCTGTAATGTACGGTGACATCTGGCTTGGAGTGAAAGAGCATGGCTGACAGGACAAGGGCCTCTGTATGCCTGTAGATCGATGGGATGTGCCTCCTTGTGTTGAAATTTGGGCACGGCTTGTTTTTCCTGAACACCTTAAAGGGACTCCGTGTAGAATTTGACATGAATGGCCACGATACGAACGGGTTTGAATTTACCTTAATCAAAAACCTTTAGCTGACGTCTCATATTTAAAACAGATTTTCCAGTAATTCAGAAGTGATGGCTTTTTTGTGGAGTTAGTTTGTATTATTAGTTAGTTTTGTGGAGTTAGTTTGTATTATTAGTTCGTTTTGTGGAGTTAATTAATATTATTAGTTAGTTTTGTGGAGTTAGTTTGTATTATTAGTTAGTTTTGTGGAGTTAGTTTGTGGAGTTAGTTTGTATTAGTATTTAGTTTTGTGGAGTTAGTTTGTATTATTAGTTAGTTTTGTGGAGTTAACTAGTATTATTAGTTAGTTTTGTGGAGTTAGTTTGTATTATTATTTTTGTTTTAATGCTGCAGTTTACTTGGTCATGAGAAGATATTTCTTATACTTACACAGAGTACCTTTAGAGGCAGTCCAGTCTTTCTATTTTACATTGAATTAAATGAAATGATGTTTCCATACATGGTTTTGTTCCTTGGCCCCCTGGGGTTCACTGCCCCGCATCGCCCCGTTGGTTCAGCAGTGCTGCCAGAGAGGGTTAGATGGAACAATAACACTGAAAACGTTGGCAACACATTCAAAATATGTTTTCACAATAATCACATTCATTCCTCTTTTTGCCGTGAAACATGATGTTCTCTGAAGTGTTCCACGTTGGTCACGGGATCTCTCTGTTACAGAGCACCAAGGATGAAATGCAGGACAATCTTCAGAAGGGAGGCGCTCCTCCTGGCGGCGGTCATGTGTGTCATGTTTCTCCTCTGGAACACCCAAGATCCTCCAGCCAATCAGGACGCCGTGAGTCACGGGGGCTCGTCCAATGACGCGCCGCTCGTCAGCAAAACCTCCCTCGGCTCCGCGGGGACACCGACTCTCCCCTTCTGGGCCAGCTGTCATCGGAACCGGTCGGCGGCTAACGTGACGGGGTTCTCCGCCTTACCCGATCACTTGAAGAACTTCCTGTTCTACCAGCACTGCAAGTGGTTCCCCCTGCTGCTCGACCTGCCCCGCAAATGCGGCGGTCCGAACAGATCCTCGGACGTCTTCCTCCTGCTGGTCATCAAGTCCTCCCCCGAGAACTACGAGCGGAGGCAGGTCCTGCGCGAGACCTGGGCCGAGGAGCGGGAGCACCGGGGCGCCTGGATCCGCCGGGTCTTCATCTCTGGGACCACGGGCGCCGGCTTCGAGAAGCGCCGGCTGAACAAGCTCCTGGAGCTGGAGCACAGGAAGCACGGAGACATCCTGCAGTGGAACTTTGACGACACCTTCTTCAACCTGACCCTGAAGCAGGTGCTCTTCCTGCGCTGGATGGAGGGCCGCTGTCCCCGGGCGCACTTTCTGCTCAACGGAGACGACGACATCTTCGCCCACACGGGCAACATGGTGGACTTCCTCCGAGGACACAACGGCAGCCGCCACCTGTTCACTGGCCACCTCATCAGGAACGTCGGGCCCATCCGAGACCACCACAACAAGTACTTTGTTCCCGTTCAGGTGCAGCAGTCGGAGTCCTACCCCCCTTACTGCGGCGGGGGTGGCTACCTCCTGTCTGGCCACACCGCCATGGTGATATATAACATGTCCAAGTCCATCGGCCTGCATCCCATCGATGACGTGTACATGGGGATGTGCCTGGCCCGGGCCGGACTCAGACCCGTCTCCCACATAGCCGTCAGGACTGCAGGGCTCCACATCCCCTCAAACAAACTGGACCCTCGCGACCCGTGTTTTTACAAGGATGTACTGCTGGTGCACAGGTTTCTGCCCTATCAGATTTACATCATGTGGAACCAGGTCCACGACCCAGGGCTGACATGTTGAAAGAAGTGACCTGAACTCTGCTGTGCCTGAAGACTGCTCCGTTCTCAACGGGGACAATGTTAGGAACGGAGACGTGTGTGTGTGTGTGTGTGTGTGTGGTATGTATGTCTTATGTATGTTATGTATTGGTGGTTAATTGTAACAACAACGATGATGATTACAATAACAACAACAACAACAATAATAATAATAATAACAGTGATAATAATAATAAAATTATAAAATACATAATAATATAAGCACACTTTCATTACAAGTTACAATGTTTCAAATAGAATACTGTAAATTTCAAAAGAAAATAGTGGTGATAAAAATCGATGAAATCATTTGATCACGTAAAGCAATAAGGGAATGTGGTGCTAATTAATGTCTGCCAAGGTGCCTTCAGGATGGGGTACAGAGAGGGGGTGGAGGACGAGTGGGACACAGTGTGGAGTCCCCTGAACTAAAACGAAACTAAATGTTCCTCACTCGACTTTTAAGAATGAATGAAAGGGGAACATGTGTTTTTCACAATTTCGAAAGTTGAAATGACATATATTTTTTGTCCTTATTGATGTTTACTTAACTGCTGTTACTTTACTGTTGTGGCTTAATAATATATCATAAATGTTGGACATGGTGACTTCAAGGGGAAATGTGTTGAATTTAGTGGCATGGCAAGTAAGTTTTAATTGTATATAATCCAAAGAAAAGAATTGGGTTTTCATTCCATTTAGAATGAGCTTCATTTTGACCTTGAAGGAGCCCACCATGTTTCTGCAGAAGCCCAAGGCAGACAGCAGCCGCATCAGATTTAACTCCAGTGTTCAGTTTCATCTTAAATGGAGGCATTTGGACTGTACGGGGGAGACACCCTTCAGTGAACTTGACACATTGAAGTGGAATAGCACATGCTAATATGAAGGTATTTTTAGGTGCTGTTACTTAAAGATACCCAGTGGCATGATGGGGGAATGTATTAATAACCCTGGTATCATAAAGATGGCAGTCCATTTGTATGTATGTCTGTGTGTACAGTATAACAGCTGGCCTTAGATAACACATTTGATGTTGAGGGAATTGGTTTAATTGATTTGGGAGCACAGGATGAGGTTAGAAGACACACCTGCTGATATCCAATTGATTTTTAGGACGGTAGAGGTTATGGTTGAGGAAATACACCACCCTTGTTTGTTGACCTGTTCACGGGGAGGTGTGGGACTGTTTGTGTTGTTTGTGCTGTGAGCTTCACGCTGTTCCATCGCTGGGGTCACCCGGGAGACTCTTCATCCCCTGGTGCCTTGTCACCATAGCAACACAGTTATCTGTCCGCCATCGCAACGTCAATCAATGAATAAGGAACACGAAATAAGTGAATAAAAAAAGAACTTTATTTACCCCGAGGGAGAATTTGTTGTACACATTCACAGAGGCTGCAGAAACATTCGAACTCGGCAAGCAACACACTTGTTGAATGTGTGTGTGTGTGTGTGTGTGTGTGTGTGTGTGTGTGTGAAGGCTGGCCTGAGCCTCACCTGGAGTCACACTGATTGGACCCCTGTTGCACATTTACTCATCAATAAAGTTTCTCTATCTATTTTCAGACTTTTTGAAATCACAAATGTTCACCAAAATCTGCCCTATTACTGTACGATAAAAATATTGATTTTGTACCCAAAAATATTGAATTAATGTAATTTTTGTAGAACCTTAAGATGCAATACTTAAATTGCACAATGACATAAACTTAAAACATTTCCAGGAAATATAATTCTGGAGTGCTTTGAGATATTCCCCCTTTCATAAGCAAACACAATGTCTGCTATCAGAAAGCTCTGATTGTTTTCACTTGTTCACGACATGTTAACTTCAAAAGACCTTGATCACACATCAAGGACTTTCAGAACGGGTCAGCCTACGTGGTCAAGAGAAAATTGTCTGTGTGTTTATTTTTTATAAAAGTTAAACCCTCACACTCACAGATACATGAAACATGGTATACATTCTTGTATATTATTCTTGTGCAGCCTGCTATGAATGCACTTTTTGTATTTTGCCCTGTGGTCTTTAGGTAATGTAGTAAATATATATAATATTAGATAAAGGCTTTTGTATTATATGATGGGTTTCCATCAGTGTGTGTGTGGCAGAGTCCTGACTGGACAGGATATAAGAGAGTGAGAGTGGTTGCTTTTTCTGTTATTAAGGAATGTCTTGCCCTCAAAATAATAATCCTTCATTATCAATACCCACCTGTTCATAAATATCTGAGCTTCAAGTCAAAACTCCATATGACCGGCAGCCAGTATATGAAACATTTTTTTGGTGACAAAGTCGCTTTGGATAAAAGCGTCTGCTAAATGCCCTAACTTTGAATGAAAATGTAAGGCGTTCCTTCAACCCACAATCTCACTCAATGCCTCTTTCTCTTAAATCCTCTGAGAACAATCAAACCCAAAGAGGAACCACTCGCTGCCTCGCTATCTTGAGTCCTCCCAGAACAATCAACCCTTTACATCATGTGTGGCTTGTACACAACCTTAATGTGATAAGGTTATGTAATGTATATTGTGGTGCTACTCCAGCATACTGCTTTTTCTTGTCTTTATTTCTGTTTGGTTTGGTGGTCCATGGAAAAGACACAGTTCATAACATGATGTTGTTCCCCTGCTTGTCCTCATAACGTCTGCAGCACCTTCTCTCTAATGAACCTTAGGGCCATCTCACAAACTCGTTAAGTACAGGAATAGGAAAGGTGCCTTGCTGAAGGACAAAATACTGAAAACGGCATTCCGATAGTTAGAACCAATTTTATACATTTCTATTTTGAAAATGATTTAATATGAAATAAAAAAAATATACAACTGCATAATTAAGTAAATATTAAGCTGAAACATGAAGGTACTAAATAGTAAAATGTGTCAAAAGTATTATTTTTAAAATTGAGCATCTATACATTACTATATATAACAGTATTATGATCTGATATGAATCTCTTTAGCTAAGAGGGGCTTCCTGGGCGATGTGGTCGATCTGGTCGGTCAGGCTGGAGAAGCATGGTCTGTCCTCAGGGTCGAAGGCCCAGCACTGCCTGATCAACGTGTACACCTGGAGGAACAGCAGCTGTGTCATCGCCATGGACACGCGTGGAGAATGCAGCACGGAAGGCCTTGAAAGGAGTTAGTTGTGACTCGAGAAGTGAAACTATCATGGGCTGTCGTCCAGAAAGATTTAAGACACAGATAAGCCAGAAAAAAAAATCATGTAGGGAAACGAGGTGAGAGTTATGTACATAAGCTTATCAATAATAAAAAAATAAAAACATGAAAGAGCATGCATCCATGAACATCCCTCCAGAAGAAGAAGAAGAAGAAGAATTACTCTTTTGATCCCGTGAGGGAAATTTAGTCTCTTTAACCCAATCGTGAATTAGTGGAAATACACTCAGCACACAGTGAGGTGAAGCACACACTAATCCCGAGGCAGTGAGCTGCCTGCAACAGCGGCACTCGGGGAGCAGTGAGGGGTCAGCCTTGCTCACAGGCACTTCAGCCGTTCGTACTGGTCGGGGTTCGAACCGGCAACCCTCCGGTCACAAGTCCGAAGCCCTAACCGGTAGGCCGCGGCTGCCCATGGCTTGCTGTCAGCTCGATTGACCAATCAGCATCCCTGACGGACTCACCCTGGACGGGCAGTGGGCGGGGGCCGGGAGCCTCCAGTTGTCCTTCAGTACGGCCAGCAGGTGCATGGCGACGGCCTGGCCCTGCGTGTTGCTGCTGATCCTCTGCATGTACAGCTTTAGAATCACAGAGTAACAGGTCAGACCTACGCCCTCCTGGGTCTCAGAATAGACCCTTTTTCACACAGATGTCACCGCGAGGACAGATCCATGGCTCGGTGGTGACACCAAGTCAGGGTGCACTCCTCTTACGTACCCGGTCTAGTGTTGGACTGGTGAGGATAACATTGACCCTTGCTGGTTAGGGTTAGTAGGCTTAGGGTTAGTAGGGTTAGTAGGGTTAGGGTTAGCAGGGTTAGGGCTAGCAGGGTTAGGGCTAGGGGTCTAGTGTTGGACTAGGCTGGTGAGAATAACATTGACCATTGCTGGTTAGGGTTAGTAGGGTTAGGGTTAGGGGTCTAGTGTTGGACTAGACTAGTGAGGATAACATTGACCCTTGCTAGTTATGGTTACTAGGGTTAGGGTTAGGGGTCTAGTGTTGGACTAGACTGGTGAGGATAACATTGAACCTTGCTGGTGCTCTGACGCACAGCAATAAAACGCTTGCCTGCCGAATGCTAACGCTGGGGGCTAGCTGTGCTCTTGACAGCCCTGTGAAAAAGCTCCACGGTCAGTGCGCGTCACCTAGCAGTCCAGTCTGCTACCGTGCCTCTGTGACAAAGCTCTGCTGCACCTAACGCGTGCTCTAATGGGAACAGAAATTTGCATGCAAGTGGGACTTTATCGCCAGGGGAGTTTACACATGCGATACGTTGGTGTAGTGAAGACTATAATGAAGACTATAAATACACACCAGAAAAACAACTGGACATGAATATTAAATAAAGTGCTAAAATTGAAAATGATTGAAAATGCTAAATAGTCTAATGTATATATAATATGCAAATCATATAAAAAGTGGAGGTTAATGATGGTTTAAAGATGGTTTAAATATGGTAAGTTTTACTTCTATACTGTATTTCTTTTCCCTTTTACCATTTTACCATTCCACCACAGTATGTGTAACAAAAGCAATTTCCCTCTGGGATTATTAAAGTATTAATAATGTTCTGTCTGTCTGTCTAGTGTAGTGTAGTGTAGTGTAGTGTAGTATAGTAGTGTAGTATAATGTAGTAAAGTCATGTAGTGTAGTATAATGTAGTACAGTCATGTAGTGTAGTATAGTCTAGTATAGTGTAGTGTAGTATAGTGTATTAGTATGAGGTTGAGGCTGACAATAAAGCCTCCTCAAAGCCTCTGATGAGCCTTACTCATAAATCACTTTTAAAGGACTTAGATCAAGACTTCACATGGCAATGTCCGCCTCCATTTTGGGTTCATAGGAGCATAGGTTTGGTAGTTATGTTGGTAGCAATGCAATTTTGTTGGTTCAATAATGAATACACAAACCACAAATTCCTGCCAACATGACACAACATGTCACTGCGTTCATCACGCGACTGGAATCATGTCGTGAGAGGGTACCACTGCACTTCCTCATCTGATTGTGTAAATGTTGGTCACAAATGAAGAGACTGGCTTCTTTCTTTCTGTCTCTTATCCTGCGCTGACACCAGCTTTACCCGTGACGTGGTGGCCAACACTATGGGTCCAAACGTCTGAGGCTGCTGAAACTCAGAACCTGTGGCTCGGCAGGCAGTCACATTTCGCCGCGTCTCTCGTTGGACCGAAGAAGTTTTGTTGCCCGGGTCCCCTCCGCGTCTTGGGCCCGGCAGGCGGGCCAATGAAAGCCGCGTGGTCTTTGACCACTTACCCGTTTGGGGTTGTGGTGCCGGTTACAGTAGGAGAAGAGCTCGTGAAGCAGCACCCCAACACTCCACACGTCCGACTTGTGGGAGAACTTCGACTCTGTGATGGACTCTGGAGCATGCCTGGAGCACAAGAGGGAAGCATTGAAAGATGGACATGGCAGACCCTGCAGGCATGGTGGTGAGATGGGGGTTCAGGTTCAGGTAGATAGGGCTTCAGGTAGATGGGGCTTCAGGTTATACAAAGCTTTTCTTTGTTAAGACACTGCTCTAGTCGCGTTGAGCAATCTGGGTGCTGATAGTAAAGTTAGGTGATGGGGTTTGGACTTTCTGTGCTTTTCTATTGATTTGAGGAACAAAAGATCCCGAACCAGAAGATGGGGCTCTCTCCGGGTTGCGTGACGCAGTAGTACTCCTTGTCGTACGGGATGATTTTGGTCAGACCGAAGTCAGCGATTTTGACCAAAGACTCGCTGGCTACCAAGATGTTCCTGGCGGCTAGGTCCCGGTGCACATAGCGCATGCTCTGCAGATACTCCATGCCCTGGGGAACATTCAGACATGAGAGAAGCTGAGGTCAGCAACATTACAGGACCCCCCTAACTCTAAGCACTCTGAAGTATGAACCTCCTTCATTATTCATTTATTGTTCATTATCCATTTGGTCATTTAGTGGGGGAGGCTCGCTCGTTAGTCCACAATTAGTCACATGTATTCATGGTAGGACAGGGGGGAGGTAGGACGGGGGGAGGTATGTCATGGGGGAGGTACGTCAGAGGGGAGGTAGGACAGAGGGGAGCTACATCAGGGGGAAGGCAGGACAGGGGGAGGTACATCAGGGGGGAGGTAGGATGGAGGGGAGGTACATCAGGGGGGAGGTAGGACAGGGGGGAGGTAGGTCAGGGGGAGGTACTTTGCAGATCTGCGAGGCGAAGAGCAGCATGTGGTCCTGGTCTACTCTGGAGGAATTCTTCTCCAGGTATCCGATGAGGCTGCCATGTGGCATGTACTCCATCACCAGGCTCATGCTGAGGCGGCCTGGTGAGCAGAACACGTCAGACACGTCTATGTGATCTACACTGTGTACATACAAGTGTTACAGATGAGGTTTCAGAGGCCTGTCCAGACTTTCTGCTGAGTTTGTCTTAATAATTCCGTGCTTACAGATCCCCGCCTCAAACATGGTGGGTCGTGTGTGTGTGTGTGGGTGTGTGTGTAACCCATCCTTTCTGAGCAGATGCCTACCATGAGACCGGGCAGGAGACCACAAGCCAAAGACAACTCATTGATTATCATGTCTGTTGACAAGGCCTCACAAGCACTCCCTCTTAATCTCCAAGTTAGAAATGTTGGCTTATCGATAGAAAATAAATCACATTAAACTCCCAACGTCACCACCATCTTTGAAGAGTCTCTGCAGTGTTGAAGCTGTCAGAGTGGGTGGAAGAAAAGGGGACACATCTGGCAACAGAACCCAGGCTCTGGCCTGGACAACGCCAAATGCTAGCTGGGTGATGGAGATGAACATTCAGTCTCCCCCACCCAGCAAGCTGGAGCCAAGATGGACGTCATTAGTTAGCAGCAATGTTTTGGTGACGATCAGGGAGTGTGTTGCCAGATGTTGCCAGATGTTCCTCCGCATTCTGAATGGTTGTATACTGTACGTTCTTCTCTCCAACATATCCAAATCCGTTGATTAGTCTCTCTCTCTCCCAGAACAACCTGGACCTCTCACCGCCCGTTGATTAGATGATATTACACTATTAAATGATTACTAATACTATTAAATGACTATTAGGTCATTGTTCATTAAAGCGTTGAGGTCACAGGTTTTGTATTGTTTCTTTCTCTTGTACAGCTTTTTAGTTTTTGTACTTGTCTGGAAATGTGTCTTCTGAGTCACTTTGTGATACTTTCTGTCAACCCTCCCGTGTGCTTTTCTTCGGTGCTTGCGTAGAGGCCTCGGTAAGCTTCAGGCCTCTATGTTCTTCATTCATCTACTCACCCCTCTCCTGTCAGTCTGACTGCCTTGGACCGCAGAACCCTAACCTGTCTGACTGTCTAAATAACTACCCAGCGTGTTGTCTGTTTTACTCCGTGGAGACTTTTCAAAGATGGTGAAGTTGGATGTTTAATATACTGTACATACGATCATGTATCTTTGCACTCGTTGCACCTTAATCCGTGTATCATTCGTTCTTTCCATTTTCAATTGGCAATCAAAAACCAAATAATGAAAAATTGACTGGTTATTTTGTTTTTTGTTTTTTTAGTATGACACAAAAAACGAAAAAATGCCTGGTTTTTCATATTTCAATATTAGGCTCAGATCAAAAATACAAAATGGAAAAATGGGCACCAGGACAGAATTTGATTTTAATACTTCAGGACATTCCTTGGAATGTTTGTTCACTTTTTGTTTTTGTTCCCTGTTTGATCCACCTGACAGGTTGGGGTGAGGCTTTGTGGCCTAGTTTCCAACACTAGGTGTGGTTAATGAATAAACAATGTGTTTTGCTCATCGCCCCCACCCCGGTCTCTTTTGAAAGCATCTGCCCGCAACAGGATGTGATGTGGCCGACTGGCCCAGTGGAGACTTCCTACGTCATGGCTGGGCTGTCAGTGTTCATGAGGCAACAGTAAACCCGGTCCTTGCTGTACGTTGAGGGTACGCAGATCTTCGTTGCATCGGGGAAGGCCTATTCTGTCTCAAACACATCCCAAACCACTTGATGTGTCGTTCTCTCTTTCTGCTTCAGGAGACACCATTACTGTTTTGTTAAATAGTTGCTTCAGGCGTCATTGCCTACGGCTCAGTACCTGACTAGGGTAATTTCAAGACACATTGGCAGCCAGTGGCCCAGACTGTTCAGGAACATGATGTCCGGTTTACCTGGATGGGTCCCAGGCTAACATTGAATAATTGAATATTAGTTAACACGGTAATAACTAATGGCCTAGTTGCCAAAACTAGGTGTGGTTAATGAATAAACAATGTGTTTTGCTCATTGCCCCCACCCCGGTCTCTTTTGAAGGCATCTGGCCGGAACAAGACGTGATGTGGCCGACTGGCCTGGTGGAGACTTCTTATGGGCTGTCTACCATGGCTGGGCAGTCATTGTTCATGAGGCAAAAGTAAACCCGGTCCTTGCTGTGCGTTGAGGGTACGCAGATCTTGGTTGCTTTGGGGAAGGCCTATTCTGTCTCCAACACATCCCAAACCGCTTGAAGTGTCGTTCTCTCTTGTTGCTTCAGGAGACACCATTATTGTTTTGTTAAATAGCGGCTTGAGGAGACACCATTACTGTCTTGTTAAATAGTTGCCTCAGGAGACACCATTACTGTTTTGATAGTGGCTTCAGGAGACACCATTACTGTTTTGTTAAATAGTTGCCTCAGGAGACACCATTACTGTTTTGTTAAATAGTTGCCTCAGGAGACACCATTACTGTTTTGTTAAATAGTGGCTTCAGGAGACACCACTGTTTTGTTAAATATTTTCTCAAGGCGTCATTGCCTACGGCTCAGTCCCTGCCAAGGGTAATGTCAGGAAACGTTGGCAGCCAGTGGCCCAGACTGTTCTGTGTAGCGAAAAGGAACATGATGTCCTGTTTATCAGGATGGGCTCCAGGCTAACCATGAATCAATATTAGTTAACCCAGTAATTACTAACGGTCTTGTAATTTTATGGTGTTCATATTAATTAATTAAGGGGTATTTAGCAGACACTTTTGTCCACAGCGACTTACAGTCAGTACATTTGTGGGGTTCGACATGTGGGAAGTTGGAGGAGGGGGATCAATGGGATCGAACCATTGACCCTACGGTTAGTGGACAACCCGCTCTGTCCACTCTCTCTACCCACTGAGCTACGGCCGCCCCCCACCATTACCTAAGTCAGGGGTCATCAACTACATTTGTCCGAGGGCCAGAATTTTTCTCGGAAGACATTGTGAGGGGCAGATGCCTTCGTAAAATAAAATGAATTAACAAAATATTGTATATATATAGCCTTTGGGGGCAAAAGTGATATTTTAGACACCGCAATGGTGCGCTATTGTATGGGGGAAGAAGCCAATGCAAGGACAATTCACAGATAAATTGAGCATGCAGAACAATAAAAGAAAAGTTAAAACGGAGCAATGAGTTTGTCGTCATTTTTAACTAAAGGCAGGCTTAGGCTACCTTTCAGAGGGCGTTTGTTTTATTTGATTAAAAAAATATAGAAAAATACTTTTTCCTCTTCACTATGCTATCCCTGAATTCAGAAATATTCTGGGGGCCGGATGGGAAGCTCTGGCTGGCTGGAGGTGGCCCGCAGGCCGCCAGTTGATGTTCACTGACCTAAGGTAATGGTGTTTGTTTTAACTACATATTAATGTATACATAATTTGATGGGTAAGGGTTAACCCAAACCCTAAAATTGTTTAATAGGGTAAGGGCTAGGGCATATTCAATAATGTATGGGATTACCTGAGTTAACATGAACACTATTAGTAAATGATTACAAGACCATTAGTTCATTGTTAATTACCTGTTTCATGGTTCATACCCTTATTGTAAAATGTTACCTTCATAGACGTGTCAGACTACCTGACCTAACAGCGATCCCTGGCCGCTCCAAACGTCCAGCCCTTTTGACAAAACCAGAACCTGTCGGCCACCTGCTGGCTGCACGGATGTCTCGTTATTCCTTTATCTCTGTGGTTTTCCTATTTATGTATTTATTATGCTTTACTGTATTTTATTGTACTGTACAGCGCTTTGGAAACCGTTGTGTTTATTTAAACTGTGCTTTATAAATAAAATGGATTGGATTGGATTGGATTGGAGGACGCCCCAGGAGGACGCTCCTGGTCTGATGTTAATACAACATCTGACCAGGAGAGGTCTGAGGAGGCCCCAGGATGTTAATACAACATCAGACCAGGAGAGGTCTGAGGAGGCCCCAGGATGTTAATACAACATCAGACCAGGAGAGGTCTGAGGAGGCCCCAGGATGTTAATACAACATCAGACCAGGAGAGGTCTGAGGAGGCTCCAGGATGTTAATACAACATCAGACCAGGAGAGGTCTGAGGAGGCCCCAGGATGTTAATACAACATCAGACCAGGAGAGGTCTGAGGAGGCTCCAGGATGTTAATACAACATCAGACCAGGAGAGGTCTGAGGAGGCCCCAGGATGTTAATACAACATCAGACCAGGAGAGGTCTGAGGAGGCCCCAGGATGTTAATACAACATCAGACCAGGAGAGGTCTGAGGAGGCCCCAGGATGTTAATACAACATCAGACCAGGAGAGGTCTGAGGAGGCCCCAGGATGTTAATACAACATCAGACCAGGAGAGGTCTGAGGAGGCCCCAGGATGTTAATACAACATCAGACCAGGAGAGGTCTGAGGAGGCCCCAGGATGGTAATACAACACTGTTTGAGCTTACCAGCGCTGTAGCACACGCCCCTGTAGCGCACGATGTAGTCGGAGTGCAGGACACTCAGGGTTTGGATCTCCTTGGTGAAGTCGTCCAGCGAGGAGCGCTTGTTGGGCTGGAGCTTCTTCACGGCCAGCAGCTCGCCCGTGTTGTCCCCCAGGGGATCGTAGCGGCACAGCTCCACGCTGCCAAAGTTTCCCTAGGCGGGCGACAGGAAGGTTGAAGTCCGAGCTCGGCCAGCAATCAGAATTTGCTTCGATTCAGGTTTGGTTTTAGGGTTGTCTGCATTGTGTGCATCATCAATGTGATTTCAAAACAGACTTCCAGTCTAGTGAACAGCCTATATCCGCATATGACATGAGTTTTTTCACATGCTGTCATGGACAATCTAGAATGTTGCATAAAACCACCATGGCACCCAGCGGTGAGATCCTGTTGGACCTGGTCAATGTCAATCAAACTACTCATACCGTATATTTTACTGCCAGGCCCAGTCAATCTTGGAAAATATGTGACGAGCAAATATAACCAGCCTATTGCTGAACCAGAATGGTGATCTTCAGTCTGTGTCCTCCCCATTCTGA
Organism: Urophycis tenuis; assembly: GCA_036785325.1. Lineage (NCBI taxonomy): Eukaryota > Metazoa > Chordata > Actinopteri > Gadiformes > Phycidae > Urophycis > Urophycis tenuis. Next base: position 3,881,778 of record JAXIVH010000003.1, on the reverse strand, counting down.
CAGGTTTTACACTGTGGAGACTATTCAAAAACTGTTGCACCTTGAAATTCCATATATCCAACCAGAGAAGTTGCAATCATCTGACTTTACAACCTTTTTTTACCTCATTTGACCTAACACTCTCTCCTCCTCCTCCTACCCACAGAGCCGGGAACCAACTTTACTTTGTCTTCACAAGGTCCTGCAGTACCCACACACTCTCAGTTACCCCGCTCCCTGTGTCTCACCATCACGTTGACGCTTTCTCTCTCCCCTTGAAGTCCCCCTCCTATGTTCCTCCTACCACCCACACTGTCACCAGCCGCAGTAACCTGAAAACCCTCTCCCCCTCCACTCTCTCCTCTGCTGTTCTCTCATCACTACCCCCCAGAACAATTCTCACTACTCTCTGCTGAGGAAGCCTCCTTTACCCTGCTGTCTTCCCTCTCCTCCTCTTTAGACTCCCTCTGTCCCTTCTCATCCAGACCTGCGCGATCTTCTCCTCCTCCTCGGCTGTCCGAATCTCTGCGGGCTCATAGAACAGAGCTATGGACAGCTGAGAGGAAATGGAAGAAATCAGGCTGTGCTGACGATCTCTCCCACTACCTGCACCTCCTCTCAGACTTCATCTCCACAATGTCAACAGCCAAATCTACATTCTACCTGAACAAGATCAACTCCTCTGCCTCCAACCCTAGAAAACAGTTTTCCATGTTTTCTTCTCTCCTCCTCGTACTTATCATGTCACATGGAACAGCTCCCTGTCCAAACCCCGCTCGCTAAACACTGGTGTCCCTCAAGGCTCAGTACTAGGACCGCTTCTGTTCTCCCTATATACCAAATCTCTAGGCTCTGTAATCACATCACATGGCTTCTCCTATCACTGTTATGCGGACGACACTCAACTGTTCCTCTCCTTCCCCCTCTCATACACTCTGATTGCAACACGCATCTCAGAATGCTTGGCAGACATCAGCTCTTGAACAACTGCGCATCAACTCAAGCTCAATCTCGCAAAGACTGAGCTTCTCTCTCACAGGCACCTGATGGTCTCAGTCGAGGGCATCACAGTATCTGCCTCACCGACCGCAAGGAACCTGGGTGTAAAACTCGACAACCAACTGTCCTGCACTACAAACATCACTGCAGTGACCCGATCCTGTAGATTTGCTCTCTACAACATCCACAGGATCCGGCCTTTCCTCACGAGGGACGCGACGCAGCTCCCGACCCAAGCACTTGTCATCTCTCGCCTCGACTAGGCAGCCGGCCTACTGGTTAGGGCTTTGGATTTGTAACCGGAGGGTGGCCGGTTCGAACCCCGACCAGTGCGCATGGCTGAAGTGCCCTTGAGCAAGGCACCTAACCCCTCACTGCTCCCCGAGCGCCGCCGCTGTTGCAGGCAGCTCACTGCATCGGGTTTAAGTGTGTGCTTCACCTCACTGTGTGCTTCACCATCACTGTGTTCTGAGTGTTCCACTAATTCACGATTGGGTTAAATGCAGAAGACCAAATTTCCCTCACGGGATCAAATCAGTAATTCTTCTTCTTCTTCTTCTTCTTCTTCTACTGCAACTTGCTCTGAGCTGGACTCCCGATTAAACCTTTGCAGCGGCTCCAGAACGCTGCACCATGCCTTGTGTTCAACCGACACAAATTCTCCCACGTGACCCCCCTCTTCCATGACCTCCATTGGGTCCCTGTAGTGGCTCACATCAAATTCAAGATGATGGTACTAGCCCACAAAGCCGTTAATGGAACTGCCCCTACCTACCTCCAAACATTAGTGAAACACTATGCCCCTGCTCGAGCACTCCCCTTAACTACCTCAGCTGGTCGACTGGTAACTCCATCACTAAAAGGAGGAAAAGATCGGATGGCGAAATCACAACTGTTCTCCGTTTCGGCACCGCAGTCGTGGAACGAGCTCCCTGCCAATGTCAGGACTGCAGAGTCACTCCCCATTTTCCCGAAGAGACTCAAGACCCACTTGTTCAGAGTTCACCTGAACACTGCATAACATCCATCCTCTTAAAAAAAAAAATCTACCCCTATGCTCTTATTTGTTGTATGTCTTGGCACGTTAATCGCTCCTTGTAACTTGCCACTTAGTTAGAGATTGAGAGGTTGTATACTAGCAATGGTTAACCTAGCAATTGAAATGCTTGAAACTTGTTCTGGTGACTGTGTTACTGTATTAGCAGCAATTAAATGTTTCACCTTCATATGACAAATGTACTCTTTTAAGTCGCTTTGAATAAAAGCGTCTACTAAATGCACTAAATGTAAATGTAAATGTAAAATGAGTTGAAAATGATTGATTATACTGGAGATTATATACAGTATGTATGTATACACACACACACACAGATCATTAATCACAATGTGCCATATTGCTGTGCGGCACATTGTATACCCTTTCTCCAGGACATTCTTTAGGCTGTTTGTTCACTTTGGTCTTTGTTCCCAGTTTGATTCACCCCAGAGAGGCGGAAGGGCTTTGTGGCTTAGTGGCCATGCCTTCAATTAGGAAGGGAAAGTACCCAATGGACCAGATGGGTTTTAGGTGCGTGGTGCTCCCAGGTGACCTAAAGGAATGACAGGACATCCTAGCTGTCGAGAAGTCATGTACGCTATGTACAAGAGACAAGCAGCCAACGGCCAACAGTAACACGGATGGGCTTCAGTGGTGCAGCCAGTGTACTGATTGTGAATGAGCTATGGTACGGACGGTCCGGTAAACTGTTCAATACATGGAAGGTCTAGACAATAGGCCTACCTGTTCAATTCCTGGAAGGTCTAAACAGTAGACCTACCTGTTCAATACCTGGGAGGTCTAAACAGTAGACCTACCTGTTCAATACCTGGGAGGTCTAAACAGTAGGCCTACCTGTTCAATTCCTGGAAGGTCTAAACAGTAGACCTACCTGTTCAATACCTGGGAGGTCTAAACAGTAGACCTACCTGTTCAATACCTGGGAGGTCTAAACAGTAGGCCTACCTGTTCAATACCTGGGAGGTCTACACAGTAGGCCTACCTGTTCAATACCTGGGAGGTCTAAACAGTAGGCCTACCTGGCACTCTTCTCTAGCTGTGGATCATTTAGCGGACTGATTGAGTGAGAGTTCGGTTATCAAAGTGTTGATTGAATATTTTGTTAAAAAAAACAGAGAAAGTGATCATGTTGGTTTGCTGATGACTCCATGGATTCCTGTTCAGTGCCTTTTGTTGGCCTCTGCCCAGCTTGTTATAAAGACTGGTCACCACTCGCCCCAATACAGACATCCAAACAGGTCAACTCAATTCGTTTTCAGTGGAAATATACTGAAGATGATGGATTCCCAGTAGAAATCATGGTCAATTTTTGCTTCCACACAGATTTGTTGAATTTTAAATTTGAAAGGTTTCTTCATTGCTAATGAGTCATTTCCACACCTAGTCTAATGTGGTCACAACCAGAGGCCAACAGAACCAACCACATGGAGCAAAACTTTCTCTGATATCCTAGAATAAAAGGCTAAAACTAACATTGTGACAGAGGGGGCTGAGAGTTGTTGAGGTTTAAAATTAAGTTAATTTCAGTATGATTTATTGAAACCGAATAAAATTTCAGTATCTGGTCGACTGAAGTTGTCAGTACAGGGTCCTGGGGCCCGGGTCCGGGTCCAGGTCAGGGTCAGCTAGCTTACCTTTCCTAGCTGCGAGATGTAGCGGAGGTACCGCTCCTCCAACACGCTCTGGTCCTGCAGCGTGGAGGTGTCAGCCCGCCTGCCGGGGGTCCTCTGAGCAGGGGAGTCGGCTGCATGCAAGATCACGTAATCTGCCCCCGAAAGAGAAAGTAACTGCTAATACCGCGGAAAAAAAACAGTTGAATGATGCGGAAAAATAACAGCGTAATTCCTGTCTTTTGACCTGCTATTGTGCTAGTGTATGGGAAGGCCTCATTTGTAACTACAATGAAAGAAATGTTTTAAAACTCCCCTTTTAAAAATGTTCCAGAAGGAGCCAACAATGTTCTCATTTAAGTAGCAGTATGTATTATAATCTATATATATTGAAAACTTGCTTTGGTTCAGGGTGAGGGAATCTGATCGGTTCTGCGTCGGGTTCTGGGTCTGATTGGTTGTACCTGAGGTGATGAGGTTGTTGAGCTGGCGAATCACAGCGCGGCAGGAAGGCCTGGCGGCGGGCTGATAGTTCATACACTCCGTCACCAAGTCAGCCAGCTCAGCCCACTGAGAGGGCACCAGCTGTTGGTAGCTCCCATAGAAATCCCGTTTCTATGGGACCGGTGTTGGAGAGTAACAGAATACATATACCGGGGTTACGTAGTCCGAATACAAATTATAGGTAACTGTATTTCGTTACAGTTACAATTTAAATTGTTGGTATTTAGACTACAGTTACATTGTTGAAATCAATGGATTACATGACAATACTTCTCTGTTTCTCAAGTTTATTCACTCGCTAAATACATTTAGGCAACCCCATGCATTTCCCAGAAGCCCCTATATGAAAATGAAAAAAAGCTGATTGCTATTTGCGTGATCATTCACAATGGAGTCGGAAGAGGAGCAGCAGGAGCTAGAGGACATAGAGCTGGACCTGGAAAAGGCACAACAGAGCCAGGGCAGGAATGCGTTTCTATCTTGGAAATTCAAACAGTGTTTCACATTAAAGAAAGAGAAGGGAGGAAGGAATATAACTGTGCAGTGCAACCTCTGCTTGCCAGCAACCAAACTCCTTTCAGCGTCCAAAGGCTCCACCTCCAACCTGAAGAAGCATCTTAAAGGAAGTTTTTTTTTTTAAATTAGCCAGGGATAGTCCTCTGCTGTAGTTTTATTGGTCACCTTGCTATATTATAGTTGTATCTACCTGCTTAGTTGATGTGTGAGTGTTTCATATCATCCTTTTATGGAAAAGGGTAAATGCAGGTTTCCTTCTGGTGCGTTTTATTTGAAGGTGATTTTATAGGCAAAGCACTGGCAAAGCTAGACCTTTTTTGGGTGGGCTCAAACTTGCCTTAGCCCACACTATCGTGTCGTCCGTAGAACTCTAATTCTACCGGGGTTTTTTTTACACAAGCAGTGAGAGTGATAGGCGCACCGATGCATGGCTTCATGCATGCTGTTTTGTGCAAGATTAAAATGTTTACGCATAATTTGTGTGATCAAACTATGATCAAACTGTGATCAAATACCCCCCCCCCCCCCCCCCCCCCGTGGCCTCCTTAGCCCACCCAAGTCAGAACCTAGCACTTAGCTCAGTGAAAAAAAAAGTTATGTTAGATGTAATAGAACATTCTGTATAGAAACTGAATATTTTATTTATTTTTCCCACTATTAACAGCTAAGTAAATAAAGAAACTGAAAATGGAAAATTGGCCAACTCGTCTAATGGTCATGACAGTCTTTGCTCCTCTACGGCAAATGATCATATAGTGCACTTTCATGTAAACTTGGGCCTAACCATTCAGCCAGTTGGAACAGAGGAACACACCAGTATCTGGTCGACTGAATCCTGCACCTGTTTAGTAAGCAGGATTTGATGCTGCTTTCCTGCACTTATAAAAAGCAATTCAATGTGGAAGTAATAATACTCAGATTTAATAACATTTTTGGCATGTTTGTATGTCTGTATTCTATAACTGGATACATTTTAAACGTATCCTGTATCCCCTCTATCCTGTATGGGACACCGTAAGGACACACACACACGCACACACACACACACACACACACACACACACACACACACACACACACACACACACACACACACACACACACACACACACACAATCTATCGAAAAATAAATGTTGTTAAACCAGAAAACGTCATGAGTATGGCTGGATATTATCAATGCCTGAATATTATAAATTGTTTTCGATCTGACACAGGTTTCAATACTATCGCTACTGACACTCCCCCGGAACGCCCACCAGGCGAAAATCGCCGAGCACAAAAACGCTTGGTCGCTCGTTAGTGTGAGCGTAGGGTTAGGGCTTTCTTTGAAGACTCTTCCTGTTTAATGCAAACACTGACACTAACACTAACTGAAACACCTTCCTGTTCAATGTGTGAATGGTTTCATATGTGTGTATGCACAGTATTTCTGAATAACGTCCTAAAGGGCCCCTCATAGAGATCTATCTGGACACTCCCACATGTGACATCACTGCAGGGCGGTATCAAACCTGGTTTGCCATGAACGTAATCGCTTATGAAGCTAGGGTGTTAGTTAGTCCGTTATTTAAGTTAGTTGGTGGTTTGAGACGCCGAAAGAAAAGGGAGAACCGTTACCGACGCCACCTGCTTGTTTGCATTACAATTGCTCCCTCTATAGGCCAAACACGTGCTATTGCATGCATTACCTCTTAATGATATGATCATCCGTCCGTGGGTAAGGTACTTGGGTTGCCCCACACCTGTGCTCCACTAACTGAGTTGAATGAGTGTTTCCAGGGTGTAAGCAAATTGAAAGCATTTTTCTTTTTTTTAAGGCGGGTGTTGGTAATCACAAAGATTAGGTTTCCGTTTTTCTTTGGCGACACTTGTGGCGATAAGCCATGTTTTTGGAACTCAGTCCCCGAAGATCCAAACAGTGTTGCCTGTGAGCCGTCTTGCAGCTGGTTTACTGGCTGGTTTACTGCCGACGCCAGCAGGCACTCTTCACACACAAGTGATGTGAAGAGTCTGTTGGCCCAACTCCTCTCTCTCTCCACTGAGGCAGGCAGACCACGCGTCACTTCCTGAGTGCTTGGGAGTTTGTAACATGCGTGACACTACTCAGTCACCATGGCTACCTACCTATGTGTTGCAGTGTCAGATGTGTTAATGTGACAGATGGTGACTTCGCAGACATTTATTTGCGGCGAGTAACTTTCTTTGAGATGATTACTTTAAAATGGAATTACCATTCCCAGGTCCCAGCCCTTGAGTGGAGTTTCGCCGTTGTTGAAGATCTCCCACACGGTCGTGCCAAAGCTCCACTTATCACAGTCCACACTCAGACTGGCCGGGTCGTCCAGCAGCTCTGGTCCCACCCAGGGAATCCTGTCCAGAATAACTAGAAACACACACACGCACACACACACGCACGCACGCGCGCGCGCACACACACACACACACACACACACACACACACACACCAGCTATAGGCTTTAACACAGAGGTCTGTAGGATCAATAAACATGCGCAACTACGCATTGCGCATGCACAATCATTTACTTTGGTCGTGCTGACTGTGGGCAGTTTGTTTTCTGCTGGACCAGTGTGGGATGGATAGGGTCTTATTGATTCATTTATGGGAGGGTCCGTCATAACAAAAAAAGAAAACTCCAGCCACCACCACCCCCCCAAACTTCGCCGACACAATCACTAAAGATTTTACAAGCATATACTCTCCGACTACTCTCCAACACTCACAAAAAGCAAAAGACACACTAGAAATCAACACAGACATGATGAGAACACAAGCACACAAAAATATACAAACATTACCAAACCATACAGGACAAGACAGACAGACAAACGGTTACAACGAGGGCTCTCTGGCACATCGCTGAGTGGTCCTACAGTACCGTCGATGGCCAGCAGGGACACTTTGATTCCAGGGTCACTCAGCTTGATGAACGGAGAGCTTCCCTGTGACGGGTCTCCCTCTCTGGCCAGAAGCACGTTCTTGGCGCAGATATTTCCGTGGACTATGTTCTTCTCGTCCTGGAATGCATTTCATGTCAAACTAAATGACCGACCTCACGGTGATAATTTTGGTAAATTGGTGGATGAATGAGGTTGCGGTTTTGAGGAGTGTTTATCAGTGTTTACATTTTAACAAAGCTCAGATGGACTCTTAAAAAGAGGCCTAACTATAGAGAGTTAGTTATAAAAGAGTTAGTTATAAAATACAATCAGTCATCTATTCGGCAGGACTTTCAAAGCAATGCCTTTTTTTTTTAAACTGTCAGTTGTATTTTCTGTTACTGTATATATGAATCTTTGCAGACATTACAGGATTAAAGCCTTAACCTTCACCTTTTGTCTTGCGCCTTTGGGGTGATAAAGATGCTATTGATTTATGTGGCAATTTTTACACCCTTGGCTTTGATTCAGATGACTACGCCACTCACGTCTGCTTGTTGGAGTCACGCAGCACTTATGTCATGGAGTTGCGGTAATGTTTGATTTGCAGAAAAGTGATGTGAATACATTTATTATACAGTTGTCATCTTCCACAGAAACAGGGGAGGTGAGGCACTGACATTGAGTTCGGGTGCTTGTGTGTTTGTGTGCGAATATCGTTGGTTCAACCTCGTCTTACCAGAAAGTTGAGCGCTAACGCGAGCTGTTTTGCTATGTCGAGTTTGCAGGTGACTGACACAGAGCTGTGTCTCCTCAAGTAGAGGTCAAGAGCTCCATACCTCACCAGCTCCTGCACCATGATGTCTGGGAGGGTGGGGGGGGGGGGGGGGGGGGGGGGGGTAGCAGAGTCAGCAACTGTGTGTGTGTGTGTGTGTGTGTGTTACTGGAGTCTAGTGGTCAGAGTGTTTGCCTCCCAGCTGTAAGGCTGCACATTCCTTATCACTTAGTAGACAGTGGTTTATTGCCATTTAAACCAGTGCTGTGTTTGCATGATAATAAGATAATGACATGAACTTGAATTCACAGGATTGTATCAATGTGTTTCACTGTGTTAATCCTTTGGTGACTAATCACACTGCACAGGGTTAGGGTTAGTCCTACATTTGCTGTTTCCAGTGACTGTCCTAACTGTAGAACACTGTACATGTTGGGTGTGTTACAGTAGATGCTCCTAGATGTTTTATTGCGTTGTAAATCTAATGGAATTTGACAATTGGTCTGAAGCCATTACTCCATTAGATTTGAAATGAATCCAATTAATAGACAAAGACAATGATATGATCTGACCAGAATCTGAATGTGTCAGTCAATCCTAACAGCATAATAAGAGCCCTGGGCTGAAGGTTCAAGCTCATTTGTTTGTGTTTGTTTGACTTACTCTTGGCATTGTGGACACTCACGCCGTAGACTAGCAGCAGGTGCTGATGAGAGATCTGACTCATCATGCTGGCCGCCTCAAAGAAGGCCTTGAGAAGATATGAACAGGAATGAAACAAATCCAATGGAGAGGAAGGAGGACAACCAAGAAGAGTTTTGCTGGGCTTATCGTTGTGGTAATTCTGGTCATGACGTATCAGTATGATATATAAGTATAAGTTTAGTACTAGTATTAAACTAAGAGTGTCTCTGGGTGAAGAACTGTCCCTTGACTGTGTGGCTGCTCACTCTGAAACAGAATGTCATGATAAAAATCCCAGCACTGGAATACCATTTTCCATAAAGGCTCAGTTACAAAACATGAACTGGAGGTTCACCACCTTACAGTCAAGGTAGTTGTGTGAAACCCACCGCGACGCGGCATGAGAAGCGAATGAGTGTATGAGTGAACGCATGAACAGACCTCCCAGTAGTTCTTGTGGTTGGCGTCCAGCACCTTCAGCAGGACCTGAGTGTGGTGGTGTTCTCCCTCCCGTGTGTCCACCTTGGTTCCCTTGAAGACCCGCGTAAAGGAGCCCTGCCCCACACACTCCTCCTGAGACACACACACACACACACACACACACACACACACACACACATTTAGTCATTTAGCAGACCTGCAATTCATTTGTGGTCTAAAACGTTAGGGTCCCATCACAACTGTCACTTTATAAGAACACTGTCCATACTATCTACATAACTGTTATTTAACTTTCCTTACTGTATATACATCTACCATGCCTTTTATATAACTGTCCATACTGTTTATTCATTGTTTATACACTGTTCATAGACTGTTTATACACTGTCCATACTGTTTATTTATTTATTACTGTTAAATACTGTCAATAGCGCTCACACTGCTCATACTGTATATAGTACACCTTACACCTCCATCTGTTTATACTGTTTATATTGTCTGTATATATTCGCGACCCTTTTATTTTAGTTAGTTTTTTTGTATTCTTATTTTATATATTTATATTTATATTTTTGCATGCGTGTCTCACACCAGGGATCGAGGGAAATGGCATTTCGGTTTTTGTGTATGTTCTGTACGTTCATGAAAACTGACAATAAAGATGTCTTGATCTTGATCTTGATCTTGATAACTTCAGGGGCAAAAAAAAGGTGTGTGTGGGGTATATTGATTTGCCAGGCACTGAAACATCCCTCATAGTAAAAAAAACAACCCTCATTATAATATAGAAATATATATTACTTCAATGAAATGAACCGATCAAATAGGTTTTCACGCGACAGCAGCATGGGCTCCGAGTACTGCCCTGACGCTCTCATGAGCTGGCCATGGAGTGGCCGCCTCACTCTCTGCCATCCAGTTACACAGTATGTGTCACTACTGGGAATGATGCAACGCTTACCTTCCTGGGGGCCTTTGTACAACAATATGGGCGCTGTGTTTACAACAACATGGTTGGGACATGACAAGATGGGCCCTGTGTTTAAAACAACGTGGGACATGGCAAGGCTGTGATGTCTGAGGGATATTGGAATTGGTCCTTTGATGACTGCAGCCATGGCTGGTCATGTGTTGGTCTTGTCTGGAGGACATCATCACTGACAACCGTTCTCACCACAGATTTGAAATGAGCAAATGTGTTTTCCCAGTGTTGCCCATGCGGGATTCAGGGATGAGGTTCTAAATCATTGAAGCCACTTGGTATTCTAATTGTAGATGGAGAAGTAGAAAGAGAGTGTGTTCCTCAACACAATCTACAGTCAGTGGAGTTGTGTGTGTTGTGTACGTACCCACTGCAGCTGTTCGTATTTGATCATTTGGAACTGCATGTGAGGGAATTTGTTGGGTTCAGGCTTTGTAGAACCTTGTGTCTGCACCGCTCTGCTGCTGCGTACGATAACGAGGTTCGAGAGCTCTGCAGTAAAACAAGGACGTTTATAGCGTTAATGGTGAAGTGGGGAAGGCATCATCATGGATGTTCCTCAAGAGTTGTTGTTGTGAGCGAGTGTCGCCCACATCCTGTTTAGTCCTGCTTCAGAATGCTGAAGTTTCACTTTCAGTTTGTTGAATTGTCAGTTGCTCAGAAAATGAAATTAATTGAACTGAATTGTTTTAGACAAACACAGGCAACTACAAATTAGATAAAAGATAACACACTACAGCCATAATAAAACACGAACATGAAAGCCTATATGCCTGTAACCTCTAGGCAACATGGCATATCATCTAATCTGTGCTATTTTGTCAACCACAAATTACATTATCCAATAACATTTAGATTCTTTCCAAAGAGACGCAATTCTTGATTTTCCATTGATGTTTTATATCCCTGAAATGTTATCGGCATTCTGTCAAAATGTGGCCGGCCATTTTGATTCCGTCTGAATTCTAAACACCAGCAAGGTGACGTGCTGAGAACCAAAATGGGCGGCAGGTGAATGTGGCCGGTGGCTGAGTGGTCCACCTTTGGCTCGCGGTGGGCAGCAGCAGCTTAGCTTGACGGGCACGTCAGCCAGGAGCAGCATGTTGTCTTTGTAGTGATTCGTGAGTTCGGTGAGGCTGTGGAACCTCTTCTGGACGCCAAGTAGAATGTACTCCTCGTTGCTTTTAGTGATCAGGCAGTCTTTGTAATCCAGTCCGAGGGACGTCTGGGGGAAAGGGAATACTTTTACATTTACATTACACATATTGACATATTGATACATATTGATGCAGCTTCTGCTCAAACATGTATTGGCAGCCACAAAGAGATTAATGTCTAGAATTACAATGCAATACGTCTATTACTGCAATTTGTGAATTCATATCAAAATTGCAATAAATAATAAGTAAACAGTTGTTAGTTATTCTGTTGTGAACATTTTCAACGATATTTCCGAGTATTGCGTTACAACAGGTTCCATGTTGTATGAAGACACCCCCAGGACTGACCACGCGAGTGCCCGGCCGTGTCTCATGAAAAGCCGCCAGCGCTTATTGAGAATAATCATTAAGTTGCGAGGTGAAATCCCAACAGTGACGTCAGCGAGGCTCGTTACCCAGGGCCGAATAAACAGGGATGTGGAGTCGAGTCACGTGAATTGGACTCGAGTCACGTGAATTGGACTCAAGTCGGACTTGAGTCATGATTTTAATGACTTCAGACTCGACTTGACAAAATTATGCGTGACTTGTGACTCGACTTAGACTTGACTGCTATTGACTTGTGACTTGATTCAATCTTTGGCTCTTTGACTTGTAATGACTCAACATGTCTTGAGTCAAAAAACATTTATTGTTTTAGATATTTAGGGTATTTACCGCCTGGAGGGTTAGACACCCAAGAAGAAGAAAAAACAGCGAGTGAAGACACAGGCGGGTGCGAGCGGGGCCTTAGTGAGTCAGTGTTGGTGTGTCACATATTCGTTCTCTCTCTCTCTCTCTCTCTCTCTCTCTCTATCTGTCTCTCTCCCTCCCCCACCCAGACACACCCGACCTTCTCATCGTCACATTGGTGTGGCACATGTTCTCTCTGTGTCTCTCACTTTTATTTTCATTTATTTTTCTACCAACCCTGCTGACTTTTGTTTGAACAGGTCTTCTAGTGGTGTACTAAGAGGCACATGTTTGCTCTCTCTCTCTCTCTCTCTCTCTCTCTCTCTCTCTCTCTCTCTCTCTCTCTCTCTCTCTCTCTCTCTCTCTCTTTCTCTCACTTTGTTTTCATTTATTTTTCTACCAACCCTGCTGTTGTTTGAACAGGTCTTCTAGTTGTGCTGAGGCCTGTAAAATGTATTAAGAATTTTGTAATGCAGATTAAACGTTGTACATTTCAATATTCATTCTCAGTGTGTTGAAAGGAAAATTGTGGCACACTGTAACTGACATCCACTCATCACAGTCCTTTCAGACATCCATACATAGCTCCAGTGGCGTAACTATCGCTAAGCAGCTACTCCAGTCGCTTTCGGGCCCCAGCCAACAAAGGGGCCCGTCAATCTTTGAAAGGCTCCACCCACAACAAAAATTTTGAAGCTCACAACGATGTATTTTGGTGTATTTTGTTTTACATTGTGACTGGGGATTGGGGGATATGGTAGTGAACGTGCGCGTGCATAGCTCAGTTGGCAGCCATTACACAAACATAAAAGTGGCTTTCTGGATTTTTACAAAAATGACATAACTAATTTTCCCATTCAATTGTTGTCATCCCGTGCATGTTTGAAAGACCGCATTTCACAAATGCAAGTGCAAGAGCTGACGAAGATGCTCATCATTGAGAATAGATGCACAACTGCGAGTTTCAGGGAAGTTTGCACTGTTCTCATGCTTTTCCTGACAATCCCAGTGACAGTGACATCTGCAAAGCGCTCATTTTCCAAACTTAAACTTATAAAAAGCTACCTGAGGAGCTCAATTGGACAGTCTCGTCTCTCTTGACTTGCCATAATGTCGATTGAGAATGCCCGTGCGTGTCACCTGGACATTAGGGATTTTATTGACAACTTTGCACAGAGGAAAGCCCGGAAAATGCAGCTACGATGTAAGTCAGCACCTTTTTATGTATTTTAATGATCGGGTATTGCTTTTAGGTTTATTGTGTCTTTGGTGTGCAGTTTGGACTTTGTTCCTTTTGGTGCGCTGTCACCAGTGTTTTTCTTTATTTATTTATGGCCTATTTATGGTGCGGCGTCCATGAGCCCACCACACTATGCGCTGCGTGGAGCGGGGGTCACGCGACCTTTTGGCCCTGGCGCAGATGGGCGCGCCCAGGGTGAGGGGGAAGATGGAATCTGCTTACCTGAACACAAACCGTGAGGAAGAAATTGTGGTACTTCATGGGACTCTGGCGAAGCACGTACGTTCCTCTTTTTGAACTCGACTTCTTCAATTTGTTGACAGCAAACTCTGACCTGTTAATACAGATAAAGGTAATACATATTAAGGTAATACAGGTAAAGGTAATACATAGAAATGTGATACATATAAAGCTAATACAGATAAAGTTTTTTTTTTTAAAGAATGTTTCATGAACTAGCTTCTGCAGCCGAGGGTCGGACCGTCCAGGTCCCCGCCTCCTGCTGCCGCCCAGCTCACATTGCACCCGACCCCTTTGGCCCCTCCCACGGGTGGTGAACCCATGGGAAGGGGGTCCCGCGTCGTCCCTTCGGGCTGTGCCCGACCGGGCCCCGCGGGCGTAGACCCGGCCACCAGGCGCTCGCCAACGGGCCCTTCCCCCAGGCCTAGCTCCAGGGGGGGGCCCCGGTGACCCACGTCCGGGCAAGGGAAACCCACTTCCAAAAATCGTATTCTTCATTCTTCATTGGGGTCATCTTTGAGCCACTCTTTGTCTGGACCCTCGCCTAGGACCTGCTTGCCTTGGGTGGCCCTACCAGGGGCATGAAGCCCCGGACAATATAGCCCCCAGGGTCATTGGGACACGCAAACCCCTCCACCACGTTAAGGTTGCGGCTCAAGGAGGGGCTAGCTCTGGGGACGTGGAATGTCACCTCTCTGGCGGGGAAGGAGCCTGAGCTGGTGTGCGAGGCTGAGAGGTACCGGCTGGACATAGTCGGGCTCACCTCGACACACAGTTTGGGCTCCGGAACCAGTGTCCTTGAGAGGGGTTGGACTCTTTTCCACTCTGGAGTTGCCCCTGGGGAGAGGCGCCGAGCGGGGGTGGGAATGCTTGTTTCCCCCCGGCTCGGCGCCTGTACGTTGGGGTTCACCCCGGTAGACGAGAGGGTAGCCTCCCTCCGCCTTCAGGTGGGGGGACGGGTCCTGACTGTCGTTTGTGCTTATGCACCGAACGGCAGTTCAGAGTACCCACCCTTTCTGGAGTCCTTGGAGGGGGTGTTAGAAAGCGCCCCGTCTGGGGACTCCCTTGTTCTGCTGGGGGACTTCAACGCCCATGTGGGCAATGACAGTGAGACCTGGAGGGGCGTGATTGGGAGGAACGGTCCCCCTGATCTGAACCCGAGTGGTGTTTTGTTGTTGGACTTCTGTGCTCGTCATGGACTGTCCATAACGAACACCATGTTCAAGCATAAGGGTGTCCACATGTGCACTTGGCACCAGGACACCCTAGGCCGCAGTTCGATGATCGACTTTGTAGTTGTATCATCGGACTTGCGGCCGCATGTCTTGGACACTCGGGTGAAGAGAGGGGCGGAGCTGTCAACTGATCACCACCTGGTGGCGAGTTGGCTCCGATGGCGGGGGAAGATGCCGGTCAGACCTGGCAGACCCAAACGTTCTGTGAGGGTCTGCTGGGAACGTCTGGCTGAATCTCCTGTCAGAACGAGCTTCAACTCCCACCTCCGGGAGAGCTTCAACCATGTCCCGGGGGAGGCGGGGGACATAGAGTCCGAGTGGACCTTGTTCCGTGCCTCCATTGTTGAAGCGGCCGACCGGAGCTGTGGCCGTAAGGTCGTCGGTGCCTGTCGCGGCGGCAACCCCCGAACCCGCTGGTGGACCCCAGCGGTAAGGGATGCCGTCAAGCTGAAGAAGGAGTCCTACCGGGCCTTTTTGGCCCGTGGGACTCCTGAGGCAGCTGATGGGTACCGGCGGGCCAAGCGGGGCGCGGCGTCGGCGGTTGCGGAGGCAAAAACTCGGGTGTGGGAGGAGTTTGGTGAGGCCATGGAGAAGGACTTCCGAACGGCTTCGAGGAGGTTCTGGACCACCATCCGGCGTCTCAGGAGGGGGAAGCAGTGCTCTGTCAACACCGTGTATGGGAGAGACGGGGCGCTGCTGACCTCGACTCGGGACGTTGTGAATCGGTGGGGGGAATACTTTGAAGACCTCCTCAATCCCACCAACACGCCTTCCACTGAGGAAGCAGGGTCTGGGGACTCGGGGGGGGACTCTCCTATCTCCGGGGCCGAGGTCGCCGAGGTGGTTAAAAAGCTCCTCGGTGGCAAGGCCCCGGGGGTGGACGAGATCCACCCTGAGTTCCTAAAGGCCCTGGATGCTGTGGGGCTGTCTTGGTTGACACGTCTCTGCAGCATCGCGTGGACATCGGGGGCAGTGCCTCTGGATTGGCAGACCGGGGTTGTGGTTCCCCTCTTCAAAAAGGGGGACCGGAGGGTGTGCTCCAACTACAGGGGGATCACACTCCTCAGCCTCCCCGGTAAGGTCTATTCGGGGGTCCTGGAGAGGAGGGTCCGTAGGATAGTCGAACCTCGGATTCAGGAGGAGCAATGTGGTTTTCGTTCCGGCCGTGGAACTGTGGACCAGCTCTATACCCTTGGCGCGGTACTCGGGGGTGCATGGGAGTTCGCCCAACCAGTCTACATGTGCTTTGTGGACTTGGAGAAGGCGTTCGACCGTGTCCCTCGGGGAGCCCTGTGGGGGGTGCTCCGGGAGTATGGGGTACCGGGCCCGCTGTTACGGGCCATCGGGTCCCTGTACTCCCGGTGCCAGAGCTTGGTCCGCATTGCCGGCAGTAAGTCGAGCCTGTTTCCGGTGAGGGTTGGCCTCCGCCAGGGCTGCCCTTTGTCACCGATTCTGTTCACAACTTTTATGGACAGAATTTCTAGGCGCAGCCAGGGCGTTGAGGGGTTACGGTTCGGTGGCCTCAGGATTGCGTCACTGCTTTTCGCAGATGATCTTGTCCTGTTGGCTTCATCGGGCCGTGACCTTCAGTTCTCACTGGAGCGGTTCGCAGCCGAATGTGAAGCGGCTGGGATGAGGATCAGCACCTCCAAATCCGAGGCCATGGTTCTCGGCCGGAAAAGGGTGGAGTGCACTCTCCGGGTCGGGGAGGAGATTCTGCCTCAAGTGGAGGAGTTCAAGTATCTCGGGGTCTTGTTCACGAGTGAGGGGAGGATGGAGCGGGAGATTGACCGACGGATCGGTGCGGCGTCGGCAGTGATGCGGGCTCTGCACCGGTCCGTCATGGTGAAGAAGGAGCTGAGCCGAAAGGCGAAGCTCTCGATTTACCGGTCAATCTACGTTCCTACCCTCACCTATGGTCACGAGCTGTGGGTAGTGACCGAAAGAACGAGATCGCGAATACAAGCGGCCGAAATGAGTTTCCTCCGCAGGGTGTCCGGGCTCTCCCTTAGAGATAGGGTGAGAAGCTCGGTCATCCGGGAGGGGCTCAGAGTAGAACCGCTGCTCCTCCGCATCGAGAGGAGCCAGTTGCGGTGGCTCGGGCATCTAGTGAGGATGCCTCCTGGACGCCTCCCTGGGGAGGTGTTCCGGGCACGTCCCTCCGGGAGGAGGCCACGGGGAAGACCCAGGACACGCTGGAGGGACTATGTCTCTCGGCTGGCCTGGGAACGCCTCGGGATCCCCCCGGAAGAGCTGGACGAAGTGGCTGGGGAGAGGGAAGTCTGGGCTTCCCTCCTCAGGCTGCTGCCCCCGCGACCCGACCCCGGATAAGCGGCAGAAATGGATGGATGGGATGGATGTTTCATGAACATTCATGACTGAACACTTTTTCTAGATCTTTTTTTTGCAAGTGATCCCCTGGCTTTTTGATTCCTTCCTAACTACTCAATACCATCTCTGGCCTTGCTTATGAGGCAGGAATGGAAAGAGTCACTAGGACCCAGGCAAGGGGCAGAGTCTGTACAAAGGGGCGACATTGAATATCCCGGGGTCACACACAGAAAACACTTACCCTAACCCTAACCACACGTAACACTTCACAATGAGGGGACATCAATGAACTAACCCTAACCCCAATGAACAAGTCAACACTCATAACTGCATTAACTAATGTCCATTAATGGTTCAATGCCTTATACAGTGTTACCACAATAGTTTGGTGAAACAATAGTTGACAACATTTATGACAGAGACCTACTCTGCCTGATGTGGATTGCCTTTCATTTGGATTTCAGTTTCAGTATTTAGTCATTTGGACTTCAATTCTTTGCTATTTAACTGACTGCTTCAGACCTACAGGTTAGGCTGTGGTCATTTGGGGACATAACCCAGCGTACCCCAGCATAGCCTTTATGCTAGGGTCCTATAATGTCCTATAATGAAAGGCTGTATGTAGTGCCTCACGTGATGGGGCCGTGGCAGTGGTTTTCGATGTTCTCCAGGAGACTGTTAGGAGCGACGTCATGGCAGAAGAAATGCTGGGAGTCCGTGGTCAACCGGAAGTAGCCGTCAACCAGCGACACGAAGGACAGAGCTTCAGTCACACTCTGAAACATGGCTTCCTGTTGTGCACGCAAAGGGGACACGTTGAACACAAGCCCCCGACCAGAATGAGAAACCAGTTCTGAAATATAACTCCTGAAATATAACTGAAATATTACAATTCTGACTACATTGACAGTACTTTAGAGTGAACATAAACTCTGACTCTCACTGAGCAGACTTTTAAATGCATGTATAATGCTGGATGATTTAGGATTTAATGTCAGTAGACTCACAGATTGAGATTGATATATGAAGTCTCATGCTAAAATCTGGGCGATAGGAAGTTAGATTTAATTCTGCTTCGTGTCTGTTTCAACTAATCTCTAACTATCTGGCAACACACAAACTCGGCAAGCAGTAGTAAACTTTAAGAAGGCGCCTGTGAATGTCTGAAAGCAACACAGCCTGGACTGGCCCTGTTGTGACTTACTATGTGTCTGTCATCACTGCGTGTCACCGTGACGACGCCGGTGTCCTGCGGGCCCTGGTCCTGACACACTCTCTTCACACTGATGTCCAGAATGTCCTGGAAGTCACAGAAGGTCTGCCACTCCTTTGGAGGCAGGCAACCATTCTGTATTAGTTGGTTGTAGCTACGAGTGTCGGATACCGTGACGCTAGGAAGGTCTTGAGATGCTGATGGTGTGGTCAGTCAATTGGTCTTTTTGGAACACCTACTCTGACGGAAAGGGACCTTGAACCCAGGTCCCAGTCATCACAGGGGCTCTGATCTCCAGAATGGAGGGGATCCCACTGGAGAGGTGTTGGGACAATAGTGTTTGGGTGGGGTTGTTCTTGTTTTTTAAGGTATGTTAACCCAGTAAAGAGTCCAATTGTTTTAGTTGGAAATGGTATCCCTAGTCCTAGTCATCGGAGGAGCACAGTAAAGGTGGACCGTGGACAGAACCACTGCAGTAACGACTAACAAACGAACAATAAGAAACGACAGAACCACTGCAGTGACGACTAACAAACGAACAATAAGAAATGACAGAACCACTGCAGTGACGACTAACAAACGAACAATAAGAAACGACAGAACCACTGCAGTGACGACTAACAAACGAACAATAAGAAACGACAGAACCACTGCAGTGACGACTAACAAACGAACAATAAGAAACGACAGAACCACTGCAGTAACGACTAATAAACGAACAATAAGAAACGACAGAACCACTGCAGTAACGACTAACAAACGAACAATAAGAAACGACAGAACCACTGCAGTAACGACTAACAAACGAACAATAAGAAACAACAGAACCACTGCAGTAACGACTAACAAACGAACAATAAGAAACGACAGAACCACTGCAGTGACGACTAACAAACGAACAATAAGAAACGACAGAACCACTGCAGTGACGACTAACAAACGAACAATAAGAAACGACAGAACCACTGCAGTAACGACTAACAAACGAACAATAAGAAACGACAGAACCACTGCAGTAACGACTAACAAACGAACAATAAGAAACGACAGAACCACTGCAGTGACGACTAACAAACTAACAATAAGAAACGACAGAACCACTGCAGTAACGACTAACAAACGAACAATAAGAAACGACAGAACCACTGCAGTAACGACTAACAAACGAACAATAAGAAACGACAGAACCACTGCAGTAACGACTAACAAACGAACAATAAGAAACGACAGAACCACTGCAGTAACGACTAACAAACGAACAATAAGAAACGACAGAACCACTGCAGTAACGACTAACAAACGAACAATAAGAAACGACAGAACCACTGCAGTAACGAATAACAAACTAACAATAAGAAACGACAGAACCACTGCAGTAACGACTAACAAACGAACAATAAGAAACGACAGAACCACTGCAGTGACGACTAACAAACGAACAATAAGAAACGACAGAACCACTGCAGTAACGACTAACAAACGAACAATAAGAAACGACAGAACCACTGCAGTAACGACTAACAAACGAACAATAAGAAACGACAGAACCACTGCAGTGACGACTAACAAACGAACAATAAGAAACGACAGAACCACTGCAGTGACGACTAACAAACGAACAATAAGAAACGACAGAACCACTGCAGTAACGACTAACAAACGAACAATAAGAAACGACAGAACCACTGCAGTAACGACTAACAAACGAACAATAAGAAACGACAGAACCACTGCAGTAACGACTAACAAACGAACAATAAGAAACGACAGAACCACTGCAGTAACGACTAACAAACGAACAATAAGAAACGACAGAACCACTGCAGTAACGACTAACAAACGAAAAATAAGAAACGACAGAACCACTGCAGTAACGACTAACAAACGAACAATAAGAAACGACAGAACCACTGCAGTAACGACTAACAAACGAACAATAAGAAACGACAGAACCACTGCAGTAACGACTAACAAACGAACAATAAGAAACGACAGAACCACTGCAGTAACGACTAACAAACTAACAATAAGAAACGACAGAACCACTGCAGTGACGACTAACAAACGAACAATAAGAAATGACAGAACCACTGCAGTGACGACTAACAAACGAACAATAAGAAACGACAGAACCACTGCAGTGACGACTAACAAACGAACAAGAACAAACGACAGAACCACTGCAGTGACGACTAACAAACGAACAAGAACAAACGACAGAACAGACTGCCCTCCAGCTCCTCACCGGGGTGCTGTCAGGGTCCTGGGTCCCGGCGGTCTGAATCCCGGCCTCCCCAGTCACCCTCAGCGTGGTGAAGGTGGCGTCCCGGGTCTGGTGGTTCACAGCGTAAGACTCGCTGCCCAGGGAGGGCGCGATGTCGGCCAGCTCCATGAGGTACTTGAGCTTCAGGATGTGCTCGTCCACTGAGCAGCTGCCCAGCTTCTTCAGGAGGTGCTTGAACATGATGCGGATGCGATACCGGTCCAGACGGTTCCGGCGCTGGAGGTCCAGGGAGTGGATCTTGGGAAGGCACGATTTGTAGCTATAAAAAAGAAACAAAGTGGATGGTACGTTGTGTTTGTTTGTTCTTTATTGAGACTCTTCCATAATCACTCATAATATATTTGTAGAAACAAATAATTCATAGTTTTCCTTTAAAATATACAACTTCTGTGAGAATCAGAATCCTTGTCATTTCGGGTCATTTGGGCCGGTGACCTGCGTACCACTCAAGTTCGGTGGGTCAGGACAAGAACACTAATGGAGTGACCATCAGGGGAAAACGTGGCTCAAATTCAACATTTATGAAGTCACAGAAATGTTTAACATTATCTGCCCTCTAGATGTTCCCCTTCATAACCTACCCAGTTCAAATACAAGCCCGCTGTTCTGGGCTGCAGAGAGTTAGCAGAGAGTTAAGTTTAATTACAACCGCTTCACATGTAACTAATGTGAAGAGGTTGTCAAACCCCACCTTCTTCGGGAAGGGAAGACTCACTTGTTCAGAGTTCACCTGAACCCTGCATAACATCCATCCTCTACCACCACCCCCCAAAAAAAAAAATCAAGCAAAACAACAAAAACCCTCCCCTCATGCTCTTGTATGTTGTACTTCTTGGCACTTTATAATTGCTCTTTGTAACTTACATTTACATTTAGGGCATTTAGCAGACACTTTTATCCAAAGCGACTTACAAAGAGTACATTTGTCATAAGAAGGTGAAACATTTCATTGCTGTTTATACAGTAAGAAAGTCACCAGAACAACTTTCAAGCATTTCAATTGCTAGGTTAACCATTGCTAGTATACAACTTATATAACAAGTATAACAATATAACTTGGCACTTAGCCAGAGATGTTATACACTAGGAATGGTTAACCCAGCAATTGAAATGCTTGAAACTTGACTTTCAAGCATGACTTGAAAGTCAATGCTTCCTATGACTTTCTTACTCTATTTACAGCAATGACATGTTTCACCTGACAAATGTGCTGTAAGTGGCTTTGGATCAAACCGTCTGCTAAATGCCCTAAATATAAACGTAAATGTGATGTGTTGGCTCTACAAATCGCGGGAATGTTTTTCTGTAGGCATGTCAAGCATAACCCTACCCCCGTAGGGTGTGTGATGATGATGGTTGTGAAACCAGCCATTTACACAGGACATGTTTTCATGAACATGATGTTCGCTCCTCAGATACCTGACGGTCTTGCAGAGCTCTCTCATACTTTGGTTCCTCTCCTTCGCCATTCTCCACAGGTCCAGCACAGCCAGGCCCAGGCACTCATCCTGGACGCTGAGCGGAGGCGAGACGCCGCCCTCGTTGGCCACAAAGTCCCTGCGACACTGTGGGGCGGTCAAACCAAAACACCCTGAACATGTGGCCAGTGAATCCTACCAACGACTACGTTGATCAAGGATGCCTGCAGGTAGGCTTCAGACACGGGTGTAGAACATCGCTTCTAATGTGGACCATTTTGTTTCACCTGGGCGAAGAGATAATCGATGACCGAGTAGTCAAGGACAGGCGTGGTCGTGTCTCTGGTCAGGCTGTAGCGGTACGACATCCGAGGGGCTTGTCCAAACCAGTTGCAGAAGAAGAACCTTAAAGAGCAACATGTGAAGCCCGGGGTTCCGTGAAACACCACCTACCAACACAGTCAGACACCACGCTCCCAACACATTCAAACACCACACTTACAACACAGTGAAACACCGCACTCACAACACAGTGAAACACCACACTCACAACACAGTCAGACACCACGCTACCAACACAGTCAGACACCACGCTCCCAACACAGTCAAACACCGCGCTCACAACACAGTCAAACACCACGCTCACAACACAGTCAAACACCGCGCTCACAACACAGTCAAACACCACGCTCACAACACAGTCAAACACCACGCTCACAACACAGTCAAACACCGCGCTCACAACACAGTCAAACACCGCGCTCACAACACAGTGTCAAACACCACGCTCACAACACAGTCAAACACCACGCTCCCAACACAGTCAAACACCGCGCTCACAACACAGTCAAACACTGCGCTCACTACACAGTCAAACACCACGCTCACAACACAGTGTCAAACACAACACTCACAACACAGTCAAACACAACGCTCGCAACAAAAGTAATTATCTCCATATATCACTGGATGAGGGACTTTAGGTGGACTGGCGACTGGCTCAGCATCACCGAAGCCCCACAGTGTATAACCTAGAGAGCCAGGATGTATAAACTACAGAGCCAGGGTGTATAACCTACAGAGCCAGGGTATATAACCTACAGAGCTAGGGTGTATAACCTACACAGCCAGGGTATATAACCTAGAGAGCCAGGGTGTAAAACCTACAGAGCCAGGGTATATAACCTACAGAGTGTCATTTTGGGCTCAGGCAAATACTGTTTTGATAAGAACAGGTAATTGCAGTTTCAAGTATGTCTACATGATAAGTTGTTCTAAAGCTTATCGTGAGGTTAGGGTAGATTATGCAATGACAGGTAGGAAAATGGCAAATGAATTTAATAAATTAGATTTGCTACTTTCTCTGGGAATACAACTAGAGACCTTTATTTGTTCGTTTTATTCATTCATTCGTTATTTTGTCATTCACAGTTTAGCTTCAATGGCATTGTATGTTGCGTTTGAGACTCCAAATGAAAAAACCAACCTGACCCTGAAGTGGACGAGCTTGTGTCTGCCTGGGTTGAAGACGTGCGTTGGCGGATACCAGAAGGAGAGGTCAGAAGAGGACAGAGCAAAGAGGCTGTGATACACAGGGAGGATACCTGCAGAAAGATCAGCCACACATTCAGCCGGAACTCAAGTCACATGGCTGGCTCAAAATATGCAGTGGAGACTTTTATCTTTTGAAGTTGGAATTTCCCCCTGTACCTTTTGCTTTGGAGCAGAAAAATACACAAGATGGAAAAGTAAAGACACAAAAATCAAGGGGGAACCGGTTCTAAGGAACTGGTTCTCGATACACAGCTCCTCATTGGGAGCTGTGGATCATTATCGATAAACTATTGAGTATCAATAAGGATACAGAGATAAGGACACACAGGGTATGGAGACACAGCCCCTCATTAGGAGCTGTGTATCGAGACCTAAGCTTTATGTTACCGCATTTCGTGGCTGCTTCAATGCAGATGTTCTCCGCGGTGATCGGGCCAAATGGCAGGTCTATGGTGATGGCGTCCTTGGTGCTGGGAAGGAAGTAGAGGTGCAGCTGTATCCGAGGAGCGGTGCTGGAGCTGGACCTGATGCTATCCCCGCGACTCCTGGCCACCAGAGGAGCACACTCATCCTCCACTGGATCCATGGATCACCTGCGTAGAGTACAAAAGACGTACAGAGTCATCTAGCAGCACTTTTAGCCGGAGTGACTTACAAGTGAGGCTGAGAATAATCAAAGATTGCGCCAACAATGAAAATCAGAGTAGTGCATAATTTTTTTTTTAGTGCAGAGTTGCTATGGGAATGTTTTTCAATTACTTCGAGTGAAAGAACAGAAAAAAAGACATTTGATGAAATATTTAATATTTTGATTAAATGTTTATATTTAATCCAAATTATTATTGACTAGAAAATGAATAATAATTATTATTATTAATACAATAAAGTAAGTAACACGGTTAGCCTTAGCATCACAACTAGTGATCTAATCATTGAATGGAAGCTCAATTACATTTACAATGGGATGAGATGTTTGGTTATTACACATAACGAACCAAATCAGCTACACTGCCACGCTGACATGGCATCATTTTGCCTGCCTAATATTTTCAGAATAGAGAAAATGTCAATATTGTTTAATCTAGAGCAGCGGTCCCCAACTACCGGGCCATGGCCCGGTACTGGGCCGCGGGACATTCTTCGGGTCAGCCTCTGTTAGAGGTCCCTCGGTCAAGACTTAAACAGTGGGGTGATCGTTCTTTTACCGTCGCTGCCCCCAGACTGTGGAACAAACTGCCCCCTGACATTTGCACCACTACTGATCTCAGCCTTTTTAAATCGAAGCTTAAGACCCACTTTCTTAGATTGGCGTTCAGTTCTGACGAGGGCAGTCCTGTTCCTAAGGTGGACTCATTCTGCTCCTTTCTATGTACTTCTGGAAGGTTTTTTAATACCCTGCAGCTCTGCAGCACTACAGCACTTTTAATTATATTTGTATGTTTTGTATGTGTGATGTATTGTTTTATGGCTTTGTTGTAAAGCACTTTGGGTACCTTTCGGGCTATTGTAAAGGGCTATACAAATAAATTTGATTTGATTTGATTCCTAACCGGGCTGTAGGTTAGTAGGCTACGACATGAGTTAAAAAAAATATATATATATATATATATATATATATATATATATATAATAAACTTAATTTACTTCGCAATATTGTCACTCTTTTACATGCCATAAGTCTTTATGCAGTTGTTAGATTGCATATAGCATGCTTGCACTCTTTGGCAAGGTCTTAACTTCTTTTCTTAGGCGTGACTGTCTGTCTGTCCCGCCCTCAACACGTGTTGGCTTCAGCGGCAGCGCAGCCTAAGCTCACTACACTTGTTCAGTTCTTGGCCAACAGTAGTGTCACATGAGGTTAGCTGTATTCGATATGTTCCAAACATTAGTGGGGATTTTGGGAGAGACTGAGGCAGGGCCCATTCTCCCGCAGCTGGCGCGCGATCACCTTGTTGCGCTTTCAAATGAATTTGAACGTTACTTCCCATTCTCCAAAGATCCACGGCGAACGATTGAGTGGATCCGCAACCCATTTGTCAATAGCCTGAATCACTTGTCAGTGCAGGAGGAAGATCAATTGATCGACATAGGAAATGATGGTGGTCTTAAAAGTGTATTTGAGCAAACCTCTCTGGCGGGTTTTTGGATCAAAAGCAAAGCGGAATATCCCGAGAGAGCGGTAAAAGCGCTAAAAACGTTGCTCCCATTTCCCACTACCTTCTTATGCGAGGCCGGGTCTTCGGCAATGACTGCAACTAAAACAAAATTACGCAATCAATTGGAGACACTGTCTTCCATCATCCCCAGATGGAACCTTCTTGTTGCAGGGAAACAAGCACAGGGCTCCCACTGATCAAAATGAATTGTAGCCTATTCTGTGGCCTCATTCACAAACGCGCGTTAAGTTCCCTCACTGACATATAGTGTTGTGCATGTTGACACTTGATAGATGTTACTTACAAGTTTAGTTCAACATATTCATGTTCATAGTTGTTCATTTTTCACTTGTTCAAGTTGACGTTCTTTATTAAGAGTTTGTTACCTTCACTGTTCATAAATAACTGGAACTAGTTATTTTAAATTAAGGCATGGACAACACTCACTCTCATCACTCATTCATCTTCTACCGCTTATCCGGGGTCGGGTCGCGGGGGCAACAGCTCGAGCAAGGAACCCCACACTTCCCTTTCCCGGGCCACATCAGCCAGCTCTGACTGGGGGATCCCGAGGTGTTCCCAGGCCAGTGTGAAGATATAATCTCTCCACCTCGTCCTGGGTCTTCCCCGTGGTCTCCTCCCAGCTGGTTGTGCCCGGAACACCTCCATAGGGAGGCGCCCGGGGGGCATCCTCTTTCAGATGCCCGAACCACCTCAACTGGCTCCTTTCCACGCAAAGGAGCAGCGGCTCTACTCCGAGTCTCTCCCGGATGACTGGGCTCCTCACCCTATCTCTAAGGGAGACGCCCGCCACCCTCCTGAGAAAATCCATTTTGGCCGCTTGTACCCGTGATCTCGTTCTTTCGGTCATGACCCAACCTTCATGACCATAGGTGAGAGTAGGAACAAAGATGGACAACACTATGGATTTAAATAGTGCACTGCAGGAAATATAACCACAGGAAAGATTATGGCCCACTGCCAGGCAGACCAATCTACTCTGAGATTGGATCATGTGTTTGCTGATAACAGAGGCGCCTCAAGTTTAATAGAGTTAAGGCCCATTGCCAGGGCTTTGAAATGGTCTGAATTAACCAAAGTACTCTGAGCTTGGATTATATTTCCACTTATTACTGACCAATAGAAATGATTCTACTAATTTATGCACAGATTCTACTAATTTATACAAGTCAGTGAAGTCAAGTGTAAAAAAGGTACTGTGACTTTAAGATCTTTATTTGTCCCAAAAACAGGGATATTTATAGTTCTCTGCATTGGACCCATCTTATGGTACATAGGAGAAGTGGGCAGCTATGTTCAGCGCCCGGGGAGCAAGTTGAGGTTCAGTGTCTTGCTCAAGGACACTTTGACATGTGGACAGTTGTAGGAGGGGGATCAAGGTGATCCAACCGCCGACCCTAGGGTTAGTGGACGACACGCTCTGTCCACCCGCTCTACACACTGAGCTACTGCCACCCTGCTTTACTGTCACTTTAATTTACTGAGGCTTTAATTTACTGTGACTTTAATGTACTGTGGCTTTGCTTTACTGTGGCTTTAATCTCTCTCCCCCCCCCCCCCCCCCCCCCCCCCCCCCCCAAAAAAGAGCTTGAGAGAATAGAAGGAAATCAATATACTGAAATTACGTGAGATTGCAATGGATTTAATTAATAACATTTACATTTACATTTAGGGCATTTAGCAGACGCTTTTATCCAAAGGGACTTACAAAGAGTACATTCATTTATCATAAGAATGTGAAACATTTCATTGCTGCTAATACAGTGAGAAAGTCACCAGAACAAGTTACAAGCATTTCAATTGCTAAATTAACCATTGCTAGTACACAACATCTCTGACTAAGTGCCAAGTTATAAAGAGCGATCAAAGTGCCAAGACGTACAACAAATAAGAGCATAGGGGTAGGTTTTTTTTTTAGAGGATGGATGTTATGCAGGGTTCAGGTGAACTCTGAACCCTGCATAACATCCATCTTTTCCGGAAGATGGGGAGTGACTCTGCAGTCCTGACATTGGCAGGGAGTTTGTTCCACCACTGCGGTGCCGAAACGGAGAAGAGTTGAGATTTCGCCATTCGACCTTTCATCCTTTTAGTGATGGAGGTACCAGTCGACCAGCTGAGGTAGTTGAGCAGAGTGCTAAAGCAGGGGCGTGGAGTTTCACTAACGCTTGGAGGTAGGTAGGGGCAGTTCCATGAACGGCTTTGTAAGGCCAGTAGCATTGTCTTGAATATGATGTGAGCCACTACAGGGAGCCAGTGGAGGTCTCGGAAGAGGGGGTCACATGGGAGAATTTGTGTCGGTTGAACACGAGGCGTGCTGCAGTGGTCTGGATCCGCTGTAAAGGTTATAACCTCATAATAGCCTAATCATTAATAATAATAATCAGGGAGTCACGTGACGCGATGCGAGGGTAGGTGGCCTGAAAAGTGTGCTCCGTGGGTTTTGCCTCATTTATCCTTAAAATCATATTTCAGACCAATTATTTGCAGTTAAATAATTAGATAAACTCTCCGGGATTAAAACATATTGAAAACATCGAAGCAGCAGGGTGATATAAAGAAGCTTTTACGTTCACAAGGCCAGGACGGGCAAGCTCATCTTGGAGGAGCCACTGCTAATTCTCCCGATAAGCAGAAGCAGGGTATGGACATATGCAATGATATCAGCAATATCTATACGACATTGTCGAAAATTTCGAATGATTTGGAGGGACTGTCAGAAATTCGCAGAACCACAATGTCAACAGATGCCAAACTTTCCTCTTTAATTACGCGGATGGACGATATGGAGAAGCGGGTGGAATACCTCGAAACTTTCGAGAAAGATTGGCAAGCGGACCCGCCTGCTAGCAAGAAGGATGTAGACGCGATCTGGGACAGATCAACGTCAACTACTAGTAATTTGCGTCTTGCCACATGGAATGTTAAGGGGTTGGGTACGCCAATTAAGGGGAAGAAAGTGATGACTAGTTTAAAGGGTAACAAATGTGATGTTATATTCTTACAAGAAACACACCTGTCTTCAGTGGAGGATATGAAGCTCTGCTGTGGATGGGTTGGCCATGTTTATTACAGTGAGGGCTCTAGTAATAGCAGGGGAGTGGCCATATTAGTGAACAACAATGTGCAGTTTAAACTCCTCAAACAGATTAAAGATAATTCAGGAAGGATTATTATTATACTGGGGGAAATACAGGGTCAAGAGATGGTTCTAGCAAATATATATGCGCCTAATGGTGACGATCCAGAGTTTTTTGTAGACCTTGAGGGTAAACTAAGGGCTATGGGGCAGCATGACCTGGTGCTAGGGGGTGATCTCAATTTACTAATGGACCCTGTCCTAGATCATAGTGGTGCATCAGTGCAAAGGGCCCCAAGGGCGGCTCTGACACTGCATCGCATTTGTAGAGCCTGGGGTTTAGTAGACATTTGGAGAATCCTTAACCCCTGTGGTAGAGATTATACTTTTTTTTCGCCTGTACATAAGATGTATTCAAGGATTGATTTATTTCTAATCTCTAAAGCACTTACCTCTTCAGTTATTGGCTGCTCCATAGGAAATATAATAATCTCTGATCATGCCTGGGTATGTCTGAATCTGTGGGCCCATAATGAAAGGCGACGCTCTTACCGCTGGCGCCTAAATTCCTCTCTTTTTCATGTAACATCTACAGGAACGGCCTGGGAGGCCCTCAAGGCTGTGGTCAGGGGGCGCATTATTCAAGAAACCTCATTTATCAAGAAAACTAAAGCTAAAAAAATGGTAGATCTTGAAAGTAAAATTACAAGTGTAGAAACACAGTTGAAAAGGCATATGTCAAATGACCTCCTGAGAGAGCTAACTAACTTAAAATACCAATATAACAACATCTTATCTGAAAAGATGGAATTTATTTTACTCAAGGCCAGGCAAACCTATTTTGAATCAGGTGATAAGGCTGGGAAGTTGCTTGCTCATTATATTAAGCAAAGAGAACTAGCAGCTACTATTCCAGCTATTAGATCCCCTTCTGGAGAGACACTAATGGCTACTATTGACATCAATAGAACTTTCAAGGAGTTTTAGATGGACTTGTATAGCTCAACATTCTCCTCTAACGAGAAGGACATGCAGGCTTTCCTAGAGCCATTAGGTCTTCCCAGATTATCAGAGAGAGAGAGCGGGAGCTTCTAGATGCAGATATTACTGTGGAAGAGATTGTTGAGGTCATAAAGGCATTCCCTGTACGCAAGGCGCCAGGGCCCGATGGCTTAACGGCAGAGTTTTTTAAGAGCTTTTCTACAGAGTTAGCGCCACTACTGTTAGAGGTTTATACTGAAGCACTGACCAAGTGGAAGCTGCCCCCTACCTTTAGACAGGCATTGATTAGTCTCGTCCCTAAAAAAGGTAAAGATCCCTGTGAATGTAGGAATTACCGCCCTATTTCTTTAATTCAGATGGACGTTAAAATTATTTCTAAGGTCTTGGCCAACCGGTTAAATAAGGTAATAACATCCCTTATCCACCCTGAACAAGTGGGGTTCATTCATGGTCGTAATGCCTCAGATAACATAAGGCGCTTCATTAATATTATGTGGAAGGTAGCAAATGATCAGTCTCCCGTGGCAGCCATTTCTTTAGACGCCGAAAAGGCCTTTGATACCGTGGAATTTAAATATCTGTTTAAGAGTCTAGAGATATATGGGTTTGGTAGCACATTTGTTAAATGGATTAAGCTACTTTATAAGCAGCCAGAAGCGGCGGTGCAAACTAATGGGTTCATTTCAGAATACTTTGCTCTTGGTAGGGGGACTAGACAGGGATCACCCCTGTCTCCTTTGTTATTTTGTCTAGTCCTGGAACCACTAACAGCAGCCATAAGAATGGCATCTGATTTCCCAGGTATAACAGCGGGGGGTAAGGTGCACAAGCTTATGCTTTTTGCAGACGATATACTTTTATTTGTCTCTGACCCAAACCGATCGATAACCTGCCTCCTCAGTATAATCAGGTCCTTTTCCGAGTTCTCAGGATATAAGGTGAACTGGTCCAAGTCAGAAGCACTTCCTTTAACGGCATATTGCCCCCCCTCTTTCTTTCAACGTGGTACATTTCAGTGGCCCCAACAAGGTATCAGATATTTAGGCATTATTTTCCCTGAAGGACTTGGTTAAAGTCAATTTTGATCCACTATTACACAACATTTCATGTGATGTTAAAAGGTGGGCAGCGCTAAACCTGTCAATGGTAGGGAAGGTTAATGTGTTGAAAATGAACTGTGTTCCTAAACTTAATTACCTAATCCATTCTATACCTCTTGAGGTCCCACTTTCTTACTTCAAATGGTTTGACAGAATAGTAAAGACGTTTATTTGGAGTGGCAACTAACCTAGGTTGCATCTGAATAAATTAAGGAGGGGTGGTTTAGGCTTAACCAAGCTGTTATATTATTATTATGCCTTCAACTTAAGACATCTGGCGCACTGGTCACTTCCTCCAGAAAGGGCACCACCATGGCATTGTATTGAGCAGTCTGTTGCTCCAGTGCCACTATTACAATGTTTGTCTATTAAACTATCCGGAGAGCTTAAAACACACCCAGTATTCTCTCACTTAATATTACTGTGGTCCAGAGTTGCTAAACAATTTAACCTCGATCCCCATCTAAATGTATTCTCAAGTATCTGGCTGAATCCTAAATTATGTATTAACAAGTCTCCCATTTGGTGGAAGGAGTGGTTCGAAAGAGGCATTGTAACCCTTAATGACCTGTACCACAACAACACCTTAAAGTCCTTTCAGGATCTAGTGGAACAGTTTGGTCTCTCCAAATCGCAGTTTTACAGATATTTACAAATACGTCACTTGTTACTGGGGATTTTTCGATCTCATACTTCGGCTCCCAAAGCTGCTGGGTTCTTAGAGGAGGTCCTGAAATGTTACACTTTAGGAGCCAAGGCCTCTACGTACTACTCACAGATGATAAAGTCAGTTGGGGATGGGGCACTGAGAGCCCTCAAGCTGACATGGGAGAGGGACCTAAGTCTCACACTGGAGGATGATGAGTGGGAAAGGATTTGTAAAAATGTAAGAGCCATGTCAAGGGATGCCAGAGTACGATTAATTCAGTTTAAAATTATCCATCGTTTTTACTGGACACCCTCTAGAATGTTTAGACTTGGCATACTTGATTCTCCTAAATGTTGGCGATGTAAAACAGAGGATGGTCATCTTGTACATGCACTGTGGTTTTGTGACAAAGTCCAACAATTCTGGAAAAGGATTCACAGTCACATTAGTGAGATCTCAGAGACACACATTGACTTTTGTCCCAGACTATTTGTACTGGGAGACGGAACAGTTCTAACTGAGGGGAATAAAAACGTGAAAAGCTGGATCCAAACTAGCATTATGATAGGCAAACAGATACTTTTAAGAGGGTGGAAAGCAGAAGGAGTTCCCTCATTTCAAGAATGGACTGCTGAACTGGCCAGAGTTGCGGCATTTGAAAAAATGTCTTTCAGAAACATGGGAAGGATGGATTTGTATGATAAAAAATGGGAGATGTATGTATCATTTATAACAAGGCATGACTGACTGAAGTGTGGTATGACGCAGAATGGTTTTTTTTTTTTCCTCCTGTATTTTGTTTCCCTTGATTGTATAATGCACATTGTGTGCGAATGGCTCATGTAGTACAACTGGAACTTCATGTATGTGGTGGCAAGTTGGGGGTGGAGGGAGGTGGGTGGGAAGACACAGGATGTTCATGTTTTTGTGTAATACTTTAAAAACAATAAAAATTGTCAATCACAAAAAAAAAAAAAAAAAATCAGAAGTAGAGTATGAATAACTGTCGTCCATGACTTTAATTCTCTATGTGGTTCTACAGCAGTAACTTGTTGGGGTCTATAGTTATTCTGTACCCCCCCCCCCCCCCCCCCCCCGGGGCTAGAATGACTAAATTACACTGAACACATAAACGGTCCAGTGGTCCTCAACGCCAGAAGCAGAAAGACCTCGGAATGACGTTGTGGGGATGGAGTGATGGTGATGAGTCAAGCTGTTGCTTCTGCTGTAGCTCTCATCATCATCATCATCATCATCATCATCATCATCTCATCATTCCCCTAGAAGGTTGTTGAGATGAGGAGAAGCAGTGACTCAAGGAGAGTCTCAGACAGGGTGAATATTGGGGTGCATTTGACTCTGTGATCAGGTTAGGAGCCCCATGCCAACGGTCTGCTGTTATACAACTCAACCGGAAAGTGAAACCAAATTAAAACCTTCTGCCAGTTGTAATTATGCTTAGAATCCAGCACAATCATACTGCTTTCCATGACATTATTTTTAATAAGAAGGTTCAAACTATTTTAATCTGCTAAAAAAAAATTGTTATGGCTGGTTGTTTTATAAACATATTATTATTCAATAATTTTAGGGCATTGTTAAACAACACTGTAAGTAGTTTTTATAATGCGATTTTGTTTGTATGTATAAAAGGAAACTATAAGACAATGTACCTACTATGGTTGTAAATTAATCAATCATAAAGGCTGGTTGGTACATTACCTTATGTTGTTCTCTGAACGTTTTCCTGTAAACCTCTACTCTCACTCACATAGAAGACTGAGTGACGAGGAAGCCAGAATGCTTATTTCCTGTTTTCTAAGAGAAGAGAAAGTCACAATGTAACTCCTCTAATGCAGTCTAGTTTGGGTGGCGTAGTCCCTGATTTTACTTTCTGTAAAGATTATAGTCTGATATATGTGAGATTATATATGTCCTGTTCTTATGACATGACTATTTATGTCAAGTCTATCTATAATATTTCACAAAATATGATACATGTACCACTTCATGTCATCTCATGGCTCATATAATATTTGATCATAACAAATGCCATACAAATAATATCAGTTGTATGACATATGTGATACACATGTGTAATTCATGTTATATTACATTGTATAATTAAACACATCATGATATGTAATCCATGTAGGCATATGTCATGCCACATTTCATGTTATCATTTCACGCATTAAACACGATAATTTAAACATACATATACAAACATATACAATGTATATCATATATAAACTCACCTAAGTTCAGAGAACAGCTTAGCTCTGTGGTTTTAGTTTCCTCTGCTCTGATGGTAGAGCAGTTTTTGTGAGCAATGATAGTGGTTTAACTGCTTCCTGTTCCTCCCACTACGCTGTTTTTTCACTATCGGCAACCTTTTTCATTTGTCTTATGGTTCTGTGCCTTTATTTAATTTCATTAACCTTTATTGAACCAGGAAATAAGCACTGGACATGGGTTGAATATAACCTGACATGTGAGACAGTTACTCAGAACCATCCAGGAACCCCTCCCAGACCACCTGGGGGTACCATCTCCAAGCTATCTGGAGTATCTGTCCTTTATATGCATGTGGTGTTTTCCTCCTCTATCTGACAGCTGTCTCTTCCTCCTCTAGCTGACTAGCATGTCTCTCCGGGAGAGAGAGACGTCTCTCTCCCAGAGAGACACGTCTGTCCTCTAGAGGAAGAAGAGACGTCTCTCCCGGAGAGACACATCTGTCCTCTAGAGGAGGAAGAGACGTCTCTCTCCCGGAGAGACACGTCTGTCCTCTAGAGGAGGAAGAGATGTCTCTCTCCCGGAGAGACGTCTCTTCTCTCCCGGAGAGACGTCTCCTCCTCCTCTAGAGGACAGACGTGTCTCTCTGGGAGAGAGACGTCTCCTCCTCCTCTAGAGGACAGACGTGTCTCTCCGGGAGAGATGTCCCTTCCAAAGATGTACAGGAGCAGGAGCAACAGCAGTCCACGCTTACCTTGTTAAAGATCTGAGCTCCAACGTGGTGGCAAACCAAATGCCATACAGTCATTATATCATGCAGATATGCTAATATAACAATTGGTTTTACAGTAGAGATTGCTCAACGACAATTTGATTTCATATTAATAATGTGAGCCTGCCAAAAACACAAGGTTGGAGGTTGGATGCTTACTGCAAGTTGATCAGAGGGTGAACCCAAGGTGTGCAGAGCAGGCAGGTGGTGAGAAGGCACAAACTGTACAGCTGGAGCTGGGAACACACCCACACGTACACACAGGGAGACACCGGGGAGAGAGAGACACACACAGGGGAGATAGAGAGACACAGGAGAGAGAGAGAGAGAGAGAGAGAGAGAGAGAGAGAGAGAGAGAGACAGGGGAGAGAGAGACCCACAGGGGAGAGAGAGACACAAGGGAGAGAGACACACAGGAGAGAGAGACACAAGGGAGAGAGACACAAGGGAGAGAGACACACAGGAGAGAGAGAGAGACACAAGGGAGAGAGACACACAGAAGAGAGAGACACACAGGGGAGAGAGAGACACACAGGAGAGAGAGAGACACACAGGAGAGAGAGACACAAGGGAGAGAGACACAAGGGAGAGAGACACACAGGAGAGAGAGACACACACAGGAGAGAGAGACACACAGGGGAGAGAGACACACAGGAGAGAGAGACACAAGGGAGAGAGACACAAGGGAGAGAGACACACAGGAGAGAGAGACACAAGGGAGAGAGACACACAGGGGAGAGAGAGACACAAGGGAGAGAGACACAAGGGAGAGAGACACACAGGAGAGAGAGACACACACAGGAGAGAGAGAGAGACACACAGGGGAGAGAGACACACAGGAGAGAGAGAGACACACAAGGGAGAGAGACACAAGGGAGAGAGACACACAGGAGAGAGAGAGACACACACAGGAGAGAGAGACACACAGGAGAGAGAGAGAGAGACACAGGGGAGAGAGAGAGACACAAGGGAGAGAGACACACAGGAGAGAGAGACACACAGGAGAGAGAGAGACACACAGGAGAGAGAGAGAGACACAAGGGAGAGAGACACACAGGAGAGAGAGACACACAGGAGAGAGACACACAGGAGAGAGAGAGAGAGACAAGGGAGAGAGACACACAGAAGAGAGAGAGACACACAGAGGAGAGAGAGAGACACACAGGAGAGAGAGACACAAGGGAGAGAGACACACAGGAGAGAGAGAGAGAGACAAGGGAGAGAGACACACAGAAGAGAGAGAGACACACAGAGGAGAGAGAGACACACAGGAGAGAGAGACACAAGGGAGAGAGACACACAGGGGAGAGAGAGACACACAGGGGAGAGAGAGACACACAAGGGAGAGAGACACACAGGGGAGAGAGAGACACACACAGGAGAGAGAGAGACACACAGGGGAGAGACACAATGGAGAGAGACCCAAGGGAGAGAGACACACACAGAGGGGAGAGAGACCCAAGGGAGAGAGACACACACAGAGGGGAGAGAGACCCAAGGGAGAGAGACACACAGAAGAGAGAGAGAGACACAAGGGAGAGAGACACACACAGAGGGGAGAGAGACACAGGGATGATGATGATGAGGGTGGTAGACAGCCCAGAGCCATTCACAAACATAACTAAATGTCATTAAGCCGTCTTCTTGTCCTCTGTGTTCCACTGTTGAGCCGCACCCAAAGGACCTGTGAGACAGGTTAGGATGTCTTGGGTCTTCAGCACAGAACACAGAACATGCATCATCATTTGAAGAGAGATCTAAAGACAATATTGACTAGGCACATTTATAGGATTTTGAATATCATATATTTGAGGACGAAACGATCAAAGGAATTTGATTAAGCTAATAAATTACGTGGAATTTGAATACTTGCACAAAACTGCATGAACTCATGCACCGGCGCCTCACATTTATTGAACGACTGAACAAAGGAAAGCCCTCTGATTGGACGGGCAAGACTGACAAGTAGGCGGGCCTAGGCCTGTCCAGGCCTTCCCATGGCTACGCCTCTGGTCTACACGGTAGAATATTACATTTGAGGATAGGGTGGGCTAAGGCAAGTTGTTGATTATAAGAGACAATGTCAAGAGGCTAATATGTTCCCCATTTCCACATGTGTTTGTCATATTAGAAGTCCAAGGAAAAAGCAAAAAGAGCAATGAATTCCAATTGACTTGTAGAATAGAATGGAAAAACTTGTTGAACAAAAATCTGAATTGATGATTGAGAGATCTTTTTTATTTATTTATTTATTTATTTATTTTTACAAAAGAAGCACACACCCGTGCTCTGAATGTGAACCAATCAGAAGACGAAGCGCTCTGCTGCGCTGCTCGCATGACCAATTGGCGTTCAGTGCAGAGCCAAATGGGCGGAGCTTGACCTAGTCGGGCTCCGCATCTCTCCCTGATTGTTTTTTTTCTTTGCAGGGTGACGTCAACCCAGTCTCCAGAACTGAACTTTATTCGTTTCTGCAAACCAAGGATGCGTTGAATCTCAACCTTTGTGAACCAAAAATACATGTTTCTAGATAGTGTATAATTGGTATAGTGTAGGATCTGGGTAGGCTATTTTCTGGTTATGGAATAACAAATGATGTTTTTTATTACACACCACGTATTTCAAACATGTGGGACGATGAGCTTCATTTTGTCCCTAGTAGTCGGATAAATATATATTTGCATATAGGCCTACGCTTGTTTGCGGCCATCCTTTCCTTCCCTGTGACATGCACACATATTCCCTGTATCATGTATGTTATAGCTTAGATGAACATGGATTTATTATATGAACACAATAGGTTCTTCCTTCCTGTGATAGGAGCTGACATTACTGCTTACAATGTAAGGATTTTACTTACGAGTTTATGAATTTTGTGGTCATCTTGTGCACTTCAGTCGAGTAGGTACTAATTTAGAGATACATCGTTTTAGCCGGCTTTTACTCCCATCCAATTCGTCGGCCAAAATAAAAAGGCACATATTCAAAGGTGCTGTTTGAAGCCAAACGAGTTCAAATGAACAAAACTGAGGTGATCAACTCTGTGTCAGCACGACGCGAACACGCGCAACAGCGGTGCGCCAGAGCGCGTCGTCCTCTGATTGTCTCGTCCTCCCCCGCGCTGCTCGCTCTTCCGCAGCTTCCAACTGCTCATTTTCAACACATTTGTCGCACCAAGTGTTGCAAAAGCGGCAGGTGCGTCCCTTATATGCGGGGAGCGCATTCGTGAAGTCGCAGTGACTATTGGAGAGGTTGTCATCACCTGTATGTCTTGTGAAATAGACTAAGGATAAGCAATTAGGTTTGCAGCTGTCATTATTTAAATATATAATTGAGTATTTTTGATGTGACTTCACATTCAGCTTACTTGTGTGTGCATATTTGATACAATATCAACTTCCTCAAATATTTGCAAATCATTTGGAAAAGGGACTTCAAACTAGAATGTGATGGATTCTGTTTGAAGATTAAGTTTTAAGTTTGTTTAGTTTAACAGCTGCTTAGATATAACATATATATTATATGTAACAATATATAACTGAAGTGAAGTGTTTGAGCTGCATGTGTGAGTGTGTGTGTGTGTGTGTGTGTGTGTGTGTGTGTGTGTGTGTGTGTGTGTGTGTGTGTGTGTGTGTGTGTGTGTGTGTGTGTGTGTGTGTGTGTGTGTGTCTTCAGTCAATGTTTAGGCACATTTTCGATTTCTCTGATCTTTGAATCAAATGAAGCCACTCAGCGTCTATGCTTGTTCGTCTACACCAATACAAACACAAGGAGGTACATACAGTACATAGGCCTAGCCTACTCTAAGTGTGCGGTGCCTCTAACGCATTCATTTTTTTCTCCAATTTCTCTTGAACGTTCTGGATTTGTTTGACGGTCCACCGGTATTTTCCCCGGTGTTTCCGATGGCCAGCTGCACTGGGGTAACAAACATCTAATCGTTGTTCGTAACTGTGTGTGTTGAAATAAACGCCGGTGATCATAGGTCGTAGCCTATATTATTTTAAATGACGCCGCAGTGATTTAGATCCCACTCATTTCCTAGGTTAATGCGTTGCGATCGAAATTACAAGAAGTTGGCGGCATTATTTCTTCATGCGAATAACTGGAATAACCCCCCACGCACGCACGCACGCACGCACACACGCACACACGCACACACGCACACACACACACACACACACACACACACACACTCCTGCATCCTGCCACCTATATATTCCCAAACCCGAACGGAGTGGAGTCACTCCTAAAGTTGGTTGGTTGGTCCGTGCAGCTGTACGGATACCTGGGAGGATATCGCCGTTCATCGTATCCACTGAATTGCAGGTGGTAAGGATGTCATTCGACTTTTTTTTTAATTATAAGTTGTTATTATATACTTATACTTATATACTTATTATATACTTTATACTGTGTGTGTGTCTGTATGTGTGTGTGTGTGTGTGTGTGTCTGTGTGAAGAAATTGTGTAATTAACAATGAACGTTTGTTTTAATTGTTTTGAAAGCCTCCTAACTAAATATTGAGCCCCAGCTCCAGAGTCAGGACCTGTCGTCTCTCTTCATGATGTGGTTTACTTGGCGACAGTTTCTGTCTTTGAAGTACACTTCACAGACAGACAGAAAGAAATACTTTATTGATCCCTGAGGGAATTTGCATAATATGAATATCCCTGAGGAAAACTGCATAATACATTGATACCAATAGCATGATATTCTAGGTATTGCCAACTTAATCGTCCTTGTTCATCAGAATTTGCCACGATGCAAATGACCTGAAATGAAATGCAATGCGGGGACAATATGAAATGACAGAAAGTAAAATGTTTTTTTTTTTTTTTTAATCACTCAGTCAAGTTTCACCAGTGGTTCTAAAGAGCTCTCTAAAGTGCTTGGTCTGTGGGATCTGAAGTGGCTTTCCCGTACTCTTCAGAACTCTGAAGAAGTTCTGAAGAGTTCAGAGTTCTAGTATGGGAGACATGTTGCACCCTGTCGCTGTGATGCCACGCCCCCTGACTCGTGTTGCTTGCGGGTGTGTTGGGACAGAGGCCCGAACCCCCAGCACGGACCGGACTCGTCACCATGGGCCAGGAGGACCCGTCCAGACCGGGGTTCGGCGTGGCCGACATCGGCGTGTTCGCCTCCATGCTGCTGGTCTCCATGGCGATCGGGCTCTTCCAGGCCCTGAAGAAGGGCAAGGGGGGGGGCACGGCCGACGACTTCTTCACGGGGGGCCGCAACATGCCGGCCATCCCGGTGGGCCTGTCCCTCTGCGCCAGCTTCATGTCGGCGGTGCAGGTGCTGGGCGTGCCCTCGGAGGCGCTGCGCTACGGCCTCAGGTTCCTCTACATGTGTCTGGGCCAGAGCATCAACTCCCTGCTCACAGCGCTGCTCTTCCTGCCCGTCTTCTACAGGCTGGGCCTCACCAGCACCAATCAGGTAACCAGGTAACCCAGGGACCAGTCAGCTGACTCTTCTAGTTTATGAGGCTCTGGTCTTACACGTCCTTCAAGATGAAGCTTGTGAAGTAAATGATAATAAAAATCCTTCAGCACAAGCAGGCGGCTCCTTCTGCCTTGAAGACCAGATAAGACAATGCTTTATTGATTCCTGCCGGAAAATTCTGTGAATGTTCTCCATTGACTTGAAGACACACCTGCAGCATACCTGCTCGTCAGAGGGGCTGGTGATGATGGGGGAGACAGCAGGTGATGGTGTTGAGAGCTCTGTGGTAACGCTGAGGGAGGGCCCGGGGGGAGGAGGGGGGGGGGGGGGAGACGGCAGGTGATGGGTGGTCTTCAGAGCTCCGTGGTAACGCTCAGGTCTTCCCCCCCACAGTACCTCAAGCTGAGGTTTGGCAGAGTGACCCAGCTGGTCGGAAGCATCCAGTTTCTGATCGCCACTGTAAGTCCCACTCACATGGGGGGGGGGTTCCCTGTACTCTACCATAACGATGTGGACATGTTGTTGTGTTTTATCGGACATGTAGGTTTACAAAATGAAAGGACTTCTATATATGGTCATAAGGATAGATGTATAGCTTATATAAGTAGTGATGCGCTGCTTCAAGCAAGTTCCTTTTGTCTGCATTTTATGTTTCTGTAATTCCCTCAAAATGCAGACTTTGTGCTTGTAAGCCTCTAAGCCTCTGTTCTGTAAAGACAACAATGTAATCAAGACAAAACGATCCTTTTCAAAACTCCTGTCTCTCTATTCCCAGCTGCTCTACACAGGCATAGTCATCTACGCACCAGCGCTGATTCTTCACCAAGGTATGGAAAACTCACTGATAGCGCTACAAAACACTATTTAACACGACGCACACTACTAAACACACTGAGCACTTAACACACACTACTAAACACACTGAACACTTAACACACTACTAAACAGACTGCTTAACCATACACACACTACCACTCCACACACTAAACACACTACTGGACAGGGGTGAGTTTAGTGGGGTTGGGGGGGGGGGGCATGATGTGTAGCATGATGTGATGTTAGCCTGTGTAGCATGATGCAATGTTATCTTAAACATGCATTAAACGTTTTATGTGACTAATGGATAAAACTTATTGGCTCAGGCACAAATATTAAGAAACAAATATGGACATTATCATAAGAACATTAATGTGAATATCATGTGTTTGTTTTTTCAGCTACTGGTCTCAATATGTGGGTGTCTCTATTCTCCACGGGAATCATATGTACCCTGTACACAACTGTGGTAAGGTTACTGCTGTTTCCTCATTTATAACAGACCTGTTGGTTTGTTTGTTGACTTGGGGGACTGTCTATTTCATTTGGTAGTTTGTGTGGTAACTGTCTTCATAGTTATTTCAGAGGACCTACCGAAAGCAGCACACGCACACACACATACGCAGACATGCACATGCACGTGCACACATGCACAGGCATGCACACACACACTAATGAACTGCCTGAACACTTTGTCATTTTACATCATGCTGTCCATTAACTAACTGTGTGTGTGTGTGTGTGTGTGTGTGTGTGTGTGTGTGTGTGTGTGTGTGTGTGTGTGAATGTGTGTGTGTGTTTGTGTGTGTGCGTGTGTGTGCATGCGTGCGTGTGTGCATGCGTGCGTGCATGTGTGTGTGTGCTTGCATGCGTTTGTTTGTGTGCGTGGGTGCGTGTGTGTGTGTGTGTGCATGCATGTGTTTATGTGTGTGTGTGCGTGCATGCGTGTGTGCATGCGTGCGTGCATGCGTGCGTGCGTGCGTGCGTGCGTGTGTGTGTGACAGGGGGGCATGAAGGCCGTCATCTGGACAGATGTGTTCCAGATCCTGGTGATGCTGTCGGGGTTCTTCGCCATCTTCATCTATGGCACAGTGCTGGTGGGTGGGCCGGCCCGAGTCCTGGAGATCGCCTACAACGGCTCCCGGATCAACTTAAACGAGTAATGAACCAGTAATGAACCAGTAATTAACTCATTATCTCATGCTATTGACCTGTGTGGTGCAGCACGCACCACACAGTGGTGGATTTGTGACTCACTGTAAGTTGATGAGTCAATATTTATTCTAAATGATGATTATAATTGATAGTGCTTGTAGTTTTTTACTATTATTGTGATGATGATGATGATGATGATGATGTCCACCAAAAGTGCTTGCCAGCTTTTCTTTGAATTAGCAGTGATCAAACTGTGAACAGCTCCTGTGTGTGCTGACACGTGTTTGATGTTGTAGTTTTGACATGGACCTCAAGAAGCGCTACAGCTTCTGGAGTCTGAGTGTGGGAGGCACCCTGGTCTGGCTGTCCATGTACGGGGTCAACCAGGCTCAGGTCCAGCGCTTCATCTCCTGCAGGACCGAGCGACAGGCCCAGTGGTGGGTTCAGATACATGTGTTGACGTGGGGCATGGATTAGGGTTGTACCTTTAAAATGTACTTATTGTGTGTGTGTGTGTGTGTGCGTGTGTGTGTGTGTGTGTGTGTGTGTGTGTGTGTGTGTGTGTGTGTGTGTGTGCATGGTAGCGATTTTAGTAGCTATAAGTAATTTCAATCGGTATATAGTGATACCACTTAGAATCACCAGTTATAGAACATAGAAGTGTTTGTTCTTCACTAGGTCTTTGTTGGTGAACCAGGTGGGCTTGTATCTGGTCGTGGGTAGTGCAGCTACCTGTGGCATTGTGATGTTCGCCTTCTACATCGACTGTGACCCCCTGATGTCTGGGAAGATCTCCTCTCCTGATCAGGCGAGGAAACACAAAGTCAACACGTCTCTTGGCCCAAGTTAGAATAGTGACAACAGAACTGTCATCAGCGCTTGACTGATTGATCCCACTTGATTGATTGATCACAGTTGATTGATTTATCCCACTTGATTGATTGATCCCACTTGATTGATTGATCACACTTAACTGATTGATCACGTCATCCTTTGTAATCGCATCAGCAGTCACAGCTGATTGTTTCATCATGAAGGACAAGGTAACCATTTACTACTGAAGAATGATTATGAGTCCAGCTAATCTAATAGTCCAACCTAGTTCAATACATTCCTTTTTCCGGGAACCTCACAGTGAAAAGATAACAGCATGTCAAGTCTAATCTCTAACAAATTCTCTAGATACTATACATTCAATTATATAATTTGTATAGCATGATGGTAACTTGCATGTGTTTGTGTGTGTGTTTTCTTAAATAGTACATGCCCTATTTTGTGCTGGAGATATTCGAGAACTACCCAGGCTTCCCTGGGCTGTTCCTTGCCTGTGCATACAGCGGCACACTAAGGTACTGGACTCAAGAGTCTCGATTCAAATGTTGATCTGTTGTTATGGGCACAATCATACAAGTGCAGTGGAGCAGTAAGGTAAAATGGGCAGAGTTCCAATGGAAAAAAAAGAAAACTAATACAACTGACAAACAAAGCACAAGGTT
Organism: Urophycis tenuis; assembly: GCA_036785325.1. Classification (NCBI taxonomy): domain Eukaryota; kingdom Metazoa; phylum Chordata; class Actinopteri; order Gadiformes; family Phycidae; genus Urophycis; species Urophycis tenuis. Next base: position 3,837,998 of record JAXIVH010000003.1, on the reverse strand, counting down.
ACGCTTTTGTAATCGGCTCCAACAGAGCAGACACGATAACAAGAACAAAGAACAAGGCTGAAGACACTACAAACATAAGCATAACACAAATACAAAACATTCTGAATAGAAAAGTTAATACACAGGAATGCATATGTACATGAACATATGCAGAAAAAAGGTTGAGCAATCTAAAAAGAGACAGTGTGGATGTCAGTGAAGTATGCATCACTGTAATGACTAACCATGGAAACATTTTGACAAGTCATTCATGACACCTAGCCAAGTTTGCCATGTTGGCAATTTGTCTTCAGTTGCTAAGCAGTTGTTCCCCAGGATCAATAAGTCTGATTGTAATGGTGTGACATGCATGCCCGGCTCCACAGCACAGCCTCCACCAGCATCAACGCCATGGCAGCCGTTACCATGGAGGACCTGCTGAAGCCCCACCTCCACAACCTCCCTGAGAGAAAGTTGATCCTCATCTCCAAAGCACTGTGTAGGTCCACATGGTGGTCCATAAATACTTCTGGCTGCTGGCCATTACCGTACCACCATTGACTCCTGAGCATTACCGTATTTACTGTTCACGATTCAGTCATTTAGCACTTTTAAGTGAAATCAGGCCATAAAGAAGCAGGCAGGACTTCTTGCCCTCGCACGAACAATAACCTTTTGTCTGGGAGTCAAAAGACCCTAACCACCAGACTGGACCGTCCCAAGTAATCCAAACCTCAGCACAGGTTTTTAAAGGCACCTCTGGCCCCTCCATCAGACCACTGGATGTCGTGTTAATTAGCCATTATCATCAATGATAGATAGATCAAGTACCAAGTGTCAAGTCCCTTTCCTTTATGGGGGCACTGGGACTGAAGATAAGGGACATGAGAGTAGCTTTCACCATCACTGCCATGCCTGACCTTCAGCTTAGTTGTGAGAGAGTTCAAAATCCCAGTTCAAAACACACTGAGAACACACTGAAATACATAAAGTATATATCATTTGCAGATGTGCCTCATCATCTTCCTGTGGCCATTTTTGTCAAACTGCCCAACATTCATGTCAAACTTGAGTACATCATTGAGGTTTGTTTGTCTGTGTGTGTGTGTGTGTGTGTGTGTGTGTGTGTGTGTGTGTGTGTGTGTGTGTGTGTGTGTGTGTGTGTGTGTGTGTGTGCGTGTGTGCCTGCATGTGTGCGTGTGTGTGTGTGTGTTCTCAGCGTTATTCTACGGGGCTGTGTGCATCACGGTGGCTGCACTCTCCTCCCTGCTGGACTGGGGGGTACTGCAGGTATTCATCTCGTTAGAAAGGAATGTCTCATCTTAGTTACTGAGTGACGAGTGAAGGTACGGCTTCAGCTTTTACTAGCCTGAATGCATTAAGATAAGTTAACATGGTCGTTTAGTCATCCCAGACAGGCAATACAGAACTATGTACTTCAATAAGTAATAGAAGATAATGTGATGGGATAAGATAGAGCTTTATTACTTCCATATGGGAAATGGTGTGTGAATGATTATTCTGTCCAAAGAGAAGGAAGCAATGAAAACAAAACTGTGATGCCAGCCAGTCTTTGTAATGTGTGGTGTCTGTAGATGGAGCCTTAATGTGGTGTCTGTAGATGGAGCCTTAATTTTGTGTCTGTAGATGAAGCCTTAATGGTGTCTGTTGATGGAGCCTTAATGGTGTCTGTAGATGGAGCCTTAATGGTGTCTGTAGATGAAGCCTTAATGGTGTCTGTAGATGGAGCCTTAATGGTGTCTGTAGATGGAGCCTTAATGGTGTCTGTAGATGGAGCCTTAATGGTGTCTGTAGATGAAGCCTTAATGGTGTCTGTAGATGGAGCCTTAATACGGTGTCTATAGATGAAGCCCTAATGGGGAGTCTGTCGATGGAGCCTTTATGGTGTCTGTAGATGGAGCCTTCATGGTGTCTGTAGATGAAGCCTTAATGGTGTCTGTAGATGGCGCCTTAATGTGGTGTCTCTGGAGCCTTAATATGGTGTCAGTAGATGGAGCCTTAATGGTGTCTGTAGATGGAGCCTTAATATGGTGTCTGTAGATGGAGCCTTAATATGGTGTCTGTAGATGGAGCCTTAATGGTGTCTGTAGATGGAGCCTTAATACGGTGTCTATAGATGAAGCCCTAATGGGGAGTCTGTCGATGGAGCCTTTATGGTGTCTGTAGATGGAGCCTTCATGGTGTCTGTAGATGAAGCCTTAATGGTGTCTGTAGATGGCGCCTTAATATGGTGTATGTAGATGGAGCCTTAATGGTGTCTGTAGATGGAGCCTTAATGTGGTGTCTCTAGATGGAGCCTTAATATGGTGTCTGTAGATGGAGCCTTAATGGTGTCTGTAGATGGAGCCTTAATGTGGTGTCTCTAGATGGAGCCTTAATATGGTGTCTGTAGATGGAGCCTTAATTGTGTCTGTAGATGAAGCCTTAATGGTGTCTGTAGATGGAGCCTTAATGGTGTCTGTAGATGAAGCCTTAATGGTGTCTGTAGATGGAGCCTTAATACGGTGTCTATAGATGAAGCCCTAATGGGGAGTCTGTCGATGGAGCCTTTATGGTGTCTGTAGATGGAGCCTTCATGGTGTCTGTAGATGAAGCCTTAATGGTGTCTGTAGATGGCGCCTTAATATGGTGTCTGTAAATGGAGCCTTAATGGTGTCTGTAGATGGAGCCTTAATATGGTGTCTGTAAATGGAGCCTAAATGGTGTCTGTAGATGGAGCCTTAATGTGGTGTCTGTAGATGGAGCCTTAATATGGTGTCTGTAAATGGAGCCTTAATGGTGTCTTTAGATGGAGCTTTAATATGGTGTCTGTAGATGGAGCCTTAATATGGTGTCTGTAGATGGAGCCTTAATATGGTGTCTGTAGATGGAGCCTTAATGGCATCTCCTCCTCCCAGGGATCCTTCACAGTCATGGGCGTGGTCAGTGGCCCGTTGCTCGGGGCGTTCACCCTGGGCATGTTCTTCCCCGCAGCCAACCAAGTCGTGAGTACCACACACAGTTCTAATGAAGGTCATTAGAACTCAATATTCAATGCGGTCAGAATTAATAATCCCCTTTTGTTCACGCCACACTGGTTCAATGGCTCTGTCCTGCTTATAATCCTGGGGGGCTATCTGGTGGGTTAGGGTTAGTATGTGTTAGTGGGTATTAGTATCAAGATGTATAGGAGGACGGTTGGTCAAGTCCCTTCGTCCTGCTTGTGCTACAGGGTGTTCTCTGTGGCGTGGCAGCAGGCTTCGGTGTGTCTCTGTGGCTGGCCATCGGCTCGACTCTCCACCCACCCAGCGCTGAGATCATGGGGGCCCTACCCAGCCACGGAGGGAACTGTTTACCCAGCAACGACTCATTCTTCAGCAGCCTGGTTACAGAGAGACCCTCTAACATTATACATCTCAATCCAGGTGACCACGGGTAAGACCTGTGTCACACACCTCAAAGGGCTTCATTTAGTGGTTTTGGACATCGGGCTAGGGTTTTTGTTGCACGTATTGCTGGGTGGGTATAAAACCTGGTTACTGTAACCATGTTACAATCGGGTTTCTAGTGCATGTAAATGCACTGATATATTATGACTTCAAAGTAGAGATGAAAGATGAATTACATAATTATATAATCATAATACATTTTATGTTTTTAGGTCTTTAGCAAAGGATTTGAATTAGAAATTCAGAGGTGAATAAGATCACATAATATGAGGTGAGATCAAGGACAGAAGTTGTTGATAATAACGCCAGGCTAATGAAAATTGTAACGTTCATGTTGTTCACCTCCTCCGCCACTAGAGGGATCTATAACTTCTACTACATTTCCTACCTCTACTTCGGCGCAATGGCCACCGGCACTGTCATCCTGGTCGGGTTGTTCGTTAGTTGTGTAACAGGTGAGAACAACGCTCAATATGCGTTATCTATGAAAACCGTACTTTCATCACTTTGACATACTGCACCATACAGCAATACTTGCATGCATTGTTTTTTTTAAGTTTGCTGAATGTCGTTACTTTTACACTCATTCTAAAAATCTGATGTTCTAGTTTGCTCTTAATTGCTCTTTGTAACTTACATTTACATTTAGGGCATTTAGCAGACGCTTTTATCCAAAGCGACTTACAAAGAGTACGTTTGTCATGAGAAGGTGAAACATTTCATTTCTGCTAATACAGTAAGAAAGTCACCAGAACTAGTTTCAAGCATTTCAATTGCTAGATTAACCATTGCTAGTGTACATCTAAGTGCCAAGTTACAAAGAGCGATCAAAGTGCCAAATTACAAAGAGTGATTAAAGTGCCAACATATAGGCCTACCATGTCAATCTACAGAGACAAATTAAACACCTGGTAAAGAGATGACGTAGCCTATGTGAACGTATGGATTATGCAAATAACTATTGTCTCCGTTCTTTCCACTGCAGGACGGACAAAGCGGAGTACAATAGGTCCTGGGTTGTTGTGGTGGGACCTGGATAAGGTCAAACCGGTGATGGTGGTACGCAACCTCTTCTACTCCAGCATGTTAAAACATGGCCTCCATGATTTCATGTGGACCTACTGCTCTGTGTCCAGTCTTGTTGCCCTCATCGAGGTCTGTTCTTCACGCAGGGAGACTCGGAGAGCCTACATCATCAGATGGTCCCCCTGAGAGCAGGTCACAGCGGGGTGAAAACAGTTGATGTGGGCCTTATAGAGATACGAGAGGACCACGTTAACGTGTGAGTGGATGTCTTTGGTTACAACAGCCGCCTCCTAGGAAAACAGCAGTTCCTAGCGATAAGGACAATGCGGTTTTCATACAGCCTAATATCACTCATAGGGTGACTTTTTGTACTGTTATTGGTTCAGCAATGTTTTTGTTTTTACACTTTACAACTATGGTATGTTATGATGGTATTGTTGATGATGATACAGTACTGTACAGATTTGTACTGTTTTGTAATAAAATATTTTTTTTGTTAATCTTTGAGCAGTTACGTGTAATCATTTTGTAGATTAAAAAAATGTAAACGTATGACATGGAGAACTTTGAAAGTTAATGATGAACATGCGTGACATTGTGAACTACTTTCTGACGAGTCATTTTCTCTGGAATGTTCCATATCTCCACCTGTTCATACCTGTCTGTCTCGCTGCTGACAGGCGGTGCCCGAACAATTACATAATTGTTCTCTGGAACATCAATAAAGTGCAGGGATTTGGGTCTGTATTCGGTCTGTCAACTCATTACATTACCTGCAGTGTTACCTGTCTGTCATGGCAGTTTTTTACAGTGTAGAGTGTTTGCTATATTACCACATAGTCAAACGCCACCTGAAATGTAGAAACAACCCTCTTGTCTGGGTACCTTAGACCCACAAAAGTGAATATAAGTCAAAAAACAAAACAAAAAAACGTTAAGCAAAATAACTATACCACATGTTAGGACACACCTGGTCCAACCCCTTCCTGCTACTGTTTGGCCCGTCTCTGTATTCACGGTATGCCACAATATCACCACCTACTACTTACAAGTTATAATATCTTATATTTAAACTCTGACACTCTCCAAGCCAGCCAGAGCTCGCCAGTTCACGTCACGAAGCGTGTTAGAGTGGACATTATTTTATTGAGTTTTTTTTTTTTTTTTTTTTTTATTATTCTGAAAGTCTCCTGCCTACAGCTGGTCGGGGTTCAACCTTACAAATACTTTAAAATAGTCAGCAGCACTGCAGTGGACCAGCGCGACGCATTGTCCAGATTGGTGGGACGCTGTTACCTTTGGGTTCTGGTGATCCTACTAAATGTTGAAATGCAACACAACTGAGCAGTTGGTTCTCAATTTATTACTCTTCCCGGTAAAAAGAAACATTTCAACATATCATATAACATTTCATTGTTTGAAGACTAAACAGGCATCTCTTTTTTTTGTCTTGGAATGGTGCTCTGTGCACACCTATACATCCACGATGGTGCACACTGGTCCATTAAAACTCTCGGTGTTCTCTCCATTTGCTCATCATCACCAATCTTCCGCGGCCCGGTTCGAGTCCTCCTCCGCAACCGCACAGTCGAGGTGCTGCACCCCGGGGAGGGCCAAGTCTCTCTCGTTCAGCTTCTCGAGGAACGAGGAAAGCAGACGTTTATTAAGGTGGTCCGTCAGTGTCCTTTCCTCTTCGGCTACCTCCTCGTCCTTGGTCACATTTAATTCAGTATCGTCTTCTTCTTCTGCTGCTCCTTCTCCCCGTGTCTCGGTAAGGGGCCCCGGGGCCGCCTGGTGCTCGTCAGACCGGTGGTTGTGGTTGAAGGACACGCCGCCCGACGGCTCTTCCTCCTCGGTCTCCTGCATAGGTCGCATTTCGGAGTCCGCGGTAGATTCAGCCTCCATTCGTGATGTTAAGGATGTTTGCAGGGCAGCATTCTTCAGTTCTTTTAGTCGCTTATTGTCCAGGTCGCTCCGAGGAGATTCATTTTCGGTCGTGTTGTTGTTGAAAGGCTGACTTACTTGCTCCATAATGTCCTGCGTCATGAGCGCCGACTGCGGAATATCGTCCCCTAGCGGACCAATACTGGGCCGCACATGACCCATGACTACCGTTAGAAAGCACACTACCCCACAAGCGATTGTTTTTCCTCACCCTACTAGAAGCACGAAATGTTGTCAGGTAAAGAACAAAAGAATAGAGAGTTGACACGATAAACAATTACCGAGATGAAATCACAGAGACATAAATACAGTCATATATATATTTTTTTTAAGATACATGTGCATTATAGACATCTTTGCCCATTCAAATCAATTAGATTAGTTGTGTAGGTGGAATGAATACATGATGAACTTATGATAGTTCAGCATTATATTATTATATTCTATATTATATTCGTTTATAACATGTACATGGCTGTATGACGCAAGAGAGGCCACACATTTACAGCTCCCCATTGGCGCAGAGGAGTACACGTCATCACGGTGCGCGGCGCTCTGGGAGAGGAGGTGACGGACGCCTCTTCAAACAACGTTTTGGTTGTTATTTAGGTACGAGCAGTTATTCTATGATAATATTTTTTAGACAAATTCATATTTCAAGAGTTGTGCCTTGATTAGTGTGAGAAATGGTAAAAAAAATAAATAAATTTTATTTAACGCTTGCGGATGCCAAATGGAAAACAACAGGCGTTCGTTCGTATTATCAGTCAGAATATGTGAACATAACATTGTTCATATTATATTGTAGTACTTTTGTCCATGTTTGATGTGTTTGTATTACCATATAAAAATGTCTTAACCATTGAAATACGTCACGAAATGCAACTTTGAAATACGAGCATTAACTTGATAACGCCACCTGTCGTGGACCTCACAACCTCTTTACAATCAAGTCATGTCAATAGTTCCTATCAGAATGTGCAAGTTGATCCGTATTGCTGACCCCAAGACTGCAATAGTTTTGTATCTCCTTAAGATGGCAGAAAAGTAAGATAAACTGCAGTAGAATAAACAGCTTGGTCTCCATCATATTTGGCCTTAGGTGAACTAGAGATGCCTAAGAAGTTCCTGGGTGAGAACTCCAAGGCTGCCACGGCCAAAGCTCGAAAGGCTGAGGCTAAAGCTGTGGAAGACGCCCGCAAGAAGCAGGAAGAGGATGATGCTTTGTGGATGGCAAATGACAAACATGACCTGAAAAAAGAGCAGCGGAAGGTAATCCCACCCGCAACCTCCAAGAAGCGTATTCATGGTTGAATTGTGTGCGTGGCAACTGTTTGGGTCCAGTTAATATTTCACAAGTCTTTTATTGGAGGGTGGGGTCGTAACACATCTGATAGCTTCAGCTGTGGTTACCCCTAACCTCTGTCCCCTGCACTCCCAGGATGACAAGGCGAAGAGGAGGTTGGAGGCTTTGGAGAGGAAGAAGGAGAACCAGCGCCTCCTGGACGAGGAGATTTCCACGCTGAAGGGTCGGAACAACAAGGAGGCGGCGGCGGCGGACACTGCTGTCGGCGGGAAGGTGACCCGCGCCCAGATAGAGGAGACCCTGCGCACCCAGGAGCCCAAGAAGCAGCCTCCACCCAGAGGTATATCAGCCTGTCTGAGGAGACGAACCGCTAGGACGGTGTTTCGCCCCATAGGGGTGATTATATTAAAAAGGGGGCATTCGTTCGGAAATGATGAATGCGGAACAGGTCCGAGCTCAGCCTGATTGACATGGCTTTTTTTTATTGTGCCAACCGAAGAAAGCCCATAATCACAATAACGTCAATATACAATACGTCACAAAATCACAAAAACACTTTTTCTACTAATATTATATATGTAAATATCAAAATCCCAAATCTAATGGCAGTGAAACTAATCACACATAGACATCCTACCATTACTGCTACTGAGTCTCAACAACAAGGTTGTTTCTAGGTTGTCATTGTAACAACAGGATGCCGCAAATGGCATCTCGTTGCCAAACATTCTAAAGTTTAACGTTTCATTGATAACTACCAAATCAAATTCATTTGTATGTGCAAACCTACTTGGCTATAAACATGATTGATTGATCTGATTCTGAATCCAATACAGTCGAGATGGATGTAAGGGTCTTCTAAACTAAATATTAAAAAGAATGTATGCGTGGATATTATTGTAATAGCGTAACATAAGCCACTGTGGTGTGTGGCAAGATGTAGACTTTGTAGGGTCGGTTATGTTAGGTTATTAGGCCATGAGACACAATCTATCAATCACTGATTGGAAATATTACTGGACTTTTACAAAGGGCTTTAATATAATTTATTTTTTACATTCATATGCATATATCATGATGCATATGAATCCTTTTAGACCTATTTTGTCGAAAACACTACATCTTTTTCTGTTTAGCTTTATATCAATGATTATTACATGGATGTGTAGGGATTCTGTAGTGGGTTCGGGTGCTTGACTCCCAGTTTAAAGGTACTGTCTTTGACTCCCAGTTTAAAGTTGATGTCTTTGACTCCCAGTTTAAAGGTACTGTCGTTGACTCCCATTTTAAAGGTACTATTGTTGACTCCCAGTCTAATGGTGATGTCTTTGACTCCCAGTTTAAAGGTGCAGTCTTTGACTCCCAGTTTAAAGGTGCTGTCTTTGACGCCCAGTTTAAAGGTGATGTCTTTGACTCCCAGTTTAAAGGCACTGTCGTTGACTCCCAGTTTAAAGGTACTGTCATTGACTCAGTTTAAAGGTACTGTCTTTGACTCCGAGTTTAAAGGTACTGTCTTTGACTCCCAGTTTAAAGGTGCTGTCTTTGACTCCCAGTTTAAAGGTGATGTCTTTGACTCCCAGTATAAAGGCACTGTCGTTGACTCAGTTTAAAGGTACTGTCTTTGACTTCCAGTTTAAAGGTGAGGTCTTTGACTCCCAGTTTAAAGGTGCTGTCTTTGACTCCCAGTTTAAAGGTGCTGTCTTTGACTCCCAGTTTAAAGGTGCTGTCTTTGACTCCCAGTTTAAAGGCACTGTCGTTGACTCCCATTTTAAAGGTACTATCGTTGACTCCCAGTTTAAAGGTGATGTCTTATGACTCCCAGTTTAAAGGTGCTGTCAACGACTCCCAGTGTCGACAGTCTACTCGTAGGCGTCCTTGAGGACGATGGCCAACACCTACCTGCGCTTTAGCGTCACACTTTTGAAATGACACCTTTCCTCGGCTGGAAGCACCTCCTAAGCAACTATATTATGAGTAATTATTCATACTAATTATCAAACCTGTTTCACCAGAGATGAGCCACCTTGAGACTCCGCTGGAGGAGAACGTGAACAGGATGATACCCGAGGAGGATAGTATGTCGGCCCGGACGATAGAGGACGCCATCGCCATGCTCAGGTGTGAGGTCGTAGGTCGTAGGTCACTGGTTTGTTGTCATTGTCAAAATTGGCCAAATGCTGGCATTCAGGTAAAATTCTTTAGCTTTACCATTTATACTGATTGTGATGAATAAAAAGAATTGGTTTTATGATTGACTCATGACTTCTTATCTACCCCCTCCCCCTTGTTGTCCTTTCCCTGTTCTCTCCTCCCTTGTCCTCTCCACCTGTCCTCCACCACCTGTCCCCCTCTACCTGTCCTCCTCCTTCACCTGTCCTCCACCACCTTTCTTCTACCTGTACTCCTCCATCACCTGTCCTCCACCACCTGTCCTCTACCTGTCCTCCACCACCTGTCCCCCTCTCCCTGTCCTCCTGTTTCACCTCCTGCAGTACGGCGCCAGAGGAGGTGGACCGCCACCCGGAGCGGAGGATGAAGGCGGCCTTGGCCGCGTACGAGGAGCTCCACATTCCTCGCCTCAAAGCGGAACACCCCAACATGAGGTTGTCTCAGCTCAAGCACATGTTGAGGAAGGAGTGGGTGAAGTCACCGGACAACCCCATGAACCAGCGCGTGGCATCCGGCTCCGACTGAACCCGCGGCACCGAATCACCACTCACTCTGACCCTCAAGCCCAACGAAACTCTCACCATTTTGGAAAGAATGTAACTTACATTTTTTTCTTACATTCATTTGAATGTTAAGTAATAAGGAGAGCCGCGCCCTCAGACAGAATCCCTCAGAGGACTCCCAGGACTCTAAAAGAAAGCTTTTAACTCCACGCAGCTTTAGCGAGCTAGCTAACAATCCGCTTAGTTTGTTCTACTCCTCATTGCCCCCGATGAGGACTCTGTATCTTCTGAGTTTGATTACGTTGGGCTCAGCGAACGTTGAGGTGCCAAGCCTGGTTTTGAGATGAAAGTCATTTATTGAAGGGCGCTACTCCATGACATCATCACCAAATCTCACTTAACTGATTAAAATGATTTTGCTTTTGAATGTCGCGACTGCGGGCCCCATCTGAGCAGGGCTGGACAACAACAACAATATGAATAAAGTCAGGCATTGATTCACAGCAACGCTTTTCCAGAATGTTCTTGGTTCTCTTGAGGATAATGGTCATTTTCAATTAGAGTAGTATTGGTCGAACAAATATTAAATAACAATGAGAGGTTAAAACCACCACCTCAAAAGCAGTTACTTTTTTTTGTGTGAGGCGTAAACTCAATTCTTTTAGAGTTGGAGCAAAATCAAATGTTTTGCTATACATGTTAAAGTATACTAGCAATGGTTAACCTAGCAATTGAAATGCTTGAAACTTGTTCTGGTGACTTTCTTACTGTTTTAACAGCGATGAAATGTTTCACCTTCTGACTAATGTACTTTTTGTAAAAGCTTTGGATAAAAGTGTCTGGTAAATGTAAATGTAAAGCAAAGTCGCATCAATATGTGCCCATACAAATGTGGAAACATGGTTTTAGTTTCAGAAATGCTATTCATGATCAGTCATGTTATCTAACAATGCTTACTTTATTTTGTATAGCTACCACTCTGGAACCACACCCATGTAATTTACACAATTGAAAGACAGTGGGGATAAACCGTTAGATTACACTGAAATGCAGCTATAACCAATCATCAAAACAACCTCTCCAAGTAGTTTAAGTAATGCACTGTATCAAATAGCTGTCCAGCATGCGTGGAGAGTGCTGTCCACATAGCAGCGTTCTGGATGAGCCTGGGAAAAATCAGCCTGCTGTCACCGGATTACAAAGCCTTTTGACTGCACAACCTGCTGGGTCTGCTGAGGCTGCAGTCTGTCGAGGCTGGTGCTGAGGCTGCAGTCTGGAGGCTGGTGCCAAGGCTGAGGCTGCAGTGTGGAGGTAGGTGCTGAGGCTGAGGCTGCAGTCTGGAGGCAGGTGCTGAGGCTGAGACTGCAGTCTGGAGGCTGGTGCTGAGGCTGAGAATGCAGTCTGGAGGCTGGTGCTGAGGCTGAGACTGCAGTCTGGAGGCAGGTGCTGAGAATGCAGTCTGGAGGCTGGTGCTGAGGCTGAGACTGCAGTCTGGAGGCTGGTGCTGAGGCTGAGAATGCAGTCTGGAGGCAGGTGCTGAGAATGCAGTCTGGAGGCTGGTGCTGAGGCTGAGACTGCAGTCTGGAGGCAGGTGCTGAGGCTGCAGCCTGGAGGCAGGTGATGGTGTCAAACAGGTGGCATGGATGTAGATGGACAAAGATGAACCAGATACATTCTGGATGAAATGCTGCACATTCATTCGTAATAACCTTTATTGGAGTTGTGAAAAACAAGGGTTTGTTCTTTAAAAAAAAAAGTTTAAAACAAAAACAAAATCATGAAAAATTAAATGAGCAAATATTGCTTTACTTGTCATAGTATGAAAGAATGAGCGTCTTTTATGTGAAACCAAACCAAAGTATTGATGTAATGAAATTATGCACAGTCCAGTCTCGAGGGTCGACCTGCCCCTGGAGCACACATCAGAAACACCGACGAGTTCAATCATTTACACGACCCCCCCCCCCCCCCATATGCCCACGTCTCTTCAAAGCCTATCAAACGTCTCTTTTAACCACTTTGAAGTGTGATGTCTTCACACTCACCTTGTACTCACCCACAGAGGCGCCAGGCGTTCAACCGGCCGTCCAAGAGAACCCTCCCAGCTGTCATTTTTTTTAATTGACATATTTTCTGGTGTTTAACACAGGAGCGATCGGATGTAATAATAAAACGCTGGCCCCCTCGGTGGTCCTCAGGGGCAGGGCTGGCCCCCTCGCCGGTCCTCACGGGCGTTAAATCCATTGAAGCGTGTCACAAACGAGTCCCTTTAGTCCTGCCGCCTCCTTGTGGCGGAGCAGATAAGAAGCCCCTGTGAAGGCTGTGTGATGAAGGGCCCCTGCCCTCCTGTTTATTTACCCCCCCCTGCTTTGAAAAGAGCCCTCCTCCTCCTCCCCACCCCGCAGCCAGCTGACCAATCAGGTCTGCTTCCCCTATTATTTTTTTTCTCTCTCCATGGAGCCCTTTTGAGCTCAGCCACATCTGACGTTACATCTTGGGGATGGTTGTTGTTCTTAACCTGCTGTGATGTGTGTGTCTCTCTCTCTGTGTATGTGTGTGTGTCTGTCTCTCTCTCTCTGTACGTGTGCCTGTGTCTCTCTCTCTGTATGTGTGTGTGTGTGTGTGTGTGTGTGTGTGTGTCTCTCTCTCTCTCTCTCTCTCTCTCTCTCTCTCTCTCTCTCCATTTGCATGGCGTCCTTTCATAAGTCCCAGTGCTCTCGATCCTTTCTTCCGTCACAGTGAATCTCTAATCATTACTTTCAAAGGAGAAGGTCTCTGCTCCTGTCAAGTGTAGGCAGCCCAGGAGGGGCCAGTGAGGGTCCACATCACGGACCACCACAACACACTGCTCCTACCTGCCATAACGACCGCATCTCCCCCCCCCCCCCCCCCCCCCCGAGCCTGTGGACCGGTCCGTTGCTCCCGGTGCCGTGAGGAGGTAAGCCCTGTCACCGTCAGGACCGCATGTTGCTTTGTGTGCCGTGAGTTTAGAAATGGTTTTATATTCCTGCCCATGTTACTTCTTTTTAGGGTCAGGATTGTCAGGATTTACACAAATACTTGGGTTTTACTCAGTAAATATAATAGAAAATGTAACAGAGAAAATGTTGACTGTGGAGATCCGGACAGTTTGTGTCGGTGAGCCTTTCTGATGTCCATCCTGAGAGGACTGTCCTGCTGTCACAGCCGTCTGCTCTCCTCACAGCTGAACCCAACATTCAGAGGGAAGGAACTAGGAGGCTTCTTACACAGCTGTGGCTCTGGGTTATGGTTCCTTATTGGTGTTATTATTATTTTATTAGCTTACCTTGTATTCTTTGGTAACTTGTTTGAGGATTGGATCATGTAGATCAGATGTAGATGTAGGTCAGATTGGATGTAGGTCAGATTGAGATGTAGATCACGGCATTCAGAGCCACTGATTTAGGGATATCAATAATTCACTTTTTTTCGTACATGCACATAGAGGTACTTGATTCAGTCCATCATTCAGCATCACGTGTTTATTTTGTGTTCCAGAACAATGGTCCCCGTCACCTGAGGCCCAGAGATCCGGTGAGCCATGAGGCTAATTCTAGTGAAGCCCACCAACGCCACCCAGCGCCTGGACTCCACCGGCGAAGTCTGCGAGGACGGGGGTCACGAACGCTGCCATCCGTGCCCCGACCTGCCCCCCGCGGCCGGGAGAGACCCCGACATCCTACACCACCGACTCGCCCGGGCCACCCCCGGGCCCGACCCCCGCCAGACTCCCTCCTCCGCGACCCAGGGCGGACCCCCTGCCGGGGGGACCCCCTCTCATTTGCAGCCACTGAAGATCCACAGCAGAACCTTACTGCAGGCGGATGAGCGTGCGTGGTTTCCGTTCTGCAGCCATGTCTGTGGAGGTGGAGCTGGAGGTGGTGGTGGTGGTGGTGGTGGTGGTGGTGGTGTCACAAGCGATCCAACCAACGCTGCAAAGCAGAGTGCCGGTATGGGTATCTCACACCCGGACCACAGTGGAGGAGGAGGCGGAGGAGGAGCAGGAGGAGGAGCAGGAGCAGGAGCAGGAGCAGGGGGAGGTTGTGGATGTCTGTCACGTGACGGGTCCCTCTGCGAACACGAGACAGCGGGGGGGTTCGAGCTGTGGCCGAGGCATGACCCCCTCTGTGGCGTGGGAGGCGTGCCCCAGGAGAGACGCCTCTCGCTGTCGGCTCACAACAACCCGCCTTTCTCCAAGCACTCCCTGACCTCCAGGTGCCAGGTGTTCCCTCAGCAGGCCGTGCCGCTGATACCTGACGGCCCCGCGGCCCCCCGGTGCAACGGAGAGGCCGGCGGCAGAGGCTCGGGCCAACGACCGCCTTCCGACCCTCCGAGACCCGGAGATGGCCGGCCCCCGGCCCCCTCCCACCTGTTCAACATCCCGCTGGACTCCTTTGAGTGCGGGGAGAAGAACCAGCTGTTGCCTCTGTCCAAACCTCTGCACGGCGCTCCGCCCTCGCCAGAGAGCCCCCCGGAGCGCCCCGGAACAGAACCTGGCACTCCGCTCACCCTGAACCCCCTCGGCTCGTCGGACCCCCCGTTCCCGAGCAGCCCCTGGATGAAAGGTCCAGCGCCCGACAGAGCGGCTGCCCTTGCGTTCAGCCGTCGTGGCTCTGGTGGAAACCGACGCCGCAGGGACAAAAGGCTCCATCATGCGGAAAATCAGGTACGTGCTTTTACTTTGAAGGGTTTGAAGGGCTTGTAAAAACATTGTCCTTCTCCTTTTGTGCTTCTTCTCCTGGTGTGTGATGTCCTACAAAGTGAGCTCTAGTTTGCATGCGATAAATTGGAACGTTAGAAACCTTGTTTGATACCTTGTTTGACAATCACATCAACCATCCTAAGAGTCATGGATGCTCATCTGCTGTGATTAATCACCTATTTGTCCAAAGCTTCTTAAAATAAATTATAGTGAGTTATTTTAGATACAGGGCATTCACATGCAGGTAGGGGTTCGGCCATTTTGCTCATGCAGGTAGTCTGGACATCTGGGATCGAACTTGGTGCCTTTGGGCTGGGAGACCGAACCCCCTACCCAGAGCTAGCCTGAGCTAGCCTGGCCCAGAGGTATTCATCGTTTGTATGTGCGGTTCCCCGTGCTCCACTAACTCTCCTCTCTCGGCCAGAACAACGACGAATCCCAGCTCAGTCCGACCGGTTCCCGGGTATCCCTGCTCAAGAGAACCGCGTCGCCCCCCTGCCATGCGGCCGTCGACAACCCGGGACACGCCCCCAACGGGGCCGGGCCGAGGTGTCAGTCGGCCGCCGGCCCCCAGACCGCGTTCACCCCCTCCCCGGTCCGGGACCCGGACCTCCACCAGACCGGGTTCACCCCCTCCCCAGTCCAGGACGCCTTCTCCGGCCCGGAGGACTGCAGCAAGGCGGGGAGCGACCACCTGACCCCCTCACCACCACCACCGAAGAAGAACAGGGACATCGGCCGGCGGCTGGGCCAGCGCCGGGCGCTGTTTGGCATGAGGAAGAAGCTCAGCGACCTCGCCTTAGTCAGCGGGATGTTTGGCATCGTTGTCATGGTGATCGAGACGGAGTTGTCCAGGGCGGTGTACACCAAAGTGAGTCATCACTATTAAAATAAGATACATATACAGTTAGAAAGGAAAATACAATTGGAATAAGAGATACACACAGCTAGGAAGGAAAATACGCTGTTAGAAAGGAAGAACGTGTAGAGTAAATGTTGTTGTACGTACAGTCATATTTTGTTATTATTATTATTATTATTATTATTATTATTATTATTATTATTATTATTATTATTATTATTATTATTATTATTATTATTATTATTATTATGTTATTTGCTAAATTACACAGTAAATACCAATACAATTAAATTCATTCTAAGTAATTCATCATCATCAGTCAGTCAGTCATTTTCTATACCGTTTAGAGGGGGGGGGGTGCAATTCTAAGTAATTCATTTTCATATTTATATTCTTTTAATATTTTATTATATTATGTGTTTATAATAATGTTGGATGCATACAGGTCCAAAGTGGTGTACCCTCTCTATGATTAGTACAATCAGAACAACACTGTGTGCATCCCACATTACTACACACGCTGCTTTACACTGACTTACACTGATTTGATATATATATATATATTATATATGATATCATATATCAAATCATCGTGTGTAATAATGTCACATTTAAATGGAAGGCGTACAGCTAAAAGAATGTATGGTGTGGTGTACTCTCTCTTTATTATGCTTTGTGCAAAACAACACTCTTTACAATAATTACTCATTATTTTTATGTATTTAAACTCCCCTCCTGGAAGCCCAATGATAACTTCTGAATGAAAAAAGTCGTCTGAATCTGTTTAACTGGTTTCCTCCCGTTCCTCAGGAGTCTGTGTATTCCTTTGTCCTCAAAGGCCTGATAAGTGTCTCCACCGTTGTGCTCCTCGGACTCATCGTGATGTACCACGCCAGGGAGGTCCAGGTAGGACGAGATCTCAACTCACCATTAGCTCTCAGCAGCCATTGGGCAGCAGTGGACACGCTGCTGTAGCAAGCTGTTGAGTGCAGTGGAACCATTTCCCCTCGTAGTTTTACTCTGAAGGAAGCCTTACTATTGATGAGAGTTTCTCTGTACCCACATCAGGCAGCATGTTCTCGCGGTTAGGATGTTTGACGCCCAGCTGAGAGAGTCTGGGTTCAAACCCCCAACATCCCTGAGCAAGACGCCCTCACCTCACAAACCTGCTTGTTAATTCAATGCATTTAGAAGAAGGAACTGTAAACCCCTCTGGGTGAGCTTCAGCTAAACGCCAGCCAACTTACCAAAGAGCAACAGTAATGAAGGAACGCCACCCAGTTGAACCACATAAACACGCTCTCTCCGCCGACCGCTCACCAGTAGCCTCCCCTCCACAGCTCTTCATGGTGGACAACGGCGCCGACGACTGGCGTGTCGCCATGAGCCGCGAGCGCATCCTCCTGGTGGCACTGGAGCTCCTGGTGTGCGCCGTGCACCCGGTCCCGGGGCGCCACGTCTTCACACGGACGGCCCGGCTGGCCTTCGGCCGCGCGCCTGCACTGGCGGACAGCGACCTGGACATCCTGCTCTCCGTGCCCATGTTCCTGCGCCTCTACCTGATTGGCCGCGTGACGCTGCTGCACAGCAAGTCCCGCCTTTATTTGGCCGTGGGGTTCGATGGCGAGCTGTCGACTCGGGAAGTCTTTGGGTTGCAGGCGTCCCGCGCCGAGGGACAGGCCGCAACTAACAGACGGCTTCAAAGATAAAACGAGAAAAGATCATTCGTAGTGAATTACAGTTATGAGATAAGACTGCAAACTGCTGGTGTCAAAATGACAACAGCTCAAGTTTTATATTTTCTCTATATTTTTAGGATACCTTTTTCATACTTGAAAATTCAAATTTTTCATATACTTTCTGCTGTGATACCCACAGCAAAACTCCCATAATTATCAAGGAAGAAACCCTGAGAAGAAACACAGACTGGGGATCCCTTCTTCCAGGGATGGTTAGGAGTGCAATAGGTGTCAGATTTGACATACATGGTAGTATTACAAGGAAACTCCTGAAGCACAATTCAAAACAAATTAGGAAACGCGTTATGGTCTGGTAGCCAAGCTGGAGGCCGTCAGGTGGGGTGGCCACGGCCCGGCACTAAGACAGTGACGGTATTGTGGTCATGTGGGCCAGGCGGAACAGGGACCGCCGGTCTGATGAGTGTGTCTCGTGTCACAGGCAGGCTGTTCACGGACGCCTCGTCTCACAGCATCGGCGCGCTCAACAAGATCAGCTTCGACACGCGCTTCGTGATGAAGACTCTGATGACCATGTGTCCCGGGACCGTGCTGCTGGTCTTCAGCATGTCCTGCTGGGTCATCGCCGCCTGGACCGTCCGCGTGTGTGAGAGGTACGACCTCTGAACCGGACCCGGTCGGTATGCCGCCTTACAATACAGGACATGCAATATATACTGTATGTACATATTAATGTTCAATTTGCACATGTGTGTGAGGTACCGACCCACTTTCAACACTTGATGATGCAATATTTCTGGAATAATAAGTTTACATTTACATTTAGGGCATTTCACAGACAGTTTTATCCAAAGCGACTTACAAAAAGTACATTTGTCACAAGAAGGTGAAACATTTAATTGCTGTTGCTGAATATTTCATAAATGTATTAATATGTGTGTTTGAATATGTATGAACGCTCACACACACATGCATTACACTTCCTATTTATAAATCATGTCTTTATTTGGTATTCATACGTTTATCTTTATGCTCACTTGTTTTCTCAGTTACTTTACAGTTACAGTTTTTTTTTAAATAAATTGCCTCACTCACTCATTCATCCATCCATCACTGCCTCCTCTCAAGCTGCTCTCTTCCAGGTACCATGACGCTCAGCAGGTGACCAGCACCTTCCTGGGGGCCATGTGGCTCATCTCCATCACCTTCCTGTCCATTGGATACGGGGACATGGTTCCTCACACCTACTGTGGGAAAGGAGTGTGTCTGCTGACAGGCATCATGGTGAGATGTCTCCATTCACTGGATCTGCTGCTACTGTATCTCACTGCGTTGATGTGTTGTGTTGTTGGTTCACTTTTACCTGATGTCTGAAGTCATCATCACTGTGCCATCGGGGCTGTGCATTATCTATAAAGTTGTGGAATATACGTTGAATGTACACAATGCAGTTGTACATACAGGGTTTTGTTATTGTGGTATTTTTTTGTGTGTAGTTCCAAAAGCAATATCAGCATTTTACAAGTTAACATCATGTGACTGTTGTATTCAATGTAATGTATTTGAAAACAATATTTCTATAGAAATGTCAGGTCAAAGTAAGCAGAAGTGTTTGTGAGTGGGGCTGGTCCTCTGGTCTTCAGGGCGCCGGCTGCACAGCCCTGGTGGTTGCCGTGGTAGCGAGGAAGTCAGAGCTGACCAGAGCAGAGAAGCACGTCCACAACTTCATGATGGACACCCAGCTGTACAAGAAGGTCAGTTCACAGTTCCCTGCATGTCGGGTAGATCATTGAAATCATCATTTCAGAATAATTAATCTTGCACAGTGTATGTGGCGTAATTAACATAACAATATAGTTTCTTGATTGCTTTGATGCAGCAGTCAACTCAAACTCCACATTTTTCAAAACAGTTAACACACAGGCCGAAACAGTGGCACTCATGGTCAAAATGACACATTTTGTTTGCAACAGGCTCTAACCGTGCCAAAACATATAAAATATGCAACAAAAGCAAATTTTGTCTTGAAACACCACAACTTGCAAACAAGTGTATGAGCTCTTCCAATCAACCAATTGTGCACTCAAGCACTCAATTGTGCCCCATTGCTTGCCATTGTAGCCTATATATAGCTTTCATGCCAGTGCCATTTGTTGTCAAATTTGCCTTCTTGCAAAGAATTGGATCCAGAATCACAAATGCTTTGAAGCTAATTGTATTGACTCCATTGATTTCTTTTTCAAACTGTGGCTGAAACAATATTACACGAAATACATGTAAACCAAAATAAAATCCGTTACATTAAAGTATAAGAAATAGCCATTATTGCTACTCAGTCTCTTATGTCTTGAGGATGGGGCCACATGGCCTCATCCACATCACATTGAATATCCTCTCTTGAATTGCACTGAGGGAAAAATCCAACCTTGACATTACTCTGCACCGGTTTCTTGGGCAGTAGCAGTCATTGCATTCAGCAAGGGCATCGGCGCATAGGGACGGTGATCATAAACCTTCCACCTCCAAGCACTGAAGAATGCCTCTATGGGATTTAAAAATGGGGAATATGCTGGAAGGAACTGCATCGTCATCTGAGGGTGTACTGCAAACCACACACTGACAAGGCGAGAGTGGTAGAACGCCACATTGTCCCAGATAATGACAAAGAGTGGCATGCCGGGCCTCAACAGCCCTCTCTCCTCAGGTGGGATCAGCCTGTCATGAAGTGCATTCAAGAATGGTATGAGGCGCTCAGTGTTGTAAGGGGTAATAGTGGGGATATGGCATAGGACACTGTTGTGGAAATTTCCTCAGCTGCTGGTGAAGAATGAAATAGAGACTTCTGCCGGCCGACAAGGTTTTATTTTCTTTGCAAAGAAAAGGTCAATCAACACGCGAGCGGTGAAAGATGAAGAAAGACCCCGAGCATGGGGATACCTAAACATTTATACCTGAGGAACACCCCCTGGAACACCCCCTAGACTATGCTTTACATCCATTTGTCTGCTGCAGGAGCTGGTCCCCCAGGGAGGGTTTTCACACCCTTTGTCTGCTGCAGGAGCCGGCCCCCTGTGGATGTGCACCTAGGGTATCCTGCATTTCCTGCATTTCCTGCATATCCTGCATATCCTGACTTTGCATTTAAGTGCAAAGTTAAGTCTAGACATCACACAAAACAATTTGGTTAGGAAGGGGAAATGTTGGGCGTCTCGATGGTTAAGACAATTAAATTGAGGAAGGGGAAAAGGTTGGGCGCCTCAAATGGTTAAGACAAATAAATTGAAATTGCCATGACAACACCATCATTGGAGATGGCAGAACACATGGTTATGTTGGCGTCCCTCTGTCCTGGAACTGTGACGGTGGCCCTGTACCCAATGAGGTTCCTTCCACGTCCCCTCACTTTACAGAGATTGAAGCCGGCTTCATCAACAAAAATGAAGACATGATGTGCCCCCTCAGTGTCAAGCTCCATTATTCTCCAAGTTAAAAAAGGCAAAATGACGATGAAAAGTGACTCCAGTTGACTCCAACTGCATGATATGACAAGGCATTACAGTATACTGTAGTAATGTGTCCTTACCTCCACATATTGGCATCTGGCCTCCTGCACAACGTCAGAGTTTCTTTGAAATGCAACTGTACAGAGCTGCTTCATGGCCATGTGGTTCCTCCTTAGGATGCGGTCAATGGTGCCCACGCTCACGTTGTTGATGTTCCTAAGCATGCCCTGGTCTGCGATCACTGCTGCCCTGATTTCACGCAGCCTTATGGCATCGTTTGCCACAACCATGTTCACAACGGCTGCCTCCTGCTCAGCACTCATAATTCTCCCTCTACCACCAGAGAATGGTAGCCTTTGGATTCTATAAAGAATACATGTAATGGGAATGAGAAAACAATTACATAAAGTATATCACTGAAGATATTTCTGTATATACTGTACAGCAACATTATCCGTTTTTCTGTCGAAAATTTCTGAAGACGGATGCGACAGTATTTCTGTTTGCAACGGGTTGGACTCTTTGTCCGGCCTCTCCAAGTGAAAGGCTGTGATTGATAACGTGATCAGGCAATTTCCCTCAGGGATCAATAAAGTATGTCTGTCTGTCTGTCTGTCTGTCTGATCAATAAGAGTTGCCCGAATTTCATCAGAAACCTAATCCCTTCCAACTGTACCGCCACCTCGCACTCGGACCCCTCTTCCTCGGACCCCTCTACCTCTTCCTCTCACTCTCATCTGCCTTAGACCTCTTCCATCCATGTTGGTAAAGAACAGCACAGACGCTGCACCTTTTATATAAGGCCTGCAGACTGGTTGGCTAATTGAAGATTTGTGTGAAGGAGTGTTAAACAGGTGCCTCAGTGATTTCATACTGATGTAGGTAGTTTCTGATAGTTAGGAACAGATAGTTTCTGTTTGGTTACCACAGCTAAAACAATGGAGTTTGGACTGCTTGAATGACATCCGTGTTAACTGTTCTGCAAAAGGGTGGGGAAAATGTGTCAATGCAATGAGAAAGCGTTAACACGTTTGCAAGAGGTGTCTTGTGCTCTGCTGAGACAGTGATGATGAAAACAGAGTGGATCCCAGTTTCTACAGTTACTTCTACTACTACTACTACTACTACTACTACTACTACTACTACTACTACTACTACTACTACAACTACTAAAACTACTACTACTACTACTACTACTACTACTACTACTACTACTACTACTACTACTACTACTACTACTAATAATAATAATAATAATAATAATAATAATAATAATAATAATAATAATAATAATGTGACATGTATACATAGGCCTATGTTAATTATATTAGAATGTTAAAAAAAAAAGTATTAATAGTTTTACTTATTTTTTATAACCTTTTACCTTTCAGTTTAACAAATAAAGTCTGTAATCTTAACCATAACAAACATAAAATGCAGGTGAAATACTTTGCAGGTGAAAAACACAGCAGCGAACGTTCTGAGGGAGACCTGGCTCATCTACAAGCACACCAAACTGGTGAAGAAGATCGACCACGCTTCAGTACGCCACCACCAGAGGAAGTTTCTCCAGGCCATCCACCAGTAGGTGCTGTAGAGTCACGTTCAGTCCACGCACGGCCATTTCTACTCATGGTTTGGCCGTATCGTTTACTGTGGACCGACAGTTTGCACCCACGGCTTGCAGAGCAGCTATACATGAGGACTTAGATGACAAACCATCTGCTATAACTTAGAACTGTTATAAATTATAACTGATTATAACTAACATGCCCCGTTTACTCTGGTTCATTGATTTATTAATTCATGCATTCATTCATTCAGATTACGAAGAATCAAAATGGAGCAGAGGAAACTAACTGACCAGGCAAACACAGTGGTCGACATTGCAAAGGTTTGTTGTTCTTCAGAGAAAAGAACATTTCATTTTAACATGAGAGCTGTTGAAGTGATAAAACAGGAAATCATTAATGCTGGTCATGATTCAAGCCTGCGTTTACAGGCTGTTGGATAACAACATCATGTAAACAACTTTGGTATATGAAATTAGTACTGTAACCTTGTAAATAATGTATGTATTGCACATCTCTAGACATCTCTCTAGACTCAGAGTATGATCTCTCCTCTAGGCTCTCCCAGAGCATGATGTACAAGCTGGTGTCTCCCATGGCCTTTCCTCTGGTCTGGTGTCTCTAGAGCACATGTGTCAAACTCAAGGCCCGCGTGCCAAATCTAGCCCGCCACGTCATTTTATGAGCTTAAAAGGCATACTGCTTCACAGCGTACCATGCAGCCACCATGAACTACATGAACTACTACTACAACTACTTTTACTAAATCAAAATGGCCGAGAGCTATTCATGTTTTGTATAACATTTATTGTCAAAGTTGATTTCAACCTAAACAAACGGAATAAGCTTGTGTTTGCCTGAACATTTACAAAATGTTGGTGCCCACAACTCACATTTTGCATTAGAAACATCAACGTTACGTTTGTGAAACAAAACAACCGTTTCCCCCCTCTTCATGAAAATAAGACATTTTAACCACCGTTTGATTGACAACTAATTGGCAAATAATCATTTTGTGTAAGAAGGGGGGCGGGACATCTATGAATTTGATTGGGTGTAGTTAACCCTTTGGCGAGCTACCTGGAATGGGGTGGCGAGCTACTGGTAGCTCACGGGGCACGTGTTGGAGACCCCTGCACTAGAGGGTCAGACCATCATGTCTCTCCTGGTCTCTCCTCTCTGTAGAGGATCAGACCATCATGTCTCTCCTGGTCTCTCCTCTCTGGGTCAAACCATCACGTCTCTCCTCCGTTCGGTCCTCTCTAGACCCAGAACATGATGTATGACCTGGTCTCGGAGCTCCAGCGCCGCAGCGAGGAGCTGGACCGAAGGATGGCAGCGCTGGAGGAGAAACTGGACTCGGTTCTGCTGGGGGTGCACTCCCTCCCGCTGGTGCTTTCCCAGGCCATCGCCAAGCAACAGAAGGACTTCCTGGACAACCTGTCCTACCAGGTCCACTTCCTCACGTCGTCCCTGGCTGAGCCCGAGGGCGGCGGGGGGCAGCTGTGTCTGGCCTCCACTGCACCTGAGGGCTGCAGGTGAGGCCTGGCTGTACTGGTCAGGGTGGTCCCCACATGTGTCATCTAGGGTCATTAAAATGCTACCATCTTATCTGGTAAATCAACATGTAAGTCCAAATGGCACCATGGCAAAGCAAAACACTGCAAACTATAACGAGTGATATTTTGAGGTTATAGTTCTGTTCTTTGGTTCTGAACACTAGAATGTGTACAACTGTAGACTGATCTGAGTTGTAGTTGAACTGTACTGTATATGTAAGACACCCCTGTATCCAACTCTCTTTTAACTACATTATTATTTTAAACTGAAAGGCAGCGGCACTTTAAGTTTGTAAAGTCTCTATTTCGTCACCTGAAAGCAATAGTTAAATAATATGCCAATAATTGACCCTCTGTGTAGTTTTATCTCTTCATAAATATTACTTTTTGATTTAATGTAAACATGAAAGTTATAGATGCCTTTTAATGAGTGTATGCATTAATAAACGAAAAAATTGAATTGATACATTTAATTTCTCCACTTTGTAATAGTTATTTGGCAATAAACTCTATAGTCCCAACAAATGTCAATGTACACACACACACACACACACACACACACGCACGCAGGCACACACACACACACACACACACACACAACCCCATGTATGTATGTATGTATGTATGTATGTATGTATGTATGTATGTATGTATGTAAGGGAGAGTTCATGACCTAAAACAAGATCGAAACACCCACACCCACACCCACCTGTTTGTACTGAGAGCTGTTTGCACTGAGAGGTTGACAACAGAGGGTCGGCCACTTCTCCCGCCAAACGGCAACATCTAAAAGCAATACAATACTATGCAACAAGCGGCCGTAATATAACTGAATATGCGTGACTTTAAATTGTTTCACAGACAATGTGATGACTCCGGCGTCTCGTGAAGCTCAGGTGTGCGGTTTATTGGCCAGAGCAGGCGTGAGCCGTCCGCGCCGCAGGACTGCTCTCTGAGCTCAGAGGATGAAGTACATATTTACATACTCTCGCGCCGAATTCTCGGAAGTGATCCGAGCCCACGAGACCACCATTTCGCGCGCTGAGGCTAAGCTCCGGTCACAATACAAACTGACAATCCTACCGACCTATGAGCGGCCGCCCGTGAGTAAGAACTAGCCAATGGTGGAGCGCTTGTAGTTGTAGACGGGCGGGGAAAGAAAGTATCAAAGAACTATTGATTCTGTCCTCAGCAGCGCGTTGAGATTCTCTTGCAAACTAGAGCGGTACCAGGAAAACTCTTGCGGCATAAACTTTATCAGTGGATTTGGAAAATCAAACAGGTAAAGACACAAACTACGTTGAATGTATAACCTAAAACTGTGGTGAATCGTATTGCTTTACCAAGCTAGCTAGCCCGTGTTTGCTAACTTAATGTCCTCCCCTCGGTTCTAAGTCTCCGTCATTCACTTGTTTGGTTCTGGAGGTTCGCGTCCTGTTCGTTTGTTGGTTCGGGAGGTTCACGTCCTTTTCTTTTCTTGGTTCGGGAGGTTCAGGTCCTGTTCATTTTACACCCTGTTCGTTTCCTCCGGACTGGGAGCTGTAACCCGCTGAGCCGGGCCACCCAACAGCGTGTTCGGTCACCAGAAGTTCGGGCTGGGGTCGGGAACGTGGTTTGCTGTCAGTGCAATCCGGGCTGGGAGCTTTTGCCGTGTGGTGCTGTTGACTTGGAGCGGCTATCAGATGGATGATGGCTGGTCCAAACTGAACAGTCCTTCTCTCAGTACCAAACATTTATACGGAGGGAAACGGTCCCCTCGAAACTAGTTTTCAGTATTTGGCCATTGAGGTGTGGTTGTAGTTAACGTAATGTATTTCTAGATGTTACTTTTTTATTAGATTGGTTAGATGTCTCAGGTTGTCCAGACAGACGGTCGGTCCAGTTTGAGTACCCAGTGATTCGAAGGGTTTGAACGAATCGGACCAGCTGATCCCAGCTGAGAGCTGCAGGGAGAGCTCAGGGGGGGTAATAAAGTCATCGTGTTTGAAATGAACGGCAAAGGCATCCTCTTTTAGTCATAATCGATGCTATTACGCCATCGTGTGTCATTTTGAAGTCATATTTTGTGGTCCCACGGTGTTTTTTATTGTCAAAAACCCGAAGCCACATTGTTTGATGGCAGTGCCTCGCGCCCGGATGTGCTCTCTTTAAGAGTGGGAGTGGCCTTCGCCTCGTTTTCCCGCACTGTATTTAAATCAGCTTTGGCCCTCCCCGGGAAGGCTGTTGGAGAGGTGACAGGTCAATCTCATTGAGTCACATCACAATGACCGTCTCAACGTCTCCACTCCATTATTGACCTTCATCGCGTGGCAGAAGGCACGAAATAAAGACTTTGGTGGAGACCGTGCCGTGGTCTCTCTTGTTCGAAACTTTTAACTTTTTTTGACTGACTAGTATTACTTTTCACCAGATTGTTTCGCCAATCCTTTTCTATGAAACGATATAACCGTTATATGCATGTTACTGCCACAGCAGTGTTTGCCCGCCATTGTTCAGCTGTTTTATTGCATACGTTTTATAGCACGATGACGAATACCAGGTGCATACCCATAGTTTCCATGCCCGCTATGGTGTTGAATGGAGAATCACTAATTGTCGTAATAAAGAAAAGATCGCAAAATCGAAAGATGATATTAATTTGAAAGCTGATTGTTATTATAAAATCAAAAGATGATAAGCTAATTTAATAACGGTCCTTCATGATTTGTTTGTGATATATTGGTGTGATGTGCATAGAGCACTGACTTTGTATCCCACCTGGAATAATCAC
The DNA here is from genome assembly GCA_036785325.1 of Urophycis tenuis. NCBI lineage: Eukaryota > Metazoa > Chordata > Actinopteri > Gadiformes > Phycidae > Urophycis > Urophycis tenuis. The sequence goes on along the minus strand of JAXIVH010000003.1, from coordinate 3,810,937 downwards.
TTGTGAATAGTTTGTACTGTACTACTTTTCCATTATCCTCTACCAGCCAGGCAGATGCCATAAACAAACCTTTTGTACAGTAGTGCCCCAGCTCTCCAAGCAGCCTTTCTGTTGCTTAACATGGTGATTTAGGAAACGTCTGTCAGCTTCATTGTGGTGATGATGGATTCTGTTGGCTACAGCAGCGCCCCAGCTGTCGGGCTTGTTTTTGTGTTCTCCTATTTTGGACAACAATGGGGTCTATCTGCCATTGGCTCCAAAGTACTTAGGAGCAGAGTGTCAATTTGCAGTTATGGCCATTTCACTGACTATCAGTATAAGGAGACGGACCTGGTTCTGCCTTGTTCCTTTTGAAGATGCAAACATTTTGTATTTATAATCAATTGTTTATAGAACTATTTGCATGTGTTGTGGACAGGCAGGCGGGAGTAGTGGATTCAGAGTGCGGTGGGGGCAGCATCATCCAAAGGTTAACCTAGCAATTGAAAGCCTTGAAACTTACTGTATTAACAGCAATGCAATGTTTCACCTTCTTCTGACAAATGTACTTTTTGTGAGGCGCTTTGGATAAAAACGTCTGCCGAAGGCCCTAAACGTCAACGTAACGGTCCATTGTCCCCAGGGCAGCTGCAATGTGGATCCAAGTACGGACGATGGACGGGAAGGAGACCCACCGGGTGGACAACCTGTCCAAGCTCACCAAGGTGGACGAGCTGCGTCTCAAAATCCAGGAGCTCTTCAAGGTGGAGCCCGACAGACAAAGGCTCTTCTACCGTGGCAAACAGGTATGTCGACCTCACACAGCCGCTGCCGCTGGCGTGGATTATAGATACCGAGGGCTGGGCATGCGGCGTTTGTTAACTTGATGACTAATGACCATGACAGTCCTGGTCAGTACCATGCAGCGTATTTGAAAGGTTGTTTGTGGCGATGGCGAGAAAGGAAAGTGCTGTTGTGCAATATTAAAATGAAGGCTCAGAAGTTTTTTTTTATTTTTTATTTTTTTCTTATTATAAATGATGGCCAACAGAAATACATTGTTTACTTCTAATGATGTTATCAAGGTGCATTTGGAGTTCGATAGAACATTACCATATGTGGTAATGGTAGTCGGCAATTACAGTACAGTTGCATTACGTTCGCTGTGCAACTGAATGAAGCCAAAGCGTTTGCATGTTTGAGGAAGTACAAACCACAGAGCAGGGGGCAGGGTCTGACCCTGCCCTCTCTCAATACCTGCCAGGTATGCGGTGGATGCATCCCTCTGATATGTTTCTTATTTTGTATAGAGCGTTTCCTTATTGCGGTAGCCTTCTACTTGACTGTCTGGTACCATGTCCCCCAAATCCTAGAAGCTGGCGATGAAATAAACTTGTATTAGGTTGCCTAATCTGAACATGCTGTCTTGCGAACTACAGAAAACTGAACACAACTTTTCACTGGTTTGAAGTCAACGTGTGTTTAAAGACCCGTTACACACCAGTAGATGTATGATCTCAGAGTACAGTGGGTCACTCTATTTGAACAATCTGGCAGTGGGCCATAAATCTGTGGTTTTGTTTAAGGCTTTATTTATTAAAATACTATTCAATGCATCAATCCCTCAATGTATATTGTGATTTTCTCCATTTGAAAATGTTAGGCAAGCAAAATGTAACTTTGGGTTTATCGCTGACCGAAAATGAATGAATGTATGGTGGTTATATATGTTATATGTTATAACATGCAGAACATGTTATTTGCGATGCAAATGTTGTCAATTGATGTTGCATAAATTGCTTCATTTCCCCTGTCACAATGCTAATGGCAATGCTACCACTAGCTATGATAATCTAGTTACAACTAGCTATGATAATCTACTTACCACTAGCTGGGATAATCTAGTGTTAGTCTTTTTACAATCTGGACACATTTCGCTGCTGACTGTTGGCTAGTCTCTGTCTTTGATGCTGTCTTAATCAAGGCGTAGGGGATTTTAGGGGAGGAGCTTACATCCATTGTGGTAGACAGCTGAATACATAATCCTCGTGTTCTGTATGGTTTCTGGTGGAGCTTCGTGTCAGAATGTACAAATGCAGTCGAAACATTGTGTTTACTTGGGTTTGGGTAGGAGGGGCCCTTTTTAAGTTCTGTTGTATAATCAAAGCAGGTCTTGCTGCTAATAAACAGCCAACTGAATTTGTAAGATTTTAGTTCGCGAGGTAAAGTTGCCCAGTGTTGACACAAAACAGCATCTCAAATCCCAAGCAGTCGTAAATTCTTCAAATATTGGATCAGCCATGGGGAAGTTTTTCAGTAAATCTCAATTGTTTCATATTACATATAAAGGCATCTCAGTTTTGGCACAGACTGTCTGGCTGTGGCATTGTTCTTAATGAAGGAGCGGTCTGTTGGTTCCTACATGCATGTGTGCCGAGACAAACTCCCCCCTCACCCCAATGGGCTAACTCAATTGAATCTTCTGTATGGCCGTTCATCTTCTAGTTTCTACTAGCCAGGTCAAGGTTCACTCCCAACTTGGAACCAACCCTTAATTTTTTTTTGTAGCGAAACATTTCCAACAATCCTATAACTTGTATGATTTAGTGCCAATTTTTGCAGTCACATTTGATGGAATCCTGAACATCAAATCTTTATGGTGCATTTGTACAAAATGCATTAGAGGCCAAATTCTATGGTCCAAAAGAAATGGGAGTGCGGTGATGCCCACTGACTCCGCCCACAAACCCATCCCCGTGACTGACCACGTTCCCCCCCCCCCCCGGTTCAGATGGAGGACGGCCACACCATGTTCGACTACAGCGTGGGGCTCAACGACATCGTGCAGCTGCTCCTGAGGACCGCGGCGCCCGTCGTCGACGCGGCCAAAGACGCCAAGGAGCCCAAGGACGCCGAGCTGTCGGACTCGGACTCGGGCTGCGGCTCGGCCCAGAGCGAGTCCGACAAGTGCTCCACCCACGGGGAGGCGGAGGCCACGCCGGCCGCCGGGACCTCCGCCGGCACCGACACGCAAGAACTGATCGACCCGGGGTTCGGCTTGTACAAGGTACCGAGGGCTTCTGCAACGCTGTCCATTGGTGTTCAGGGTCGTCGTGGTTACTTGACCTGGTCACTATAATAGTATGCTATAATGTTGTAATGTGGTATGGTTTTCCTGCTTTTGGATGTGGTGTGTAATTGAATGATCAACGGACGCCTCCCATCAGCAGAAGGCATCAGATCCAATAGGTTAAAGGATCAACAACAATTGGTTGTTGCTTTGAAATCATCAAATTATAATGTCAGATGCTATCGTTTTTGTAGATCTAGCACGATCCATTCACCCATATAACCGTTTTTTAAGCGCTCTGAAGTCTGAGCTTTGGTGTGGTTCTACTTTGTGTTGTAGATCAATGAGTTGGTGGATGCCAGGGACCTGAACATGGGGGCGTGGTTCGAGGCCCAGATACTGAAGGTCACCAAGGGCCCAGAGACCACCGCGGGGAAGGAGGAGCAGAGCCAGCCGACAGACGAGGAGATTCGCTACCATGTCAAATACGAGGAGTAAGCCTGTACTCTTCAGCTTGTTTGATATTACAAATGTACATTTTTGGATAGTGATTGTAAGGTACCCCCTGAAAAAAAAAAAAAAAACTAAATCCTTTGTCTCAAGTGTCTACAGTCTTGACGTGTGTCCTCTACCACCTCAGCTACTCTGAGAACGGCGTGGTTCCGCTGCTGGCCAAGGACATCCGGCCGCGGGCCCGCACCGTGTACCAGTGGCACCAGCTGGAGCCCGGCATGGTGGTCATGGTGAACTACAACCCCGACGAGCCCAAGGAGCGCGGGTACTGGTACGACGCCGAGATCCAGAAGAAGAAGGAGACGCGGACCGCGCATGAGATCCACGCCAAGATCCTGCTTGGGTAAGCGTGGTAACCGTTAGAGCCGATGCTGTTTACACTTTTAGTTTGAACCCTGGAACTCTTCTGTTCTCTGGGTTTGTTTTCTGTTGATGAGTGCTGTTGGTTAATCGTCACATACCCAGAGTAGTGCGGAGCCTGAATGTTTATATACACTGCTCAAAAAAATAAAGGGAATAATATTCCAGTTGAAAATATTTATTCATCACACAGTGGAATGCGTTGAGAACAAAATAACATAAGAATGATCAATGGAAATCAAAATCATTAACCCATGGAGGTCTGGATTCAGAATCTGACTCAAAATAAAAGTGGAAAAATCACAGATCACAGGCTGATCCAAATTCTATGGAAATTCCTCAAGCCAATTCAAAATGAGGCTCTGTAGTGTGCCTGTATGCACTCCTACAACGTCTGTGGCAAATGCCAATCAGGCTGCGCGGTGTTGGGCTGTGAGCACAGGCCCCAGTTGTGGTCCTCATACCACCCTCATGCAGTCTGTTTCTCACAGTTTGAGCAGAAACATGCACATTAGTCGCCTGTTGGAGGTCGTTTTGTAGAGCTGTGGCAGTGCTCCTCCTGTTCCTCCTTGCACAAAGGACCAGATAGCGTTCCTGCTGCTGGGTTCTAGTCCTCCTACGGCCCCCTCCACATCTCCTGGTGTACTGGCCTGTCTCCTGGTATCTACTCCATGCTCTTGACACTTGAGACACAGCAAACCTTCTTGACACAGCATGCATTGATGAGCCATCCTAGATGAGCTGCACTACCTGAGCAACTTCTATGGGTTGGAGACACCGCCTCATGCTACCTCTAGCGTTGAGGGCAGTGGCGAAATGCAAAAGTAACCACAAATCAGCCAGAAAGGATCAGGACAGGGAAATGGTCTGTGGCCATCACCTGCAGAACCATTCCTTTTATAGGGGTTGTCTTGCAAATTGCCTCTCCTTTCCACCTGTTGTCTGTTCCATTTGCACAACAGCAGGTGAAATTGATTCACAGTCAGTGTTGCTTCCGAACTAGACAGGTTGATATCCCAGAAGTGTGATTGACTTGTAGTTACATTGTAATGATTGTGTGTTCCCTTTATTTTTTTTGAGCAGTGTACATTTATTAGGGAGGTATTCAAATCTTTATTTAGGATTTGTTTTGTTGTTGGTTTTTTGGGGGAGAAAAATATACATAAATATTACAAAAAAAAGCACAATCAAATTTGTGAAGGAATTGAAGGGTAAGTTACATTTTGTCCAAATACCCTAGGAGTTAAATATGTACGGTCACATCAATGCTTCCTTAGTGCTAGCCGTAGAAATCATCAAGATGGCTCTGACAAACATTGGATGACCGAATTATCTCTCGGCCATTTCGTATTTGTATATTAATACATTATTTAAATTCTTTGCTAGCATTTTGCATAGTCAAATCTGTTTGGCCAGGCCAGATCAGTTGTTGACTGAATGCACTATCGGTGTTTCCCACGGCTGTCTATAGGCACGGCACAGCTCCCCCCCCTTAAGGAATGACCCCCGATACAGAGTCACAATATGTCCTATGTAATGTAGTTTTGCTTTATTACAATTTATATACAAATAAGAGAAAAAAAAAGATCCATTGATGAAAACTCAAATTTGCAGCAGAGATCCTTGCTGGCTCTGATATAAGGCAGGGAAAGATATGCACTAACAATTTACTTAACTTCATTTTACATTTTTTCTCTGATCCAAATCCTGTCATGGTGAAAGTTTGATTCTAATCTTTCTTTGCAGTGACGCTGGCGACTCCCTTAATGACTGCCGGATCATGTTCCTGACGGAGATTTACAAAATTGAAGAGGCCGGGGCCCTCGACAGCTCTGCTCCGGGTTCAGAAAGCCCTCTGAAAAGTAAGACTTGAGTGGAAGAAGGTGGCAGTAATATTAATGACATATGATGCCGTTGGGGAAACATTGGATGATTTTGGAGGTGCTGACCCGCCTTGATCTCCTTTTGGTTCTTCAGGGTCCAACGGGCCAGAGTGCAAACGCTGCAAGGACGACCCCAAGAAGAACTGCCGCTGGTGCAACTGTCACGTGTGTGGCATCAAGCAGGATCCGGACAAGCAGCTGCTGTGTGACGAGTGTGACATGGCCTTCCACATGTACTGCCTGGACCCCCCACTCACATCCATCCCAGATGACGAGGACTGGTGAGTCTGGTCTCTGGGTCACTGAAACCTGCCCACGGCGGCAGTAGCTCAGTAGGTAGAGCGGGTGGACAGAGCGGGTCGTCGACTAACCGTAGGGTCGGTGGTTTGATCCCCTTGATCCCCCTCCTCCAACTGTCCACATGTCGAACCCCACACATGTTCTGATTGTCAGTCGCTTTTGTCCAAAGCGACTTACAATCAGTACATTTGTGGGGTTCGACACGTGGACAGTTGGAGGAAGGGGAATCAAGGGGATCGAACCGCCGACCCTACGGTTAGCGGACGACCCGCTCTGTCCACCTGCTCTGTCCACCCGCTCTACCCATTGAGCTACTGCCGCCCTTAAATGTAAATTCCCCTTTTACAACAATGAAACTGAGGCCTTTTGGGAGACTCTTGCAATGCGTCCCATGGAGTTAATTCTGAAACGGTAATGCTGAGGTTCAATACAAATAATATAATTTCACTCACATTATACAGCCCCCCCCCCCTCTGAATGGGAAGGAAAATCTGTCTTGTGGTTCTGTGTGTACGGCAACATCCACTCAGAGGTTGATTTACAATGTTCAGATTGACTTTATATGTTGGCAGGGTGCACAAACTGAAACGGTCTTGTTTTTAGTTAACTTCATGTGTAGTAACGTGTATGTAATGGCCCGTTAAGGTATTGTCCCAGTTGCCGTAACGACGCCAGCGAGGTGGTGTTGGCCGGTGAGAAGCTGAAGGAGAGCAAGAAGAAGTCCAAAATGGCGTCCGCCAGCTCCTCCAGCCAAAGGGACTGGGGAAAAGTGAGTTTCCCAACATAACTGTCAAAACATGAGAACTGTACCGTGACATGTGGTTTTTTAAAGGATTAAACAAACTAATCGGTGCTTTTCCTTGACTTGCAGGGCATGGCCTGTGTGGGGCGCACTAAACAATGCACCATCGTGCCCTCCAACCACTACGGCCCAGTGCCCGGGGTCCCGGTGGGCTCTCAGTGGAAGTTCAGGGTGCAGGTCAGTCGGCTCCACCAGCGAGTGGCAGGCATTGGGGGTTGAAAGAGGAACTGATTGTTCTGAAGGCGGTTGATACAATAGGGCAATTTCTGCCCTCCTGTCGTCACTTGCTGGCTTTTTTTGTTTCCACTTCCTGTAATGCACGCCATCTGGTTGTCATGGCAGTTGCCATAACGGAACAATGCTTGAAGAGACAGGGTTTTGGGGGCATGCTTGCTCTCTTTGATTCGGCTTCAAAAGCATGATTTATCTTTTATTTGGGTCATCTAAAAACCATAAACATTGTAGTCCACTACGCCAATACATGGCGAAACCATTTGATATTCAAACGAGTCAGTCAAAGGCTGTTTTCCCTCTGAGCAGTGACGGCCATTTTCCTTGTTTCTGTTTGACAACGTGCCATGTAAATGTGTCCAGGTGAGTGAGTCTGGTGTCCACCGGCCCCATGTGGCTGGTATCCATGGAAGGAGCAACGATGGCGCCTACTCCCTGGTCCTGGCTGGAGGCTACGAGGATGACGTGGTAGGCTAAGCTAGCGTGGCCATTTGGTGGATACTTTTAGCTAAACCGGGCCAGAAATGATGGCGACCTGGTCAGAACCTGATTCTGATGATCTGTGTTCTTGTTCCTGGTTCTAGGATGACGGTAATGAGTTCACTTACACTGGATCCGGAGGGCGGGACCTGTCTGGCAACAAGAGGACCGCTGAACAGTCATGTGACCAGAAACTTACCAACATGAACAGGTGTGTATAGTTGCCGTTTGCTAAAGCCTGAGCTACTTCAGCTGCCAGCTGGGTCTCTAAAGCTGCTTGCCTGGTTTCCTATAGCCGCTAGTCTGGTTTCCTATAGCCGCTAGCCTGGTTTCCTATAGCCGCTAGCCTTTGTTTCTATAGTCGCTAGCTGGTTTTCTTCAGTCCCCAGCTGGATTTCCACAGCGAGGCTTTCTAACTCGGACCTGCTCCTTGTATTGGTCCACTTCCATCATCACTAATAGTATAATCAACTGCCCAATACATACAGTTGTCCGTTGGTCATACTTTGTCCTTATCTTAAATACTTTTTGTTGGGTGTTGCTACCAGGGCACTGGCTCTGAACTGCAACACGCCTGTGAACGATAAAGATGGGGGGGAGGCCAAGAACTGGAAGGCTGGCAAGCCTGTCAGAGTGATTCGCAGCTGCAAGGGTCGCAAACACAGCAAATTCAGCCCAGAGGATGGCAACCGATATGACGGCATCTACAAGGTAAGAGCCTCCTGCAGGACACTCAGCTGTGGCTCACATGTCCTGTTCTGATTGGCCTCTGGGTCTCCTTGATGACTTCATATATATTATAATTTGTTTGATTAAAAATTGAATAAGAAAATGTAATTGTATTTTATGGTGACATTGACAAAACATGTTGAGCCTTGTTTGAAGCTCTATGGGCTGACAGTGGTGAACACCTGTGTTCACCACTGTCAGAAATGAAAAACACATTTTATTTCTGTAGATGTGTAAACCACACTCCCTCAGAAAGCCTCTCGAGCAAGTCCAGGTGGTTGCTGAATTTGACTTTATTGGCTGTATTTTTGTAACGTTTTTTTTTTGTCATATGGAGTTGGTGTTAACACTGTCTACTTTTCTGTTTCACTGCTAATTGAGACCTGATTGTAACAATCAATTTTTTTTTTTTTTAACTTCTGTAGCCTGCTCTTTCCTGCTCCTCAAACTTGGTGTCTCCTACTTTAGCAATAGCAGCTCATGACCTGTTCAGATGTATGTCGGTTAGTTTAAATAGGCCATTTGGGGATCATTTTAAGTCATGACCTTGGTATTCATAACTCTTAGGTGGTCCAATACTGGCCGGAGAAGGGGAAGTCTGGTTTCCTGGTGTGGAGGTACCTGCTGAAGAGGGACGATGACGAGCCAGCACCCTGGACCAGAGATGGCAAGGAACGTATCAAGAAGCTGGGGCTCACCATGCAGGTGAGAACACATGGTTGCATCATGCTTGATTATGGGCAGGTAGAACCAGGAATGGCTGGGTGGTATAGAAGGTACACCCGTATGTATATGGTATAAAAAAAAAGAATATGGAGATGAAGTAGCCACTGATCCAAAGTGACTGGTCCTCTTCTGTTCCCCCAGTATCCAGAAGGGTATCTTGAGACCCAGGCAGCCAAGGAGAAGGAGAAAGAGAAGGAGAACAAGAGTGAGCCAGAGGAAGAGACACCTACCAAGGGCAAGAGAAAGAGAAAATCTCAGGGTACAGGTGAGTTCAGCGACGTGAGAACAATAATTGACTAATGATGGTTCAGTGTTCCATAATGTCAGTCAGTGGACCCCAATGGAGTGGTGTTTTGCAATTACTTTTTTGAAATGAAAGATGAGAGATGTTTTATCCTTCTGATTTAAAGTGAGCCAGGATCTTGGATTTCTAATGCATGCTTTACTTGATGTGTCTGCTAGACTCGGCCAAGTCCTCCCCAGCCAAGGCAACCCCGAAGAAGATGAAGGTGGAGGTTTACAAGCTGACCGTGGAGCAGACGTCCCTGATTAAGGAGGATGCGGCCAACAAGAAGATCTGGATGGAGGCCAAGCAGTCATTGGCACTGGGACCAGTAAGACTTCATTACTTTATGGTGACCCCCCCTGACTGGCCGGAGGCTGGGCCAATAATGACATGTCATCGTTGATATTCACAGGCAGTCAATATCAATTGGTTGCCATTTTCAACAAAGAAAACCCTTTATGTATTTAGGTTGGGGACCACCTTGCATGTGTAACAATTATGTGGGATATTTTTTTCTGCAGAAGTTCCTGAACAAGGTGGAGGAAATGTTCTTGTGCATCTGCTGTCAGGAGGTGGTCTACCAGCCCATCACCACAGAGTGTCAACACAACGTCTGCAAGGTAAAACCTGCTGCCACCCCCAACTGTTCTCATATAGGAAGCTGTAGCATTGCAAGTGTCTTCTATGTTGGATTTGGATGAGGACCAGGTGATGACGGTTTTGAGAGGACGGGTTAATAAGGGATCCTGTTTGGGTAATGGATGCTGGCAAAGTTTAACTCTTTAGTTTCTAGTTTAACTAATATGCCTTCACTTTAATTTGACATTTTGAAGTCATAGTACACTTGTAAACACCCAATGCCAGTCTGAATGAGTTTTCCCAGAACAGAGGCTTTCATTGCTCTGCAAAAGGGTTTTTCCCCAATGACCAGCCCATCTTCCACAGCCAGCCTTTTTGGGGAAAGCATCCCATGCGTTTCCACGGTAGCACTCTCTTCCTCAGTATACTGTCTAGATATAGCCGGTTCCTAAGGGATGAACTGTTTTCTTCCAGGAATGTCTTCAGAGGTCTTTCAGGGCCGACGTGTACACCTGCCCAGCCTGCAGACACGACCTGGGCAAGAACTACGCCATGACCGTCAACAACCCCCTGCAGGTCATTTTGAATCAGTTCTTCCCGGGGTACAGCAACGGACGATGAGTCCACCTTCCTCTGCTCCAGGAGGATGCGCAATGAACTGAAAAAGGGGAGTCTTTCAGTAGAGGCAACAAAGAATCATTCTTTCTCTTAATATATATTTTTTACAATGAAACTATAAGTAATTTGGGTGGGTTTTAATAGCACCTCCAGTTAATTCTGTCTATTTTCCAGGTTTTATTATTTTTTTGGCGGTCTTGTTATCAAGTGTGGTTAACTTTTTAAAAAATTGAAACTGCATTTGAAACGTTTGTACATGTTCTCCTGGTCCGTTTCTTTGTTTAACCTCACAGGCTTGGCATTTCTTTCTCATTAACAATAACAAATACACCTCTTGATGTTCGCCATAATGTAACTAATGGTTGCAGTACAACAAAGTTCCTCTACGTGTAAACCACACTCCCTCAGAAAGCCTCTCTAGCAAGTCCAGGTGGTTGCCAAACTTGACTTTTTAGACTAGGTGGATTTTTGTACAGTTTTTGTTTTTTTGTATATGGAGCTCGCTAAACGTTAACCCTGTCTACCGTTCTGTTGTAATGCAAATTGAGACCTGATTGTTGCAATCAAGTTTTTGTTTAATTTTTTTTTATTAAGGGATTGCGTTGTCTGTGCATTAGGCCAGGTGTGGACGGTTTTCCTACACCTGTATTTATTCTGCCATGCCTTGTCCTTTTTCCTTTTAAGTTGCTCAAACGTTCGGTTGCTAGATTGCATCCCTGAATTTCAATTTATGGGTTTAATTATGACGTGGTCTGAATTATACTGCTAGCTTCCAGAACTGTACTGATGTGGGTTGATGATCCAGTTTTCCATTTTGCTGTTCCAGTTGTCCCCGCCCCTTTAATAGATTTAAAGCATATTGTAGTTTGAACTTTAATTGCATCATACCTTTATTTTTTTCTTATCCACAAACTTGTTTGATGCGATTAACCCAAATGTATTTGAAAACACTGTCCAAATGCCATTTACACATTTATTGTCTGAAAGTTTCCATCAAACATAATCTGATTAATTATATTCCTATAATCAATTTATTGGTTCTTCACAATGTTATACTTTGTTTTAGAATTTTAGAGCATTTGAGGATTTTTTTTTTTTTGAAAAATGTGCATGCATTTGATTACTTAGAAAAAAAGAATTGTTGAGTCTACCACTCTAGAGTAATGTTATCCCACTGTGTAACTATCCCTTCATGCATTTGCCTTAACAGACTGCTGTGTTAACAAAGGGCTACAGTCTGACCAAGGTCAAAGATGCTAAATTCTTAAATCGAGGGAAATGTGGAACTTAGAATGTGTCCTGGAAAAGTCAAATATGTTTGAATATAGGAGTTGAATTTAAAACTATAATACTGAATCCATATTGTTCATGGAAGGGGAAATTGGTTCTGGTTCTTGGGTCCCTAGAGCATATTTCTTTTTAATTCTTAACCTAATTGGGGAACCACAACGGCATATGCAATGTAGTGTAAAAACCTGAAGTGATGCACGCTGTTCTCACGCTGTTCTGGAACAGTCCTAATTCCGTTTCGTAGGTTGGTTCTTTTTTGTAACTTGCATTTCAAATTTGAGGGCTAACCAAGCAACAGGAAAGCAACTGCCATGTTCTCTTTATTGTTCAGTGTACCGTTGGGGTACTTTATGATATGTACAATTCATCCTATATATTGCTTTAACAGCAGCGTGTCACCATATCCGTGTTGGTTTTAATGTCGGACTTTGTCGGGTTAAGTATAGTGCACTTTGGGGACCCATGAGCTGAGCGTGGAGGCTAGAGGCTGCAGATATTGGTAATACCTCAAATATTTACCGAGATTTGCATTGACTGGAAACTGTATATTTTCTTAAATTGTATATTTTTTAGTCTCACGTTTAGTTTTGATATGTAGGTTTAGAATGCTTTCTACTTGCACTTATTTGATGCAAAATGTAAACACGTTCTTTTATAAAATAAAATGTAAAAAATATTGTCTTCACTTTTTTTTTCTTTCTTTCTATCGGCTGATATTGGACCTCCACTTGATAATGCATGGTATTGGTGTCAATCACAGGCTCTTAAAGTTCGGGTGCTAGTCTGCAAGGTTTACGTGCACGACGTGTGTGTGGGGGGAGCATCAGCAACGAGTAACTAGTGTGTTTCTATTGGTTCATCCAATGGGCCATCACCAGAATGCACTAACAAGATCCCCGGATCACCTCGAAGAATGACGTCACGCGTACGCTTGAGCCAATGGCGGAGATATATTTCCTAAGTGGGCGTGGCGTCATTTCGATTGAGGCGCTAGCTAGCTATGCTAAAAGATAATCGATCCTAGTAGACTTTAACAAATCGAAAGCACATTGATTGGGTTAACGCAGAAAACACGGATCTTACAACAGGAGGTAATGTTACCCGGTTCATTGACGATTGATTCTAATGGTCGTTTTATCTGCGTTTTCGCTTGCTAAACGAAACCGTCGTCGCGATGTCTTGTTGACTTTAATAATGCAGCTCTGGGTTCAGCTAGCTCGGTGGCTAACGCTAGCCTGCGTGCTAAACGCTGATGAGCCGGATCCGAGGCGTACTCTCTTCTGCGTTAACGTAGATAGCACGGGGCGTTTGATGAGACAACATTCGTACGAGTCGTATGCGTACCAACACACATCTATCTATACACGGTGAATCGACTGTGTTGCACGAAATCGCAGAAAACCAGCTATGCTCAACACTGCTCCTATAAGGCAGGACGAGATGTGATGAGACCCTTTAAACCAGGGACGGGGTGCACCGTTAACCCGCTACCGGGTACATCCCGTCTGGGTTTAACGCATTGTTCACATGAGAAACACGGGGTTGGTGCGTTATATTTGGGTTATAACAAACCTTCTTCCGTGTGTTAAGTTAGGGTGAACTGCGTGCAGGCCGCTTTCTGTTTGTGTTCAGCTGTGTGTGTGTGTGTGTGCATGTGTGTGTATGTGTGTGTGTGTGTGTGTGTGTGGGGGGGGGGGGGGGGATTTATTTTATGTCAATACGCTGAAACCTGATAGGTAGTTGCCTCGGCCTGGACTTATTTAGGATGATACATTTAGCATATTTATGCGCGATAACATCCCAGTTCTCCACCGTAGTCATGTCTTCTTATCGAGTGACCAGGCCATCAGCATACTTGCATGTAAAGAAACTTGTGCAACAAAACAGTTTGTATGCTTGTATGCATGTCACCATCATGTTGCAGTGCATTGTATGTTGTATGTATGTCTGCCAGGTACAATGAGTAAAATATGTCAATAAGAGTAATTCAAATTCAAAAAAGGTTGGCCAAACTGCCAAACACATCTCCACGCTATATAGATTCAATAAGGTCTTTATTGGGCTTTAAAACTACGAATCCCTGTGAAATAAAGATTAGATACTAATAAGTTAAGGTTATTAAGTTATTAAGGTGAATAAGTATAACTTATTCACCTTAATAACTTAATTGTAGATGATTTGCTACCCCTTAAGTCAATAATGTTACCAACATCTATTTTTGCTCAATGGCGTAGGTCAAAAAGTGAATTGACTGTAACGTGTACCTTTTTCTGCATTGTGTCCCGAATGCGTTACACATTTTCGCATATATGGATGAGATAATAATACGCAGTGCTCGTTCACTATTATGTGTGGAGATAGGTTGATGTTAGTGTGTGTAGAGCTAGGGCTGTATCTCAGCCCATGACCCTCCGACCCTGGGACCCGGCCTGGCCTTATCTGGCCTGGTATGTAAGGCCTTTTTACGTTGATCTAACATATTAACATTTAGGTTTTACTGGCTCTTTTCACTCTATAATGGTGTCATTATCAGTGACATCGCACATCGGGTGCAACAATTCCAAGTATCAACACACTGGAAACCGAATTGCTGATGGCATGTTGTTAAAATTGCATGTGCATAACGACACATTTCAACCATTACAAATTCCGACCACAAGGTGGCGGTATTGAGTCGCTCGATGGCCACGTTGGATTTGTTTACATATCAAGGCCAGTAGATCCTTAATTTGATCCAGCTATCTATTAAAAAGCTTATATATATGATGTTCTTCACACTGTGTGTTTTTTCTTATCTCATATTTCCCATCTGTGATTAGTAAAGTAAATGTAATACTATATTGGTGCAGCATTATGCCCTCATATTTGTGTGCCATCTTTATTGGAATGGTGTGACTATGACTTACAAAACATGTCTCAACATTTTTCAAAACACATAGTTTCCTAGAATCAAAAGAGGCCTAGGTGGAACGAGCTCCCAGCCAATGTCAGGACTGCAGAGTCACTCCCCATCTTCCGGAAGAGACTCAAGACTCACTTGTTCAGAGTTCACCTGAAGCCTGCATAACCCTACCCTCATGTCTTATATGTTGTACGTCTTGGCACTTTAATCGCTCTTTGTAACTTGGCACTTAGTCAGAGGTGTTGTATACTAGCAATGGTTAACCCAGCAATTGAGATGCTTGAAACTTGTTCTGGTGACTTTCTTACTGTATTAGCAATGAAACGTGTCACCTTCTTATGACAAATGTACTCTTTGTAAGTCGTTTATGATAACTGCTAAATACCCTAAATGTAAATGTGTTGTTACCTAGTAACAACGTTACCTAGTGCTCCCTTCCGGCCTCCCCCCAAAGCCACACCCCCAAAACATATGTAGGTAGATGGACAGGTAGGCCATCCAATAAAATAATATATATATACCCTTTCCTAGTTTTAATGCATTCAAACACACAAGAAGGCAGTCATGTGGCACACCCCAAGCCTGTCATTGCCTAGAATATAGTAACCATTGTTGGCTAAATTAAACACAATTTCCACACCATACAAAATATAAAAAAAAACGTTGGACTTTAAACCTTCCATTTATGCCTTGTTCTAGCTGTGTTCACTCTGACCCAGTAGATTTCAAATTGATGGGCAATCCCCTGGGCAACAATTTTTACAGTTGTTTTAATTTTGTTGATTTTGCTCCCAAGATGACATATTATGGCCCTTGTAGTTGTTGAACTGTACTCTGTTTACTTTGCATATGTTATTTGTTGTGTTTGACCAGGTCTTACTCAGGTCAGATGTGTTTTGCTTATCGGCTTTGCATTTCACATTACAACCAGTGAGCGTTGTCTGCGTCGATATCTGTGTCCAGTTTGGAGAAGTGTAAGCTACCACAAATGACTGTGTTGGACCGTACCACTTAAACGAGATGCCGTGTAGTCACATGCTCTGTCCCTATTCCTTGTATGTGTGTTGAAGATCACCAGTTTCGATCTTAGGTTTTCAGGTTTGGAAATCTGGTAACAATTGATCTTACTCTGTATTGGTGATGTGATGCGGCCGGAACCATGAAAAGAACAGATTTTAGCACTCAACCTTGACCTTGAAGTTGACCTTGTAAGTGATGCTTTCAAGACTGCATATAGCATTGGTTAACATCTTCCCCTCCGAAAGGCACAGAGTAGACCCCTCCCTGCTCCTTAAAGCCATGTACCCAAACGAGCCATTATCGGTTTGGTTTGAATTACTCTCCCATGCAGGCTTTCCAGAAAAAAACACACACTTCTCTGTATATTTTGTCTTGTCTGGTTTTTGTGTTTCTCTGTCTGAATTTGGCTGCAAACCAGTAACTGTTGCAACTTTCATGTTGCTTGTGGTTGTGGTTGTGGCTAGTTTGTGGCTGGTCTGTGACTGGTTTGTGACTGGTTTGTGGCTTCAATGAGTCGGTTAAGAGGTCCATTGTTGTTTTCAATATTTTAAAGGTGTTCTAAATCAGCTTCTGTTGCTCGGATTAAAACATGTGATGATAACATTAGTCCGTATTCATATTTTCACCAAAGGCTCCTGGCTCCATTGTGATGCCGCTGTGCTCATTTCACTATGATGTGTGTTTTCATGATACATATTGATACCACTGGGACTATTGTGGTGTTATACTTATGGAATGCGTATCCTTTCTCACCACTACAGGACTCCTTCATGGCCAAAGACGCGCCACCAGACGTTCCCATGGATACGCCTTTGGACCCACCGAAGGCGGACGTGCCGATGGAGTCCACCATGGCCGCACCGGTAGACCCAGCGGCTGATCCTGTTGCCAGGCCCATAGATCCGCCAATGGAACAAACCGCCACGGCCATAGATCCATCAGCTGATCCTGTGGCCCCGTCCGTAGATCCACTAATGGAACCCACTGCCACAGTCATAGATAAACCAATGAATCCCATGGCTCCGCCCATAGATCTTCCGATGGAAACCCTCCCCGACACGGCCACGGAGACGCTCATGGACACGCCCATGGACGCGCCCATGGACACCCCCATGGACGCGCCCATGGTGTCTCTGCAGGCAGCTCACGGGCTCCCCCCCGCCCAAGCCCGCCCTCCTACTCCCTCTTCCAACTCAGCCCCCCTCCCAGCCAAGGAAGAGGCACCCCGCGAGCTGCAGACGTCGCCAGCTGCGCCCCCTGACCCGGTGCCCCCACCCAGCGCTGCTTCCGTCCAGACCTCAGCCCACCCCGCCGACCCAAAGTCGGCGGAAGAACCAGGCCCCGTCCCCGAGCTTCCCCAGTTCACCCCGCAGCCGGCCCCCACAGCCAGCGCGCAGAACCCCAGCTGTAAGATCATGACCTTCCGACCCACCATGGAGGAGTTCAAGGACTTTAGAAAATACGTTGCGTACATGGAGACCCAGGGAGCCCACCGGGCGGGCCTGGCCAAGGTAGAGTGGACCTGCTCACACTGCAGAACACACACAAATACATTCAGCCTCCTGTGAAGAAACTAGGTTCTCTCTAGTGTTTTCAACCCCCGTGGACCGCTGCAGTACCCTCAGGAATGTACCCATGCAACTGCAGGTTGTTTATCTAGTTTTGACCGTTTGCAGAAGATGTAGTCTCTGAACGGTCGTGATGACAGTTTAGTGGTACACCTAAGGGGAAAGGTTGGAGACCACTGCTCTATCTTACCATTGTGGTTGTCCAAGTCTAGCGACATGTCTCCCTCCCACTGATATTCCTGGTGAATGTAATCTCTATGGGCACTCCAGAGTAGTAACATGATGGCTTTAGCAGGCAGTCCTCAGGATGCCCTGGTGGTGAAACCGTCAGACGTGATGTTGTTCCTGTCGGTTGACACACAGGCGCCATTGTCCTGGCTCCTGAGGACACCGATTAAATCATTTTTTGACATGTTCAGGGTCAATAAACTATACATCGGAGTGGAGGCCAGCTGGCTCACACACTGAATGATCAACCACAGTGACCTCATGAAGGAATGTGGTTGGAAGCCACCGACTACCGCAACACAGCAAACAATGCACACAACAACACCCACTGTGATGTGTTGTACTGACTTGACATTGTACTGTTTGGGACGACAAGAAGTTGATCTACTCACTGTGTGTCGCTGTCAAACCACACGTACGTAATGCAAATGCTGTAAACGCAAACTCTGTGTGTGTGTGTGTGTGTGTGTGTGTCTCTCCCTCTCTCCCCAGGTGATCCCTCCTGAGGGCTGGAAGCCCCGCAGGTGTTATGACACCATCGAGGACATGGTGATCCCCGCCCCCATCATGCAGGTGGTGACGGGCCAGTCGGGCCTCTTTACCCAGTACAACATCCAGAAGAAGGCCATGACGGTTGGCGAGTACCGCAAGCTGGCCAACAGCAACAAGTGAGACATTCAGATACAGTCATTTAGATACAGTCATTTAGATACAGTCATTTAGATAGTCATTTAGATACAGTCATTTAGCAGACACATTTGTCCATAGTGATTTGAGACATCTAAGTATAGTCATTTTGCAGACACTTTTGTCCAAAGTGATTTTCAATCCAAGCATGCAAGCAAAAACTGGCATAGATGCCAAATATTGCAAGTGCTGCACGTCCAAGTTTGTTGGACCTCAACACTGCGAGGTGCCATAGATATTGATCTTCTGCCACACCGATAGCAAGCTGTGCGATGTGTTGGGAAAGGCTCAAACACTTCCTTCAAACAGATCAGCAGAAGCCTTGGTCAACATTGCTCAGACTTGCATAACCTGCAGAACATGATTTAACAATACCTGTAAGCCAAGTCTTCTGAAGTCACCAAAAAAGTCTCCTGCTGATGTTAATTAGTCGGACCCCTGATGTTGAATGCTGTATGCTGGGACCTTAAAACTACAAACATGGCAGAACGTGCTTCTTTGTGGCCTCATGGCGCCCCTCTAGCCGCAACGCGACTTCTGTTTACAAATGCACGCATCACATCCGGTGTGCCTGGGTTTAGGTACTGCACCCCGCGACACAAGGACTTTGATGACCTGGAGAGGAAGTACTGGAAGAACTTGACCTTCGTCTCGCCCATCTATGGCGCCGACGTCAGCGGCTCCATCTATGATCCCGTAAGAACCACTCGTTTTAAAGCCTTCTTTTGTTTGATTTCAGGCTTTTGTCTTAAAAATTTTTTTTCTACACAACTGTTCTTATGATAGACACTCATATACTGTTCATTATTTTGAAGAGATACATTTGCACCACTTATGAAGAGAGACAAAATGTACAGATGTTCACTTGAAGCCACAGCACCATCTGGTGGTGGTGAGAATGCATTGCAATGTAAATAAATACAATGTAAACAAATACCTTCAGGATATATTGCATTGATAATGTTGTAATTATTACAATGATGACAATGACAGAAATATTATTATGGATATTATTAATGGATTTTATACTATGAAGTGTTGAGCAGGCACTTTATATCCAAAGCTAGTTTATTGAATATAGATCAGGTCATTACGGAGCAGGTGGGCTGAAACATCTTGCTCAAGAGAGGCTACACATGTAGCATTGTGAGGTGGACCCCCTCGTTTCTCCTGGGGATCCAACACTCTGACCATCCTGACCCCCCCCCCCCCCCCCCCCCCCCGTATGTCCTGGGGGTCCAACCCTCTGACCACCACACTGACCCCCTGGTTGCACCTGTCACTCCTCAGGACGTGGAGGAGTGGAACATCGGGCGTCTGAACACGCTGCTGGACATGGTGGAGCAGGAGTGTGGCATCGTGATCGAGGGGGTGAACACCCCCTACATGTACTTTGGCATGTGGAAGACCACCTTCGCCTGGCACACGGAGGACATGGACCTCTACAGCATCAACTACCTGCACTTCGGGCAGTCCAAGTCCTGGTCAGTACGCCGCGCCCTCGTGTTTTTCTGCTCTGTATGTACGCGGGGCCCAGATCAGTCCGCATCACACGTAGGCCAGAGGAGCGCCACGAAGAGGCAGCACAGAGCGCTGCAGGCGCCAGGGAACCCTGTTCCTACATTCTGACTTCTGTGGTTAATTATGACATCACAGGAAAACGGCGACTCAAATTTTGTGTTTAGTGTCGTCGTTTCTCATTTTCACAATCACACCCAGTACACCCTGAACACAGGCGGGCCCAGTAGGAACCAAACCCCCCCTGTTTCAATGCCAGCTGGACCAGTTAGAATAAACAGGATTATAATTCAGTTGGTTATTTGTCGCCCTCACCTCCAAGTTTCACACTACTGTTATCTCCAGACGTTACAGTTGGTGGTTTTACACGCAGACAGTCAGACAGACAGACATACACTACACTCGTGTGAAGCGGCTCATTTCTCAGTGGTGGCATCGCCGTAGCAACCGACTAAATAAATACCCATGCAGAGGGAAGGCTGGCGTGGGGATAGACCCGTCTCCAGCTTTGTCTACAGCAGGGCACAGTGTCCTGGTTCTGACCCGTCTCCAGAGTTCTCTACAGCAGCGCACAGTGTCCTGGTTCTGACCCGTCTCCAGAGTTCTCTACAGCAGCGCACAGTGTCCTGGTTCTGACCCGTCTCCAGCGTTGTCTACAGCAGGGCACAGTGTCCTGGTTCTGACCCGTCTCCAGCGTTGTCTACAGCAGGGCACAGTGTCCTGGTTCTGACCCGTCTCCAGCGTTGTCTACAGCAGGGCACAGTGTCCTGGTTCTGACCCGTCTCCAGCGTTGTCTACAGCAGGGCACAGTGTCCTGGTTCTGACCCGTCTCCAGAGTTCTCTACAGCAGGGCACAGTGTCCTGGTTCTGACCCGTCTCCAGAGTTCTCTAAAGCAGGGCACAGTGTCTTGGTTCTGACCCGTCTCCAGAGTTCTCTAAAGCAGGGCACAGTGTCCTGGTTCTGACCCGTCTCCAGCGTTGTCTACAGCAGGGCACAGTGTCCTGGTTCTGACCCGTCTCCAGCGTTGTCTACAGCAGGGCACAGTGTCCTGGTTCTGACCCGTCTCCAGAGTTCTCTACAGCAGGGCACAGTGTCCTGGTTCTGACCCGTCTCCAGCGTTGTCTACAGCAGGGCACAGTGTCCTGGTTCTGACCCGTCTCCAGCGTTGTCTACAGCAGGGCACAGTGTCCTGGTTCTGACCCGTCTCCAGAGTTCTCTACAGCAGGGCACAGTGTCCTGGTTCTGACCCGTCTCCAGAGTTCTCTAAAGCAGGGCACAGTGTCTTGGTTCTGACCCGTCTCCAGAGTTCTCTAAAGCAGGGCACAGTGTCTTGGTTCTGACCCGTCTCCAGCGTTGTCTACAGCAGTAGGCACGGTGTCCTGGTTCTGACCCGTCACCAGCGTGTCCTGGTTCTGACCCGTCTCTCTTCATGAGCGGAGCTCCCGCCCCTATGTCCCTTAGCTCGTCTTACTCTGTGCAGCCACTTGTGAAATTAACGCTAACACACACACACACGCACACACACACACACACACACACACACACACACACACACACACACACACACACACACACACACACACTGGGCTGTTGGGGTTCCAGACCACCCTCTGAGGCTTTAGTTTCAAGCTCTGAAGGCAACATTTTCGACTAGTAATTTATTTTTGATTTGGTGTAGGGTTTCCAACTGTGGTGTACGTTGGTGGATTTTGGTGTTCTGGATAAAGTTGGTTTCAGCTTAAAACCCAACATGTTTGATTGTTAAGTATGTGACATGGGAGTCTGGTCAGGCGATCCTTTCAGAACAAGCGGAGAAGGGGTTGATCTGTCTGCAGTATTCTAGTCGTCCACTCGGTGTCACTCCATTCACACGGTACCGCTCACTATAAAACCACCCAGTTCTGTTCGAATTGGTGGAGATTCAACGTACGGTACTCACTTAAGTAAAGGCTGGGTTAAGCTTCATTTATGCTTCCGCGTTGACACAACGTTGGGGGGCTTACGGACCCTTTCCGTCCTTGCGAACCCCCCTTGCGTCCGACGCAAGGGCCTGACGTGCACCTCCCAAAAATCCTTGACGCGCGTCGAGGCGATGCAACACCAACGCAGCAGCTTTGGCTGTGATTGGTCCGCGAACTACATTCGCTGGAGATTGCTTTTCCGGTTTCCACTCATAAACACCGCTACGGTGTGATAAATGCTTCGACTGATTGGCGACAACATATTGTATATAGCTTTTGCCTTCATTTCTGTAAACTTTTTTTTTTACTTGTTAGTATTCCGTATGTAATGACCAGAATGGTCATTCTGGTCCCTCTACCGGTGTGGCATTGAATTGCATTTCGACACGTAAACCCCACGCAGAACCATCACAGGCTCATGACTGCGTCCGAGCAACTGCGTGGCCATTGCGTGATCACTACGTAATCCCTACGCGGAAGCATAACCCAGCCTTAACGGCATAACATCAAGTAACGACCCTGGAGTGACCCCTAGATGCTATTTAACGATACAATCCTATTAATGAATTCATATTTGTTGATGTTTGATTACCATGTAGGTTTATTCCTGGTCTCAGCACCAGGTACACCCCAGAGGCAGTAGAAGGGCTAGAGGTGTCGTTTGAATATGACCTCATTTGTGGCCTGACTGTGAGTTGGTTATTAGGCAGCAGTGCTGTTCCTGTTTCTTGTTCCTTTTTCTCACCTTCAGACGAAATGTTTGCAAATTTAAATGCAAATCTAGAACTCTGGGCCCACGTGTGGTGACCACGGAAGTGAAAGTCAGTGAGAGTCTTGCGCGGTGTGTGGATTCATGGATTCATGGATTGATGAAGAATTGCACTCAGCGGGCGTTTGAACTGTTCAGATGGATTCTGATACACTTTGGAACAGAGATGGTTGAAGTCCATGTTGGAGTCACAGCCCGTCGTCCTCAGAACCAATCGTGCTTTTTATTAGCAGGCCTTCATTACAAACACAGCCAGAAACTACAGCCCCTGAGGCTAAGCTTAGCTGTTGTGGTGTGGAGGGATCGACACCAGAGAACAGGAAGCTAGAGATGACCACTCGTTTCCTCTCCTAGCACCCTTTCCCTTTCGAAGGGACTCGCAGAGAAATCTGTCAGTCGGGGGTTGCCTGTCCGACGAGTCCGTGAATTCCAAACGCGTCGTTGTGCGTCCAGAAGGAGTTCACTGGGTTAGCATTGTCTTTCCATTAGCCACTTCCATTGGCTTGCAGAGTTACAGTAGCATAGCTCATGGTTATGTGAGGGGAATACACTTTTAATTACGTTCGTAAAGATTTCCAATTCGTTCAAAACAAGTGCCAGTAACAACACAAAAGACTGTAGTTTGCATTGGAAATCTTTTGAAAGTAATTAAAGTGTATTCCCTTCACATGAAGAGGCTAGGCTACTGTAACGCTGCAATTCAATGGAAACTGCTTACAGAAATCAAATTCTTGCCCTCGACAATGATGTATTTGGAATTAAAGGACTCATCTGAATCTGGTTCAGTCAATTTAGAAAGTGCATTTAGCAGACGCTTTTGTCCAAAGTGACTTAAAATCAAGTACATTTGTCGGGTTCGAGATGTGGACAGTTGGAGGTGGGAATCGAACCGCCAACCCTCCGGTTAGTGGACGAGCCGTGAGATGTGTCCATTTAGAGATGATGTGCCAGCCTGTTCAACATCTAGTTAAACCCACCGCTT